>ML675632.1:1375248-1654508 GCA_007922155.1 Mesoclemmys tuberculata | reverse complement strand
GAGGAGTGGGAGGGTCCCAGAGCTTGGGCCCCAGCCTGAGCCTAGAAATCTACACAGTAATAAGATAGCCCCACGGACCAAGCCCCGTGAGCCCAAGTCAACTGGCAGGGGCTTGCTGCAGGTTTTTCTTTGCTGTGTAGACCTACCTTGAGTCTGAGAACCTGTTAGTCCTGTAACTTAAACCCACCCTTTATTTTCAGAGGCATTCAGTTTAAAAACCAAAAGATAAGATGTTTGTTAACACAGGCTTCCCATAGCTATGAATTAGGAAATGGAGAACCATTTGGTAATGATGACAGTTCAGTGGTGACCATATGTGTGCGTGTGTGTATATATTTATGTGTATTTATATGTGTGTATATTTGTCATATCTATGTAGATCTGTATCCTTGAGTACTTGCAGGGCTCAGGGGAGAATAAGGGGTTAATCACGGTTGTCAGGTGGATGAAGTATAATCTTGTGGTCAAGGGTTCAGGGCTGAAAGTCAGGAGAGATGATTTGCCAGCTCTGCCATGAACTTCCTGTATGACTTTATGCAAGTCATTTAATCTCTCTATGCCTTAGTTTCCTCATCTGTAGGATGGGGCTGCTACAGCTTCCCTATCCCCTAGGAGCATTGTGACGCTAAATTCATTAATACTTGCAAAGTACTTTGAGATCCTTAAATTTGAGGATGAAATGGAAGTGTGATCGTATCCCATTGAGGCTTGTTACAGAAAAGTATACTTTTGCCCCATGCCGTTACTGACTACACTTTTCCCAATATGATTTGAATAACCTCTGTCAAAGGTGCCACATTATCGCTCTCCATGTTTTTTGTTAAAATTTTCCTAGCTCATAATCTCTATTCTGATCTCCTGAATCTGGCCCCTTCCCTGTTTGATCATAAAGTCCTGTGCTGACTTTGAGGATGTAGAATTTTCAATGCACAACAACTGTCCTTTGCTGGGAGGAAATGGGGAGGAAACCCACAACCTCGAGAACAGTGTGTGCAAATGCAATTGAAGTTATCCAGAATTTACCATTGCCCCCATATAAAACCCAGGACTGAATTTACTTGGCTGTCACCTGCATTATTCTTTCTGCTGATTAAAGTTTCAATGCATTAAATATTTCATAGTCACGTGCTTCTGACTGAGAACAAAATGAATTTGCAGAGGAGATGGGGAGTTACTGTGTCCAAATCTGCTTTGTGCCAGAGTTGTCATCGAGGTGGAGGCCACCAATGATTTTTGAAGAAGGCGAGTGAGCTTGAGCAGTGGGAGGGAGCTGGAGAGAAGGTGCCAGCCATAGGCCTGAGAAAAGTCACAATGGGTGCAACTGCAACAATGTGGGCTGTGTTAGCAGAGAGAAGGCTGTGAGGGGACATCTTTAGGTGAGATGTATTTAGGGAGAAGATGCAGTGGAGCCTGGATGTCGAGAATAAGGAGACTGACTGTGATACAGAAGGCAGTTTCAAGGGACTTGGGGAAGTGGAAGTGATATGATCAAAGCAGTGGTGTGGGAGAGGACTCTAGCTAAAGCGTTTGGAACAGATTGGAAGGGAACATGGTGACTATCAGCAAGGAGAAGACTGCAGTAGTCTTGGTGAATGGAGACCAAGGTCTGGGCTAAGGGTACAACATCGCATGGAGAAGAATGGGTGTTTTTTTCATGTATTTTAAAGGAAGAATCAGCAGGATTTAACAAGAGTCTGGATGCTGAGGGTGGAGGAGTTTGAAATCTTTCAACCCTTATGCATTCAGAGACTGTAAGGCCAGAAGTGACCATTTGATCATCTAGTCTGACCTCCTGTATAACACAGACCACTGCATTTCACGCAGTTGCCCCTGTACTGAGCCCAATAATTTGTTTGAACAAGGCATAACTTCCAGAAACACATCCAGTCTTGATCTGAAGACATCAAGAAATGGAGAATCCATCATTTCCCTAGGTAGCTTTTTCCAATGGGTAATCAGCCTCAGTGTGTCCTTGACTGGTGTCACTTGGACAAGACCAAACCTGATGTCATGTCTCCTCTGTATAGACACTATAAACCCCAGGGCAGATTTCATAATAGAGTTTTGACCTGATCTTCTTGGCCAAAATTACCACTCCTGTACTGTAAACTGTCCTTCCGCCCCACAGGTAGCTGTGTTTCATCAAGGCTAATCGTACTGTGCTGTGTTGATTTCCCTCAGGAGGAAAGGCAACTAAGTATATAAAATACTACTTTAAGCTCTTTGGGGCAGGGGCCTTTTTTGTTCTGTGTTTTTACAGTGCCTAATCCAATGGGGTCCTGATCCAAGACTAGGGCTCCTAGGCAATGCAGTCATACAAATAAATACTGAATTGAAGAATTGGTTCAGTGAATCTTTTGCATTAGTGGCAGTGATGGTGCCTTTTACATTCTTCCAGAGAAAGGAATCAGTTACCTCCAGCCTCCTCCCACAGAAGAATTCTTGATTAACTGTGGTCTATGGCCAAATTAGATCCTGATTTATTAGCAGATGCTCTGCAAGTTTCTGTAAGCAGGGTACCTTCTGACAAGTGTCTAATCTGTCTATATTAATCAGGTTTTAAAAAGAAGCAGGCTGTCTCAGTAGGCTATGTGCCATGCTCTACCAAAAGGGAGGACAGTGTAGTTTTTCATATCTCTCCCACTCCAGAAGCAGACCTGTTACAGAGATGCTCCTGTCTTCTAAGAGCTTTTATTGCTCAACAGTGACACCTGCTGGTTCACCAAAAGCATTGTTAGTGGAGGTAATGGAGGATGTTTGGAGGATAACATGGTATTGGCATCTAATCCTTTGATGGGGTAGGGGAGACGACAAAGTGATAAAATATAGGAAATATAAATGTGCCAGGAAGATAGCTAAAAACCAGTCTCTTCCCACAGAATGCTGCAAGGAGGGTTTGCAGATCTCCATTAAAATATATTAACTCTGCCCTGACTGATCTGCAAAACTCTGCAGAAGTTATGAGCAAATTTTTAGCTCTCTCTACAATAGATGCGTGTTTGATCTAGTCACTGATGCTTGGAAAGGCCCAGATCATGGTGGGGTTGGAGAGGACAGTTGGGGAAAGGGTAGCAATGCAGAGGTGCAATTACAAATGACTGTGGGGAATAGATGAATAAAACCCATCCAAAAGCATAGAAAACTATAAAACAACTAAAATCAGGTACTAGCTTGTCAACAGACCCTAAATGGTTATTTGGTAGCTGTGTATATACTATACCATCAGTTTTAATGCCTAAACCTCTCCTGTCAGGGATCCAGATTTTCTATAACACTTATGATGCACACTGAAAACTGCATAACTGCAGTGAAACTGGAACATTTCAGATAATCCACCAGAACTGCAGAATAAGCCTGTCTCATGGTACCACCAAAACTGGTTGCTTAGCTGAAGTTGTCCTCTAACATAGGTGGAGCAGAATTGTACTTAGTGGGTGAAATCCTGGCCTCACTGAAGTCAATAGTTTTATCATAGACTTCAATGAGGCCTGGATTTTAAGCCATGCATTGCAGGCAGGAGACTGCATTGTCCAATGCAACAAAGTTAACTAATGGCACAGCCAGGATTTAGAAGCAGCTGGTTCTCAGGTCTGCGGTCTGACCACTGCATTATGCTTCTCTTTGATCTAAGATGAGATGCTTGGAACAGGCTATTTCTTCTTCTTCCCACTAAAATCTTCATCCCCTGGAGAGAAGAAAGGGGAAGCCGTCTAACGTAGTACTTTACACATACACTCTCCGGAGCCAGACTCAAGACCTTTAACAAATGGCTGTGATACTTTTCTCTTCTGTTAACTTGCACTGTGACATCGCCAACCTGGCAAAGCGATAGATTAATGCAACTTTGCAACGTATCCCTAGTTTTATGGTGAAGTACAGCACAATCATATGTTTCACTTACTTCCTAATAGATGTGGCTACCTTTTTAAATATGTGGCTGTGAAAATCAAGCCTATGCACCAGGCACCAAAAGAGTTCATTGAAAGGTCTTTGACTTTCACACAGTCCTGTTTCAATTGTCTTGCCCTCAAGGCTTCCCCCAGCTACTTAAAAGATGAGACATTCGGGAGCAGAGCTGCTGTGGCTTTTTTAATCCCGGGGTTCTCCGTTCAAGACCAAGTACTGATCCCTCATAATGCTGTAGTCTGTACTATATTTCCTTTGTGTGTGCTGAAGGGAGAAGTGGCCACTGAGAATTGGCTACTGTAACTTTTTGAAGGTGGTGATTAAATAGCCATTAGACTCCAGTCAGGTTCTTTACAATGAATTAGAATCTCATGTCGATGCTGCAACAAACTCTCAGGTTACATCTAGACTTGAGCTGGGGGTGTAATTTCCAGTTCAGGTAGACATGGCAGTGGGAGGGCCTATCTGCCCAAATACATGCCTAGTGCTTCAGATGGGATCATACTCAGGGTAGCTAGCCCTCCCCATTGCTCCTGCCTCTTCTATTTTCCTCAGGCTAATTCAATCAGAGCTAGCGCGGGTCTGTCAAACTGAGCTGGATATTACGAGATACAGCTCAGGTGTAGACACACACTCAGCTTGGGTTGTGCCATAGCCTCTTAGGGATGGGGAGTCTTCTACAGAACGGGCACAAGGATACAAACTATCCACAGACTTCACTCCACTGTTGAATCTGCGGCCAACCAGTGCAGCCTACAAAATAGGCTGGGGAGTGGGCAGAGCAGGCCAGGGGAACTAGACAGTGTCATGATTCAGCAGCCTCCACCAAAGAAGCTGGAGTCTAAAGCTGCCCTTTCCTTGTGGAAGATACCCCCTGGACTGAATCCCTGCTCAAGTGCAGAGACGAATCAGACCCAATTTTGTGGTTGTGGTGGCTGATTCCTTTGATTCCTCCCCAACTGCTCTGAGGTGGGTTGACAGGACTACCTATCACTAAATAAATCCCTCCTCTGAAGTGATGAAGCACTTGGTAGGTGACCAAACCGAAGGGCTGCTCCTTTGCAGTGCTGAGCGCTCCCACTCCAGCTCCGACGTATGCAGCAGGGGATGCTCCCATGTGGGCCTCTTAAAGTGCTCAGTAGGGGCCATCCTTCCTGTGGGGTGCCAGAGATGCCTGGGAAAGGACATTCTGGTGGTGTCTGGCCACATAGTCAGTGGGAGTCCAGGGTGCTCTGTGCCCAAAAGGGTGCGATACCCAGCGTGGCGCCTGATAAAGGAATCTCTCCTCTGGAGGTAGACATGAGTTCTAATTAGAACAGGTGTGGACGGGAGTAAGGGGAACCCTAGAATACCCACTATTGTTAGTAAGATCTGTGGCTGTTCAGACTTCCCGTAAGTGCTCCGGGCCTCACAGGATCCGACCCTGAGCGGCTTTTACTGCCTTGACTGGATGAAGTGGAAGCCATGTTAGCATAATGGGTGCCCCAGAACAGGCAGAGGTCACCTCCTTTTCAGATGACTCGATTTAGCTTTTGTGCCTTCCCCAGCCATTCAGCAAGCTCTGCTGACCTTAGCTTTGGAGCTCTGCACTAGGAATCCTGCAGAAGTCCTGATCAAATGAAGTAAGAATCTAGCTGAACCAACCCCAGCTAATGCACTCTTGCAGGATCTTCATCTCATTCACTGGGATATCCTGTTGGCAGGGACAGTCTTTAAGATGTTTCTAAATTCGGAACAATGAAAAACAAATACAAATGTTTAATCCAGGATAATTCAGCCACTGTCATCGAACGGCTGTGCACACATTCTAACTGAGATTATTCATGTTTTTGGAGAAGATGAATGTGGTGGCAAAAAGATGAGACACCAACTCTTTAAGCTGCTGCAGATAATTGGACATTACAGTCAATCCAGCCTTTCAGGACGTACAGTGGAGTCATTCTTGTAGCAAAGTCTCTAGGAAAAACTTGAGGATCAGCAGAACTTCCCTCTAAACCAATTTTATGATTTTTGACTTTGCTATGTATTGAAATAATGGCATTAGAATTCTAGTGGAGCAAACTTCTGAGCGAAGAACACATTCCATGCATTGATTGTATCTATTATGATGGCGCTAGTGGAGCCACTCAGGACCAACTTCTTCACTTTGCGAGGGGCTATTTCGGAACATGGTACGTAGCAGTCCTTGCCCCCAAGAGTTTCTGATCTATTTTTAACCTTTCATTTTCTGCTCACCGCATCACTGTTAAAAACAGAAACCACGGTTTTAATAAATCACAGTTTTATTGTTTGGGCCTATTGATTGTTCAGTGTGAGTAGTTAAACATTCGGGCACCAGTCCCACTGCTCAAATCACCTACAGTAGTACTGTCTCTGTTCCTTGACTGGATTACTGTACAAAGCAGAAAGCCTGAACAAGTGATTTGGGGTTGATTATTTCAAAGATATGGTAGGAGCTCTTTAAGGAGGGTTGGGGGAGATAAGAGCATGCAGGGAATTTTAAAACAATGGAAACATTTCCCATTTCATCTCTTCCACCCAAAAGCCATATTCTAGCTACTTGAAAGGACTTCTGATTTATAAATACTAAGTTCCTTCCTGGTTGAGGTAGAAAGACAAACCACTGGAAGCAAGATTTATTGACTGTTTACAGAAGACTTAACTTTCTCTCTTCTCTTGTCACATCTACACAAAAGTAACTGTGCTGGCATGTACATGCACGGTTCTGTTTGCAAAGGGTATGGTCAGATATCCTTGTGCAGTGCATTTGTTCAGTTGTCTCAGTGTTAGGCCTCCGGCCAGGAGTTTCCCATTGTTGTACCTATCAGAACCAACAGAAAAGCAGAATTTCCATCCTGTGGGAAACTGATTTTGAAACTCGGTTTCATCCTGAATCAGGAGAAAAAGTTGAAATCCTGGAATTCTTTGCAAAATAAAATATTCTGAAAATAATTTTCCAGCTTTATCATCGAGACTAGTATATAAAATGTTTTAATAATTTCCTGCCAAATTTCAAGAAAATGATATGTTCTGTAAAGCGTTCAGTTTGTTGAATCAGCATTTTCAAATTGGAAAACTGTTCTAATGGGAAACTTTCAACCAGCTCTAGTACTAGTAAGTACATAGTACAGCCCACATACAGCAATATTTCCTTTGTATACAGAGTGCATTGGGGAAGCAGCATCGTCCAGTGGAGGAGCACAGGACTGGGAGTCAGGCACCTGTGGTTTAATCTGTATAGTTGACTTGTTGTGTAATTTCAGTCAATTCACTTCATCTCTCTGTGCCTAATTTCCTTCTATCTGTCTGTCTTGTCCATTTAGAATGTAAACTGTTTAGGACAGGGGCTCTCTCTTATTATGGGTTTACAGTGCGTACATACCTGTACTCTGGCCTTGGTTGGGCCACCAGGTGCTACTGTAATACAAATAACGCATTCATTTGGATTTATTGGCTTCCAATATTCTTGTCTAATGAAGCAACCTTCCTACCCTCTCCTCTCCTTAGACCTGACCAAACAGTAGTTCTGTTTTCTCACCTCACTGTCCTACTATTCTCCCTCTCAAGCCCACAGTGAGAATTTAAGGTGTGTCAGCGCTGCTGGTCTAAATATTCATTCTCTCACAAGTAAGCATCTTTGTGCAAACAGGAGCTTCCTGGTCAAGACCTCATTCACACATGAGTGTTCGTGGATTGCAAATAAAGTGTGAACATGTTGTGGACAAGTTCATAAAATGTTCTGTTAGAGCTTTGTGAATAACGGATTTTTCTGGCTCACTGGGAATTCCAAAATGTCAGGGAAAAAATTGATTTTGACCATTTTTAACTATCTTTGATTTTGAATGCAATTCAAGAAAATCTTTAAACAATTGTTTCACTCTCCAATATCAAAATGCTTTGTTTTGACATTGTTGAAACAAACCTTTGTTTCAGAATCTTTATAGGTTTTTTTTATTTTGGTTTTTTGGCTGAATCAATTTGTGAAACCAACACGAATTTGAAAAACATTTCAATGCTGCCGAATCTGCATTTTTTTTGTTTGTTTGTTTGTTTGAAACTTTTTTCCAGCTCTTTTTTTTATCCTAATGATTCATGGGACTGGTCTCCCCCCAAGTACTTTCTGCCCAGCTCACATCAAATCAGAGCTTTCATTCAACTTCACTATAAATATTCCACTGTATTTGACTTCTTCATTCCCAGAGTACAGTTCTGTACTATAAATACCGATCAGTGATTTAAAACCCTTTAGCAAGTCAAGCCACCTATCTGAGCTGTAGACTTGAAGCTGCTTTTATTAAAAGACAGCGGTTCATATTCTTTTGCAAAATCATGAACCACTTAAGAGAGAGTTTCTCATAGACATCTCCTCTCAACTTCTCATCCCTGATTACATGCTTTCCCTGCAGCACCTGTAATCAAATCAGTATAACGCCTTACAAAAATCTCTGAATGGAGAACATTCAGGCTACAAAGTAAAGCACTCAAAAGTCAGGAAGTATCAATGTTAAAAATACAGGCTACTCTTCAGCTGTGCTGACCCACCCAGTGTACCAAAACTGGAAGGGAAGATGCACATGCTCTCAAAGCTAACTGTATGATGAAGGAATACCCATGGGAAACTGAAAAAAAACAAAAACCCAGGTAATATTCAAAGAGTAACAGTCTAAAACAGGAGAGCCTCTATGGATCCAATTCATTTGTGATGTAATTCCAGTGACAAATTACACCAGGGATGACACTGGCCCCGAAGAGCTTTACTTAGAGCTGTGTGAACTGTTAGCAATGGAGCCCTATGCCACACACACTCATTTGATACCTGACCACTTTGCAAATTCAGCCCAAGCTCAGATGAGGTTTGCATGAAGCCCTCTATGTGCAACTGCTGGCTTTGGCTCAGGATTGCTCAAAACAACCATGCTGCCATAGAAGAATTCTTTCCTGAGCCTGCTCTGTTAAAATGAAGAAGAATAACCTGCACTGTGAAGCGAATCTGATGAGTTTCAGAGCTAAGCATTTTAATAATCAAATCAATTTTTCTAAGGCAAGTGACCTGTAACCTTTCCTCTACAGCACTCCGCCCTTAAGATACTGAGTTGGAGCAGATGGGTTGTATTTCACAACCTATTTGGAAAGAAAGCTGCACCTGGAAATTAAAATAGGGCTTTAGGTGTCAAATAGTAGCGAAGTTTTAAAAAGCATACGCTCTCATAAGCCAGCATTCTGGTGGGAAGAAGCACCGGCTGTCAGACAAATCCACTGACGTGCAAAACCCAATGATTTACCACATGAGCTGCACGGGTGAACTTCCCCAGGCCTGCAGCCCCTGAGATAGTTGACATATCTGTTACAATACAAAGTCGCCTTACCAAACACTGTTCAAGATGGTTTTAAAATACACATAATGGAGACATTTCAAACTGTAAAGGTGAGAAACAATGGATTTGTGTCCTTTTGGTGCTGCTTTACAAGATAAAGACAAGACCTGAAACTTTCCTCCCCTTGCACTCCTTTAAAAAGAACAACAAAAAACCACTTTTTTCCCCCTCTGCTTTCTTTTTTACCTTTGAATTTACCAGGAATGTCAAGTGTTCTCTAAATAATGGAATGCAAGCTTTCTCAGCCCTTAATTATTGGGCTGGTGACGTTGAATCTTTCACAAAGAGTTCTTTTTGCCTGGCTGCCTGCATTTGAGTTAAGTATAACATTGCAAAGCAGTGTCTTCCTCCATCAGCTGTTCAGATATTTTTACTCCTCTAGGACCTTATCTAAAGGCTATAGAAGTCTTTTTTTTCTTTTCTTATGGACTGTCATGAATGGTGAATCAGGCCTTTGCTACTAGTGATGTCATAAATCCTTTTCTATTCCATTTGTCCAAACACTTAGGACAAGCAGTGTAGAAATGATCTGGATTAATAATTTAAAAAATGTCTTTGTTTTACAGCTTAAAAAACAAAACCTTCAGCTTGTCTTCCTATATTTTTGTTTAAACAAAAAAAAAAAAACAGAAAAAGAGAGCAACATTTTTTTGTTCCTTTGCATGTCTTATTTAAAATAATTTTAAAATTTCATTGCAAAAACGAAAGTACAAAGAATCTGTTTGAATCAGAATCAGTATGAAAGCACAAAGAATCAGAATCAGTATGAAAATGTAAATTGCATGATAAAGCACCTGAATGGTCAAGAAATTGACCCAAATTGCTTCCGTAAAGGAAAACCGTGTCTATAATCTATTAGATTTCTTTGAGCGTGTCTACAAAACCGCAGATAATGGAGGATCAGTAGCTGTGATTTATTGTACTTTAAAAAAGCCTTTGAGAAAAGTGCTCACAAGAGGCTTTTAAAGAAATTAAGCAGTCCTGGTGTGAGAGGTCATGTTCTCTTGAGAATTAGAAACTGGCTAAGAGACAAAAAACAAAGAACAAATGGTCAATTTTTAATATGGCAAAAGGTTAACAGCTGGAAGTCCCAAGCATCTGCATTAGTATTGGTGGTGTTTAATGTCTGGAAAAGTGAGCAAAGAGAAAGGTAGCAAAATTTACAGATTGCCCATTTATTAAGGTTAATCAAGACTTTTGATGACTATGAGGATCTTCGAGGAATCTAACAAAACTAGATGAATTGGCAACATGAAGGCAGATGTGATTCTGTGTGTAGACAAATGCAAGTTAATACACGTTGGAAGAAATAATGTTTATTACTCGTGCACAGAGCTGGGTTCTTAAATTAACTATAAGCACTCAGGGGAAAAGACCTTTGCTTCATATATAACTCACTAAAAAGATTTGCTCTATGGGTAATGACAATCAGAAAAATAAACAAAGGAGTACGTTGGGGACGCATCAGTTGGAAACGTCAGAGGAGGAGAAGGACCTTGGGGTATTGGTTGATAGCAGGATGACTATGAGCCGCCAATGTGATACGGCTGTTAAAAAAGCAAATGCGGTTTTAGGTTGCATCAGACGAGGTATTTCCAGTAGGGAGAAGGAGGTGTTAGTGCCGTTATATACGGCGCTGGTGAGACCCCACCTGGAATATTGTGTGCAGTTCTGGTGTCCCATGTTTAAGAAGGATGAATTCAAACTGGAACAGGTTCAGAGACGGACTACTAGGATGATTCGAGGAATGGAAAATCTGCCTTATGAAAGGAGACTCAAAGAACTTGGCTTGTTTAGCTTGGCCAAAAGAAGGCTCCGGGGGGATATGCTTGCTCTATATAAATATATCAGGGGGATTAACGTTAGGGAGGGAGAGGAATTGTTTAAGTTTAGTACTAATATAGGTACGAGGACGAATGGGTACAAATTGGATATTAGGAAATTTAGACTTGAAATTAGACGAAGGTTTCTAACCATTAGGGGAGTGAAGTTCTGGAACAGCCTTCCGAGGGAAGTAGTGGGGGCAAATGACTTATCTGGCTTTAAGACTAAGCTTGATAAGTATATGGAGGGGATGCTATGATGGGATAGTTTAATTTGAGCAATTGATTTGGATTATCGGCAGATAAGTCTGCTCAATGGTCTGTGGGAATGTTGATGGGATGGGAACTGAGTTACTGCAGGGAATTCCTTTTTGGGTGTTGGCTGGTGAGTCTTGCCCGCATGCTCGGGGTTTAGCTGATCGCCATATTTGGGGTCGGGAAGGAATTTTCCTCCGGGGCGGATTGGCAGAGGCCCCGGAGGTTTTTCGCCTTCCTCCGCAGCGTGGGGCCTGGGTCGCTTGCTGATGGATTCCCTGCAGTTTGAGGTCTTCAAATCTCACTTTTGAGGATTTCAATAACTCAGTCATGGGTTCGGGGTTGTTATAAATGTGTATGGGTAGGGTTTTGTGGCCTGCCTTGTGCAGGAGGTCAGACTAGATGATCATATTGGTCCCTTCTGACCTATGAGTCTATGAGTAGAACTACTAGATATTATGATTTATTGTTATTGTTATAGGCATTTTCTAATCAGTCCATCATAGTAGGTTTGATAAGTCAGTTACCCTCTGCAAGAAAGAATTCTCTTCCCTTCCATCTGTTTTAAGTCACTGCCTCCTAGTGATCAAATCCTGGTGGTTGACTTCCAAGACAACATTGTCAGGATGACTCTCAGCAGCTTTCTCTGGGAATTGCCTATGTAAAGAGTGAATCTTCCAACTTGCCCTAAAGGTGGCAAGACTTGAGCTCAGCTTGATTTCTGGCCAAAGTCTGTTCTGGAACTGCTGGCTCTCCACATAGAATTAACTGCCCTGATACCTCTGCTTGGACCTCAGCTCCATCTCCTGGAATGTTGCTGCTAAACACAGTTGATGTGGTGGGGAAAAGAGAAGAGATTTCAGATAGTTCATTTGGCCTGCCTTCATTGTTAATTCTAGTTCATTGGGGAAAGCTCACAAATATTCATCACCAGCAGTGGTAATGGGTGAAATATTGTAATTAAATAAGAACCAACTTTATCAGCTGCCAGAACCCTAGCTGAGCCTTAGTGCAGGTTTGAAATTTGTTTAATTTTTTGTGTGTGCTATTTTTTGTTCTGGCTACAACTCAGACAGCCACTATACAACGAGAGAGCTCATTCTTGTGGTTTCCCTGCAAGCAGGACCATTTTGGATGTAGCTGAATGGAACTCTAAATCTGTTGAGCTCTGCTCATTATCAAGCAAAAGTCAAGTTAAAAAGCAAAGCTCCATTAATTGAAGCATGGAGTGGGCCAGATCCTCAACTGGAATAATTTGTTGTAGTTCCGTTGGTGGCGCTGCCCTACTTTACACCAGCTGAGGATCTGGCCCTATTAGAGATGGATAAGGTTTTACTGACCTTGATCAGTAAGGAAAAGGGCTGTTCCTAGAAGCAGTTGGTTCCTGGAATGGATATTTGCCCATTCTCCTCTTGCTTTGATTATAGAGAACTGCTGTGTTCTCGTTCTCTCTCTCTCTCCTCTCTCTCTCTCTCTCTCTCTCTCTCAAGGAGAAAACTCCAGCCATTCATATCAATTTAATTACTGACAGTGGCTAGCACCAAGTGCACAAAGTGGATGAATTCCATTGATGAAAGGAAAACATAAGCAACAAGACCTTAACTTTCCCTAACATTGTGAAAGGTTTTGACTTATTTTGAATGGAAGTAACAAACGGGTTCCTGTGTATTCATTGCCCTCAGTACGCTGTCACATTTTGATGGATACGCTGAATGTGATGGCTTGTGTCATATTGTAGATTTTATTAGAAATTGACCGGAGCTGAGAATCAGACCATGTTCAGAAACCGTGTTCTTGGTCCTGAGTCACATCTAACATATAAAGTCAGGAGAAACAGAAAGAAGATCGATTCTGCAGTAGTTTACGGATCCAGTTCTCCACTCCCCTGCACTAAGGTATATCATGAATGACTCCTCTGAAATTCACGATGTCAGGGAAGAACCAGGCCATGGAAATGGAAAAGAGCACTAACCTCATGATGCCAGCACTCTCTATTATATAGAATGCTCTCAATTGCATATTAATAATTGTACGTTAATATTTTTAATGGACTCTTACGATCTCTGGCTGGGACTCCTTCATAGTTGGCAATGGTTGCAATTACTGCCTGGTGTGGGCTCAAGGATGCTAGAGTCTTTTCAGGGCTGCCACTGGAGGCTGACAGAAAAGATGCCTCACCCCAAAGGCAGGGTATGAGGGGAAGGGACAAGACTCAGTAGGTAATGTGCAAAGTTTCTGATCGCTCACACCGATGAAACCTGGTCTTCACGGAGCACAAAGACCTACCTATCCAGCCTACAAGTGCCCCCACCATTTTTGCTGTGCTATGTATAGTCTCATAAGATGTCATTAGCTTTTCGTTAAGGTTACTAGACTGCATACCCCACCTAGGAAGACCATAAAGAGAAAGGAAATGCATTCAGCACCCCCTCTATGCTCCATGCCTCAGTGCCGCTTCTTAATGTCTGCTACCTCCCTTCCGTCACCAACACCCCACGTACCTCTCCCCTCATCCTGGGCAGAGGTTGGCTGCAGAAGAGAAACAGAAAACAGACCTGAGACAAGAAGCTCCTGGCAGTTGAATCCATGTTACCCTAGAACTGACCAGCCCCAGGAAAGAGCCCACTGTGCTAGCCTGAGATGTCATCCTGACTCCTACTTTCATGCATCCCACCCTCAGGAGATGTTTTTCCCTTAAATTGTATGAGCATTCATTAACCCTTTACTCACACTGGTGAGCAGTTACTCACAGGAAATAGTCCCACTGATTTTGTTTTTTCAGAGGAATGGAATTACCCTTTGTTACTACTCGGGGAGTTATAACATTTTAAAATTAAGAATATGCCACCAGTTTAAATGTATCGTCAATGTAGCTTCACAGCTTTTCTGGCTTCACAGGTGATATAACACAAGGGAGGAGCAGCCAGTCATTAAATAGGCTGAAATGCTCAGTCTCCAACATAGTTTGATACTGTACTTCACTGATGCAGGAATTACACTTCTCTGGTATTTAAAATGAAATAAGAACTGATCTACTTTGTACAATCTTAAACCTTAAAATCCATAGGAACTCTGTGGAAACAGAAACCTGATTGGTGTCTGTGTATGAATGAAAATTCATCCTTACTTCCTCTTTATAATTTCCTTCCTCCGGAAAGCTAAACCTTTGAGGAAAGATCCTTCAGTGGTTCTAATTCCTGTTTTATTTATGGTAATCCTGTCCATTCAGAGGTGCCAAAGTATAGTCAGAGGCAAGCTTGTAGTGCACTGGATGAATGCTTTTTGTTTTCTTGGGAAGAAGTGTAATTGCACATAAGCCCCTGGGTCTGATTGCCAGCTGATGTAAATCAGTACAGCTCCATTCAGCTGACCCAATACCTTTACAGATAGAGACAAAAAAGTCATTAGTACCCTTGTCCTGACACAGTGTAAAGACGAATGTGCCAGGCAAATGTTCCTAGTGTATTTTCTGCATTCAATTACAAAGCTTATATTGCCACTCAGATGGCACAACTCCTGTTCCAAATCACACCCATTGACATACGCTGCTCCAGCCCAGGGTTGGGATCGGATAGTCTGAATTTCTTTAGATTTACGGTGGTCTGCCAGAAAACTGACAGGACAAGTTAAAGATAAAGAATTGTAACTTAACGCAGACATCACTGCTGTCCTTGAAGAGGATCCTGCCAAACTCTTTCAACTGAAAACAAAGTCACAATATAATACTTTGCATTTCTATAGTGCCTCTTCGCCAAGGTTCCTGCTTTGCAAAAACCAATGAATTAAGCCTTGTTACACCCCGGGTGAGGTAGGGAAGTTGTAGAAGGATGAAGTCACACTGAGTGAAGGCAGGATATTTGCCAAAAGAGCACACAACAGGTCAACAATCAAGCTCAAAACAGAGCCTGAAGCCAGGTCTACACTACAAGTTTACATTGACATAACTCGTTGCGCAGGGGGTGTGTGAAAAATCGACACCGCTCAGCGATGCAGTTATACCAACCTACCCACTATGATAACGGGTGGGCTTCGCCCATCAACATAGCTAATGCCTCTTGCGGAGGTCAGGTGACCAGATAGCAAGTGTGAAAAATCAGGACGGGATAGAAGGTAATAGGTGCCTATATAAGACAAAGCCCTAAATACTGGGATTGTGCCTATAAAATCGGGACATCTGGTCACCCTACGCAGAGGTGGATTAATTACACCCATGGCAGAAACTCTCCTGTCAGCGTATTAGCTGCAGCAGCCCAGCTGCATCAGTTTGACTGCGCCACTGCAACATTTTAAGTGTAGACCTGCCCTGAGAGACCTGACTTTCAGTCCCTTACCTGCCCTTTCTGTCTGGTAATGGAGCAGCTGGAGTAGAGGTTTGTTTGCTGCTTTTACCTATAATTGTCTCAGATGATTCTTCCTTTTTCACTTGATTCTTTATGAGGAGGTTCTAAAGCACTCTATACAGAAGCACAAAAGAATCTTCTTTTGTTTCATTATACTAATTTTTCTGTCAAAAAATGCCATGTAGTCAGCACCAAAATGTCACGGAAATGTGTCTGTATTGACACGTCTACCTGCAGCTTATTCTAGGGCCTGTCTTTCTCTTGCGTTTTGTGAAAAATTTCAAAAGCTTTCATTTTTGTTCGGCAATGGAACACAGCTAATGGTGAAACCGCAATTTTTAATGAAACAGAATTGTTGTTTTCTGGCCAACTGTAATCATAATCCTAGTGTGGGTGTTTGTCTCCCTCTAAGTGGCTGGACTATGTAAATGTTTGAATCTGCAGAGCTGATGAACCTGGTCATTCTGCTCAAGGAGTAGGGGCTCTTGTGTGTAGATCCAGAGGCTCACACATGAAGTAAACTATAGGAGGGCTGAAAAAACACCTGCATGTTTCATAGCTCCAGTGAAATTCCTAGCACCCTGCCTTATAATGAATTCATATAGTCATTGTGCTATACTCTTGCTCATCTTTCCTGACTCTTCTCTTTCTCCCTCTCTCAGATTATTTGAAAATTATCGTGCTTTTATTATGCTGTTCAGTATTTTTGCTGGACACTCCATCCAAAGCCGGGCAGGGAATTCCTAATTACATGCAACTTGTGTTAAATTGAATTTATAAATGTAAATTCTATACAAAGCAGGCATTATGACTAGAAGTGGAAAGGACAGCTCCAAAACAATCTCCAGATCTTATTAATTAAGGACGCAATTCACCCCATCCAGAGGACTTGCAAAAATCTTATGCACTGCTCATGGCTTGTTTTGAAACGTGATGCAGCAGTCCTGTGGTGGCCCTCTGCAAAAGGGGTCAATTTCAACCCAAGTAATTAGCCTAATGTGGGGATTAAGATGGGATGCTATTAGCCACCCCAATTCATAGGTTAGTACATAGACTAGAACAGTGACAACTTCTGCTCCGCATTCCCTGGGCAGCGTCTTAGGCCTAGTCTACACTAGAGAGTTTTGTCAATAAAAGTCAGCTTTGGCCAACAGAACAGTGCGGGTGTACACACTGCAGTCATCTCCCCGCTGATAAAACTGCCCTGGTTTTCCGACAAAATAAAACCACCTCAACGCGAGGGGTAGGGCTTTTGTTGGCAGAGCTAGGGTGACTGTCACTGTAGATGCTGTGTCCCCTTAAAGCCATGGAGGGGCTGTCAGACCTGTCAATTTCACTGCTCCCCTAGAGCAGTGAAATTGACCAGTGGGCACTGAGCCCATGAGCAGCTAGTTTCAGGAGAAGGGCGGCTGCTGCCAGACTCCTGGCTCCGAGCCAGGGCGTGGGAGGCGGCTGCCTGTCTTGCTGGGTGCGGAAGGCTTGACTCCAGCCCAGGAGGTGGGCGTTTGCTGCCCAGCTGCGAGCCTGGGAGGCTGCTGCCTGGCTGTGAGCCCGGGGTGTGGGAGGCTGCTGCCAAGCTCCGAGATGGGGCGCAGGATGCTGCCTCCGAGCTGGGCACGAGATGCCACCCCTCAGCTTCCAGCTGCCGCCTCATTGCGAGCTGGGACTCTGTAGGCTGCCACCCCGGCTTGTGGGATGTGGAAGGCCACCTCCAGGCTCCCAGCCGGGGTGTTGGAGGCTGCTGCCTGGCTTCCAGAGGTGCAGACAGCTGCCACACGGCTTCCTGGGACATTGGCAGCTACCGCCCACCTCCCAGCGGGGACCAAGCGGGACCAGGGAGTGTGTGTCTGTGGGGGTAGCCCACAGGGAGCCTGGGAGCCTGTGGGCTCCCAGCAGGGAGCTGAGAGATGGGTGTCTCAGCTCCCCACACAGCCCCTTAGGCCGGTGGAAGTGCTCCCGGTGAGGACACACTCCATCGACCTAAGGAAAACAGTTTGTATATCAGCCACCACTGTAATGATAGTGGTGGCTGAAGGTCAGCATATTTTATTTTGCTGAAGTTAGTCCTGCTTTGAGCAGTGGCTTGGACTAGATGACCTCCTGAAGTCCCATCCAATTCTAACATTCTATGATTTTATGACTTATTTTCCTAGTGTAGATAAGGCCTTAGAGCCACTGGAGCCATATGATCATGGATTGCTCTGACCCAGCCCATTTAGGGCTTGTGTAGGCATTCTTTCCATTTTGGAATACTTTGGTAGCTTTTGGGTCCTACACATCCATGGTGAGTTGTAGGATTTGGGCCTCAGCAGTTACATATTGATGTCCTAGTGGAAGACTTGTTTAAAGAGAGTTTTTGTCATTTTAAAACCCGCTGAGACTACAATAAAGGCAGAAGGAGTTGATGTATGAGCAATAAAACTCAGAAGTCACAGGGGAGAATTTGTAGTATTTCCTGTATAAGAAAGCTATAGGATAGAAAATTATTATTCCCTAATGAAAATCATTTTAGTATTGAAATCGGCATGTACCAATGTGTGTTTTGATCAACTGTAAATTCACTTAATAAAATCTTCAACCTTACTTATTAGCTAAATCAGTCATTTTTTCCTTCTGTAATGTTTCTCTTATAACACACAGTTAAATAAAATAATCCATTGGTCTTTTACATCATATTGATGTAATACTTTGTTTCAGAAAAGCTGTTTGGGGTTCACAGGGGATTTGAAATGCATTTACATAGTGGTAGGAATTTAATATTTAAAATAACACCCCCCCAGACCCGGCAGGCATGCATGAAAAGATGTGCTTTTCAAATGTGTGGACTCAAAGTGAAGGTAACTGGCATGGGTGGTCTATTGGACTGTTTCTTTAATGTAGATTATAAAATGCAAGTCTGAGTTCTGATTTTTCAAGAAAGCAAGACATTTTGATGGAATATTTGCAGCTTTGAGCCCTATTCTGCCCTCTGGAATGTGCAGCTCATAGCGAAGGCAGGATCTGTCCTGAGAACATGTTCACAATTCCTATTATTTTTTGGTTTCCCACAGTGGGAAAAATTGTTACCTTTCTATGTCTGCAACATTATAATTGTTATCACCATAGCAAATCCTTGGGACTGATCTCTGGCAACGTGCTGAAGGTGGTCTGGTTCTATATTCAGTTTACGGCCATCATTGGCAATCTTGTCATACCACCGGAGCGTTTGACACCTATGTGATCGCCGGCCACGTAGCAGCATTCGTTGGTACATATGTCTGCATAGCTCTCGTTAATGCTAATACATCTACCCTCTGACTAGACTGTCTTGTCCATCTAAAGTATTTCTGAGGCATTTATCACTTGGTGTCTAAGCCCACATTTCCACCGCCCCCACCTCTGTCCTCCTCTTTATAGAATTTACCCTCTGAGCCTCCTAATGATTATTTTCTGAGGACAAAAATGTATGAATTGAGGGGTTTTAGAAAATAGGCATCGTGACTGGTAAGGAGTTAGGATAGGAGGGATTTTGTGCAAGGCAATAGGAGTAGTAAATGGAAAGGCTTTTATAAGATCCAGGTATTTTATATGTTGCTAGTTTTATTTTGTCTACACACAATTATATAATAAATTCAATCTGTTTCTTACATGCAGTGTTAATTACAGTACATGGTATGTGATCTGAATGGACTCCGAATTCTGGTGCTTACAGTTCAGCATCTCAAGTTATTTTAAAGACAGCCAATGAGAGAGGTACATATGTCTTCTTTCCAGTGCGCTGGAGCAGTGCCTCTACTATCAGATGCGTGGCATACAGTACCTGTTCTCTAGTTAAAATGACAGCTGCAACTTGCCATTGTGGCTGGTGGCACATGAGTTGCAAACACCTTCTAGTTACTCTAGTTCTAAGGCACCTAAGAACATAGGACTTGCTATACCAGATTGGCTGGGTGTCCATCCAGACATTATCTTGTAGTTGACTGTGGCCAGTACCAGATGCCTGAAAGAAGGTGCAAGAAGCCTGCAGAAGGCAGTAACCCTAACACTTTAGAATCAAACTTCTGGGCTTTGCAACAGTGAAAATTCCTCCAAATTCCCAGGCCTTCAGCCATACAAAGCAGGATGCATTCCTGCTGCTAGGCTCGAGTGCATGTATATTGTTGACAGGTGAAAATACCAGCAGTGGGAAGATGTCTAAAATCAATGGGTTACAAATTTGCAGGATTTAATTTTAATGTAATTAAATTATTTATTTTATTTATTTTTAGTAGTTGACCAAGATCAAAACCCAATCAATTCCTTACCATTGTAAGGTCCTCAGACATTTGTGGCACCTCAGTCTCTCCTACTCTCTTCCTGTGGCACACAACAGTTCAGTCTTCTGAAATGTTGTCAACTGAAATGCTTTAGTCTCATTCAAGTTATTGGGCTCATTACAGCTTTATATGTTATGTTATGCATGTTAGACCTAAGTTAAGCAGGGGATCAGGTGATCTCATAGCCCTTTCTGACCTTAAACTCCACTAAAAAAACCAAGGTGGGTGAGGTAATATCTTTTATGGGACCAACTTACCTCACCTACCTTGTCTCTCTAGTATCCTGGAACTAACATGGCTACAACAACCCTTAAATTCTATGACATTTAAAAATCTGGATCTAGCTATTACTTATCTGTTCAGGTCCCGATTTCATGCACACTCAAGTCAAGGGGAGTCTTTCCATTGACTTGACAGGGCATTGAATCAGGCCCTTTCAGAACAAATTGCGAGATAATTTCCTGTCCCAAAGGATTTGCAATCTGAGGGTATAAATTGGTATGTGCATGAATAGTATCCACTCACACAAGTAATTCCATTGCACGAATGGACTCTGACTGGGGCACAAACAAGCAAAGAGCAACAGCTTAGGTGTGGAGACGTCAATAGTATGAGTTTCATTGGAGTCTACCATGCTGAATTGTATTCATAGTTGTTTTAAAGTGACAGAAGGCCACACTTGTGTGACAATTCCCTTTTCTTCAGTATGCTTTGTCTTTCTTATGTTATGCTTACAGCTCAGCTAGCAGTGTAAACAAACTAAGCTAGGTTCCCCGAATAAGTGCGTTCATCATCTGGCTCCCATATTTAAAATGGATGCAGTAAATATAATTTAATAGGGTATTGTGTTTCTATTATTGCTATAAAGTCATTTAGGCAAACATGATACTGTGCTGAAAGCTTCAGATCTGCGTTTATCCAGTGGCAGCCACCTGTATTTCATTAACAACTAACATACATATTGGCTGTTTTGTAGTGTTTTCTTTATTCGGGCCTTGGCCCTTTGCAGAATATGGTCTTTGGAATCAGCTTGGGGGCAGGATTCAAGTCTCAAAAGTGCTGGCCATTGCTACTAATAATAGCTCAGCAAGGAATATCCCCATCTCCACTGCTCATATGAGGAAACTGAAGCAGGTTGGTTTGTGCCTTCTGGAGGCTCCCTTCCATTCCTGGGGCGTGGGAAGAGGATGCTGTACCTCCACCTTGACAATGGTCCAGCCCGCTCCCCATTTGTAGCTGAGCCGTCTGTGAAGGAAGGAAGGAACCAAAGAGCCATCTCCTCCCTGTCTCCTTTGGGGTGTTTGCCAACCTTGAGGGGTACATCATGAAAGCAAAATGTTTACTCGCTGCTTAAATATTGGGGACAGAGAAAGCTGTCCCTGAACTCTCCCAAGTGCTCTTGTGATTGGTTCCTGTACACTGCCTGGGGAAAGAGGCCCTTGTGCCCACCCACTCCCCACGCACCCACACAATTATCCATCAAAATCCAGCCCTAGGAAAGTAATTAAATGCAGCAGAATTGGGTCTCTGCAATTTATAACTTCTTTCAACCTTCTCAAAGTTATATTTGAGACATGCCTTTACATCTAAAATATGCATGGGTGGGTGGGTCAATTATATATAAAAACCAGATGGTCTATATTTTCTAGTCTAAAATTATACCCCTCCCCAAAAGAGGACTTTGAGAGTCTCAGAAATAAGGGGTGAAGGATTATAAGGAGTTTTACTCATAATCTATTTGTCACTAAAAATGAAATAAAAATTAAAGACCGGGCTTGTTGTTACATTTGAAATCAAGTGCAGAAGTTTTTTGCCATGGCTTTCACCGAAGATTTGCTTATTTTCTTGTCATTTCTGTGACTAGATGGAGTTTCCAGAACATCACTGATATAATTTCTTATTGAAGATGTGCCAGATGGTTTTAAAGTCTTTGGGGCAGTGGGAAATTCGGAGCATTCACCAGCAATGTGGAGACTAAACATTCTTGCTTTCTACATTAGCTTGCCTGATAAATTAAAAGCAGACGCTATCTGTCTCATTTCCCAAGCAAGCGTGTGCGCATGCACATATGTGTATGCGTGCACGCTAGGATGCAAAAAGAACCCCAAGTAAGGAGCAGAGCCTGTCCTGAAAGCTTTCGTGTGCTTCCAGAGAGGATGCTTATTTGTCTTTACTTGCTAGAACAGCTGTGTGATGTGGAATTTGCCCCTCCTTCAACACAAATCATCTCTGAGAGGGGATAAAACTGAACAAAAGCAAATAATTAGAGGGAGAAAGAAAATCCCTGGGAAACTGGGGGAAAAGTGTAATAAGATATGTTAAGAGACTTGTGTACTGTGCAAACCTGTTAAACACGTTAGCTATTTCCATAAGGAGTTCAGCTCCACTAATGGGTATTTGTTTAAGAAGGTTTGGCTAGTTTATGAAATATAGTTTAATGTTTATATTTATTTAGGATGAGTTAAATCCTGTCGTGTTCACTGTGTTTTTACTTCATCCTTACTCAGAGAATACTCCCATTATTGATTTATGGTCTCCTGGCATCACCTCTACTGGTAAATAGGGCAGAAATGGCAGCTGTTCCTAAGTAACCATGGGGAAAATGTGTGTAAAATGCTCTAGAATTTGGACAGACACAACAATAGTGTCAGGAAATTGTATACAATTAACCCAAAATGGAAGGACCCTGGAGTCAATGCCAGGGGGAGGGGGAAGCTTTTATGAACCAGAACTGAACAAACACACACATACACAGATAGGAAAATATTTCAAAAACTGGGAGGCCAAAAATTGTCAGGGATGGATTGTCACATGCAAAGAGTCACTGACCATTGCAGACTCCCATGTTATATTCATGGCATATACATAAAGAAGTTAGACAAAAACATGAAATACTTTTTCTGGAACATAACACTACATAACACTAATTTATTTCTTAGAACCCAGAACCTAACACACAAGAACCCAAAACAGAGAAGCAAGGCAGACTGCTCCTTAAGGCAAAGAGGCATAGCTCAGCATGCCTTGTTCTAGGCTGGCTCTTCACAGACAGACTGCTTAAGATCCTGTTTTCAGTCTTCCCTACAAAACCCGCAAATTGGACCAGGAAATCCCTTACACTTACCGTTATAGCTTATAATTTTAACATAGTTCTCAATACACCTCACACCACAGAGGTATTGTGGTGGACATCCTCGGGGAAGCTGGATGGAGTCCCTGAATCCAAAAAAGCACACACCTGAACCAGTTCAACTGGATTTTAATTTTTGAACAGACAGCAAGGACAACAAAAATGAGCTCAGATGATGCAGAGGGCATGGGATTCAAGCAGTTTGAGCCTACATTATTATGCAACATAGAAAATGAAGCTGAAGATAGAAAAGAATTATTAGAACTTCAAGACTATACCCCAGCCAGAGCAGGGATGTTCCCCTCAGCATATTTCCTAGTGCTTTGTCCAGGTTAATTTCAAATCATTCAAGTGATGGGACTTTCATTATTTCCTTTTAAATTGATATAACCTAATTTGTAAAGAACCTTGAGGCTTGCAAGAGGTGTTATCTAAAAGAATTAATAATCATCATCACGTTAGACAGACGTGGATTTTAACCTTGTAAACTGCACTTTTTCAAGTACTTTTCTGTCTCTCTGCGAAGCAACCTCATAGGGGACATTCTCACGCTCACTCTTAGTTATGGGCCAAATCCTGTAGTCCTTTCTCAGGCAAAGCTCCCACTGGTTCAAGGAACCAATTGACTGAGTAAGGACTAGAACAGGGCTATTACTGAAAAAAGCGATCATGAACATTTGTTTTAATAGCAAACATGAGCTCATCCGGGCAGCATTTGTGACCACTTTCATTTGCCTCCTGTGAATATTTGTAAAAGCGAGTTTATGTTCTCCAGAACGTTTGTACAAAGAGAAGATATTGTGAAGCTTTGTGCAAACAGGTGCTTGCACAAGTATTTTGCACCATGACTGTTACCTTGACAGCTGTGGTGTATGGAGCTATGAAACTGCGATAGCCCAGCTGCTGTGTACTGCACATTTCATTTCAATGCCTGCAGCGACATCAGAACTTTTGGGCACGTTTCACAAAAAGATTTAGGCACCTAAATCTCAGAATCCAGCCCCACTAAGAGCCCCCCCCAACCCTTCAGGCACCAAAAATTGCTTGAATCCTTAATTTTTTTGCACTGAAAGTTCCCTGGGTGCTTATGTTTTTGGCCTCTGAGCATGCGGCGGTCCCACCCCAGGCATGCAGACACTTACACCGCAGAGCGAGGCTTGAACTGAAAGACAGGCATTCCTCCGCCTCACTCGGCTGCGGGGCCAGTCTGCTAAGCATGCGAGACCTCACCTACAGGATGGGGCCCATGTAGTTGAGCATACACAAAACAGCCAGGAGGGAAGGCTGCCCTCCCACATCATTTTTAGCCCTGGGTTTGGGTATACCCTCAGGTCATGTCCCCCCTCTGCCCAAGTGGGGGAAGGGATTTGAACTGGGACTACCAGCCTGTAGGTGGGTTCTCTGAACACTAGGCAATGGGATGTTCGGAGGGGTGCGCCCTCAGTGTCTCCCGTTGAACCTGTTCCACTGTGGTGAGCTCATTAAAGATTCATGGGAGCAGATGGTGGGGGTTTCACCGTAGCGGTGACGGCGCCAACCAGCAGGCTCCGGAATTCTTCTCAGGCTTGCTTGATTTCTCTGGCCCAGTGCTGAAGTTGGGACACTGACGAAATAATAACAGAATCATTGGGGGGAGGGAGGAGGATGGTGTGTGAGCGAGCCTGAGAAGGACTTCATAGCCCAGTGGTTAGCGCACTCATGTGGGAGACCCAGGATCCAGTCCCCCTGCTCCAGTGGCTTTCTAAATTGTTTATCTACAGTAGAAAAGCTATAGCAGGAGAGCCTCAGGGACCTTTCTATCAGACTATTGCATAGCCCAGTGCAGGGGGCACTCACGTGAAAGCTGGTAGATCCCTGTTCAAATCCAATCTCACATCATGTGGAGGGGGGACTTGAACCAAGAATCTCTCCCTTCCCCCTGACCAATGGGCTAGAAGTTATGAGGGAGTGGCGTCTCCCCCCAAAGCAGGAGGAACCTCCCCCTAACCTGGATTTAAGTGCTCATCTCCAGGGCTTAGCACACACACTCCTGGCTTGGCCCTGCCCGTTGGCTATCTTAGGCAAGGAACCGGCTAGTGTGTGGCTTTTGTGAATCCGAGTCTGAGGCACCTACCTCTCCCCATTCGTTGTGTAGGGAGCCCATCTGCCAAACGCAGGCTTTGTGATGATTTTCCTAGGTACCTAAGAGTTAGGCATGTTCAGACTGAGCATCACAAGGCCTCCGTTTCCCAGTGACTCTAGTTCTTCATTCTCAGAATTCCTGCTGCTTGGGAGAGGCACACCGGAGCCCAGCTGTAGTGCATAATAACCCCAACACCTGTGCTGAATCTTCAAACTGATGAACAAGACAAAGATGCCATTTTCTAACATGCCAGTACATTGCAATATTTATATATCCTAGATATATTCACATATATACAGATACTGCGTTTAATATACAATTGTTGTAACAGCTACAGCATATTACATGCGACTCCCTCACTCACACAGACACGCACACCTTACAGTTTAACTTTGCAAACTTTTTTGTAAGATCTCTCCCCTTCTACAATTATGGTTGTAGAACTCAATAGTCCATCAAGTAACCAATTACTTTTCTTGAAGGAGCATATTAAAAGTAACAGATTGTAAATGTAATTAAAGCAATCAGGCTAATACATTAAGAACACATTTTCCCTCCTGAATATTTATATTGTGCTGGTAATGAACCAAATCTCAAAAAATGTATTGGAAACCACACACATTATGTAAAAGAGGTAACTCTTACCGCTTATAATTATGTTTGTGTGCATTTTTAAAGCATTGGTTCCTTATTATCCACAATCATGCTCTTTATACGTAGCGTAATAAGATTTTAAGATGCTCAGATTTCTCCTCTATTGCTTGTCTCCTTCCTCCAAACCACTACGTGTTGGTGGCCTGAAAATTAATTTTAATATCTTTTGTGATGCTTGACCTCTGATTTGCTTTCTGTCATTGAGTCTCTTGGCAGTAATCCATCCCCCTGGCACTGCTCATTTCCAAATCCTCAGTCTGGCAATGAAACAAACACCCTTGTTACTTTCTTTCAGGTTTTTTGTCTTTAAATGTTATGCTCACTCAAATGGATGACTTGTGAACTGCCCAGACTGCTCCAAGCTCTGGTGCTGATGTGCCTTTGGGGATCATGCATGATGATCCTGCTAGGCCCAGGTAGAATTGCAGCGTGCATTGGTGGTGATTTTCAGCATGGGACTGCTCCCTCAGTGTGTGCTTGGAAAGGCAGGAAGGAGGTGAGTGAATGGATCGGGTCCTCCCACCGGTAACCACAGCACCCCACAAAGCTAACTGGCTGTAGAAGGTACAGCAGACTGCAACACCTGAAGGAATGCTTAGCCTATGCTCTTTCCACCTGCACTGAAAAGCTCTGGTCTCCTGAAACACATTCTCTCCCGGAGCTCCCCTAGGGATGTGCACCTCTGCTGTGCCCCCAAATACAGGCTAAGCGTGACAACCTGTCTCTAAAAGAGTCCAACTGGTGCCTACCTGGGAGCCTCAGACATTCACGTGCCCTACGCCATGTGCAAGCCTGCTCAGCCTAGGTAGAGAACTGCATCAAAATTACATTTGCACAAACATCACTGACAACAGTGTTGGAAATCCTGGCAGTGCTCCTTGACCATTGTATCTTCTGTTGGGGTGCCCGTTGCTCCTTTAGCTCCTCTTTTACATAATGCTCATGATCTTCTTCTTGAGCTGCCTTCCTTTCCCCCCAGCCTCCCACCTCGAAAGTTCTCCTCTTTGATCGTCTTAATTCACAGCTTATCACGAGATGCACTTTATTCCAAAGACTTCCCAGCTCTGGGCCAGATTCTTAGCTGGTATAAATTGATGCAACTCCACAGAAGCCAACAAAACTATGCCAGCTGACGCTAGTTGAGGATCTGGCTCTTTACCTCCTCTTTCTCTCTGAGACTCTTGACTCAGTTCCTATTTTCACCAGCTCGGTGTCTCCAAGGTAGAAGTCCCCTTGGGCAAAGAAGATATCCCCAAGTGCTTTCCATTTACTCTGTCCACTTCACTGACTCTGAATACATTTAAAAAATCTGTCTATTTGGCTTTTCAAATTCTTATTCAAAATTATGACCATATAATTTCCAACGTTCTTACCCAACCCTTCCATTCAGCTTTCTCTGGGCTACTGTGAAAACTGCTGTTGATGGCAGAAACTTTAGCTACTCTATTCCTGTCTTACGGTATTCTCTTAACCTGAAACAGTCTCAGCCGTGGTCCCAACCTTTTCAAATCCCATAAAACGAATCTCTTCTCTTTTAAATCTCTAGCATCTTCCTTTCTTTTTCATCTAGCTAGTTCTCTCATTCCTGCATGCCGTATTTTAGAAATACTTGTATTTTGTGATGCACCATAGGAAATGGAATAAAAAATATAAATAGAATAAAATTATGTTTTAAATTATGTATGTAAGAGGTTACAAAAATGCAGTGAAAAAATTCCATCTTATGAATCTACGTCAGGCAGAAATGTGATCTTAATGCCTTTGCAACAGTCTTATTTTCTAAAAAGTTCAGGTTATAGCCAAACTTTAATGCTTGATATCAATATTTAAATCTCCTAAGGGAACTGATCTAATACCTGAGAGTGATTTAGATGCCACCTAAAATATATTGGATAAAATATGATATTAAAGTGCATGTTCCATAAAACATAGATCAGTGAACAGTTACATTTCCAAAAGTAGAACAAAGTGTTAACAATACGGATGGATTTTAACCAGTCAGAATAATTAATTAGAGGCCCTCAAAATTCCGATTTTTTAAAATGAAGACGTAACTGTGGCATATCTCTGAATAGAGTTTATTAAAAATAGTAATATCAAGCAAAAGAGTTGTGCTTAGATGATTTACGTAGCTTGTAAGATCTTTGGGTCAGAGACATCCATTTTCTAACTAAAAGGTCCTGCTCTCTCAGACAGTCACCCAGTGCTTTCTAAGGTGGTATGGGCAGCTGCTTCGAATGCCTACTGACTTCCCTGCGAGAAGCATCTTTGTCTTTAACCCAATGAGAGCAACATGCTAAAGACCTCCTGGAAGACCTAAACCATGGTGGCTGGATGGTGTCAACAGATACCTGCCCCTCCAAGGCATCTGATTTGGCTCAGGACAGAACATCACAGAGGTGCTTAATGAGTTTGCTGGCCTCTATGTCATCCCGGCGACAGCATGAAAATTAACTTTGGGATGATACAAGTACCCCTTTACATCCCTAAGTGTAAGTATACACAGCGTTTTGGAGCCTCCCAATCCTTGTCAACAGAACCTTCCTTCGGCTCAGGCTGGAGCCTAGGGAGGGTGATGGACTTCAGGGTCCAAGCTGCAACTTCAAAGCGCTATCCACACAGTTATTTTTAGAGTGCTAGCCTGGGCCTTTCTAGGCCAAATCTGTCAACCCAGGCTGGGAGGCTTGCTCCCATGGGCTCCAAAATGCTGGGTAGACATACCTTCAGAGTGAGAGTGTTTACACAGAAACTGACCCAGCTCAGGGAAGCCAATAGGAGTCTTTCTAAAGGGTTTGGCTCAGGCCCCAAGTATCTGGCCATGATGGCTGCGTACCATGGGTTCTGGGGAATATCTGTGTCCCCATTTCTGGGCAATTGTTTGAGTCAGGCTGGCATTCATTAAGCATTAGAGTAAAGATCCTGCAGCTTGTTTCAGTCCCTAGGTCTGCAGCTGAACTCGGGAACATGTATCCCATTAGTCACTGACAGCCCCCACCGCCCAAGCAGCCAGACGGAAGGAGTCAACTCTGGTCTCCTGTCCCTTGGCCGCAACAGGGAACCTGCACACATCCTGTAGCCTCATGTGCTCTACCTGAGTCCCTGGGCAGTGGCTCCCTTCTGCAGCCAGGGGGACGGGAGATCAGAGCTCCCCTCTCTCTGGCCCCAGCACCTAAGCACCCAGGCAGAGTGCTTTGCCGTGCTCCCTTCTACAGCCAGGGGGAAGGGAGCACTGATATCTCACCCCCTTGGCTACAGCAAGAAGCCTGCACTGGTCTTGTAGCACCACAGCAATGCACTCTGCCTAGGTCCTTCGGCAGCAGACCCCATCTGCAGCCAGTGGGAGAGGAGCGGTGGGCCAATTTGAAAGACCCCGCAGGTCACTTTTGGCCCCCAGGCCCTGGGATGGGAACCACCATTGTGACTCATTTGTGTATATGTGGTTACCTGCTTTAGCCTTGTAAATAACGCTTTTGTTTCCTTTTCCTATTAATAATTCTGTGTAGTTTATTATAGGATGGTCTACAAGAGTGTCATTGGTGTGAGATCTAAGATGCAATTGACCTGGAGTAAATGACTGATATTTTGGGATAGGGACTAACCTGAATGTAGCTGCGATTCTTGGTGTAAAGGGCCATCTATCACAAAGATAAGCTCACATGGGTGGCGAAACAGATTGGAGTACCCAATGGGATGTCTCTGACTCCATGTTAAGGCTGGTATAGTGCCTGAAGTTCACACTTGATAATTGGCTGGTGAAATCTAAGTACAGCATTCACAACCAATTTGGGGTTTGTGCCCTGCTTCCTAACAGTCTGCCCGTGGTTGATACACTCTTGAGTCACTGTAGGACAGCTTGACACCATGTACTGGAGGAAATCCTTAATCCTCAATGAAAGTTGTGTAGGTGCATTTCCGTTAGCCGCGGGAACCCTTTCCGCCTCCCTGTAATGTTTTACCAGAGCGGAGCTAGTTGAAATTTTTTTTTTTAATGGGAAATTTCTGAAAATTTTCACTCAAATTATCTGGATTTTTTTGGTTGTGTGTGTTAAAGAAAAAATGACATTGAAACCTGGAAAAAAAATCAGTTTTGGAAACCAACATTGTTTTGGTTTTTTTATTTTTCCTTAACAAATTGGAAAATTTGGAAAGAAGCAAAAATATACATTTGTCAGTCATTTTTCAATCACACAAATTATGGGTTACAATTTTTCAGCCCACTCTAAATGTTATTTCTCAATGTATATTCAGGGCACATAGCTACCATGACTACATGCTCACTGAACACAGATGGATGGTTAGATAAGATATCTTGGTACGCTAGGATAAAACCTGAAATACATTCAAACTATACGAATAGTAAGCCACTTATATTTTATTTGGAGCTCCGGTGACATTTAAAATCCATACTGATGAGCATCACTGGTGCTTTAGTCACATGGTTTACTTTTCCCACCTGAAATCCTTAATGAAAATGCCACTAAGCAGTATATCATACAATTATGTGTAGTTTATTCTGCATATTAAGTAAATGCTCTTTCAGCTCTAGGATTGCTCGATGACTGTAATTATATTTGAGCTAATTATGAATAATCTGTTTTATTATTAATAGACTTTTGATGGATGAGGACCCACTGGCCTTCTCCCTTGGGTTTCCTGGCCTCCCTTTGTAGGACTGTGGATCCAGTAACATATTGGCAGCTAGGATTGCTAGCTTGCCTCTTTGGGCTGATGAAATAGGAGGAAAGAGCCTGTGTTATTTTAAAACCCTATGCACATGTTTAGAGGTTGTCTTGCTCTGTTTTGTTTTGTTTTTTTTTTTAATTTCCCTTCGTGAGCCTCTGCCTGCTCACCTGCTATTCGTCTCCCTTTTCGCCAAGCTCTGAAAAGCAAAATGCTCAGTTTAGAAAAGTTTGATTAGGCTTCTAGCTGGAGGTGACAGAAGCAAGCAGAGCTTGCATATCAAAGAACCTAGGCCCAGATTTTCAAGAGGGGCTAGTGATATTGAGCACTTCTAGCTCTGGGTGCCTAACTTGAGACACCACATTTTTAGGAAGTGCTGAGCGGCCTCTGAAAGTCAGGTCCCTGCCGTGCAACTCAAGTTGGGCACCAAATTTATAGCCACTTTTTAAAGTGTTGCCCTCTGTGACAGGCCTACCCCAGGTCACATGGTAAGTTAGTGGCAATGTTAGGGCAGGAACCCAGGTCTCCTGCTTCTCACTGGCTGGTAAATCAGGCAGCCATTTAGGCACCACTATGGAATCACTCACTCGTCCATGCTACTGACGGCTCATGCAACCCCACTGTTCCAGATGCAGGAACCTTCACTGGTGCAGCTGCAGCATTTCCACATGTGCTTCACAGGTGACGTGGCATTTGCTGCTTGTCTTCAAAATGTCATGGCTCCTTCCTTTCCAAGCACAGCCGTAGAGCTCTTAAATCTTGCTATAATGAAGTAGTAAATGCTATTGTCAAACTTCATGAATATTCACATTAGAATAATTCAACGAAATCCCAAGGCACCAGGGAGCCAGTTGAAAATACATATATACAATAGTCTGTTTAGATGATGGATCTGAACAATACTTCAACCTCCAAATGGCTCAACATGACATGCAAATAATTGCCTGTGATTGCAACATGAACCAAAGGTTTAGCTATTGATTCTTCAGCTTGGCTGTCATTGCCAGTTAAGTATTACAGGAGGCTGTCACAGATTTCTTGGTGGAGGAAGGAGAGGAACATTAACCCACTTTCAACATCTTGTAATAAAAATACTGAACCGGGACATTTTGAAAACTAAGTACATTTTGGGTTATTGTTGAATAGATGAATTGGTTTAAAAACAATTAATTACTTCTTTAACATATTTATACAGATCTGATTATTCTATCAATACAGATTGTCCCTGATTTAATCAGTCAAGAAGTCATAACCAATGGATTAGAATGTGATCAATTCCCAATGGAGTGAATGGCAACACACTCATTCCAAAAGGAACATTAGGGTTTGTTTTTTTAATTTAAGAACAAAAACTCATCTCTTCAGTATGGCTGTTATGCTAAAAACCAAACCAAACCCATGATATAAAAAGAATTCATATTCTGTGAATATGCAAATAACATCCCAGAAAACATCTACATTTAAAAGCAAGGCACACACACAGGGAGATGTCTATTATTTATGTAAATTAATTCAGTGGCTAATGCAATGTGCATTACACCATGTCTTACCTTAGGGCAGAGTTATATCACTTTCTCTCCTCCTTGCCTCCTAAAAACTGTTACACTGCATATACAAAGACAGGATCCATTGTGAAAATTAGAACAACCCCACCATCAATAATGCTGTTCTCTAATGTTGGGCCCTAATTCAGCAAACCATGTAAGCATGTGCTTAAATCCCACTGGCGTCAACAGGGATGAAGAGTGAAATTTTCAAAGGTATCTGGGAGCCTAAGTCCCATTGATTTTCCATGAGATTTAGGTTCTTTTGAAAGTTTTATACAAATGAAGTTAAATATGTGCATAGAGTTAAGTGCTTTGTTGGATTGGGGCTTTAAAGGAGGACACCCAGGCTGATATATCAATATTATCATTGACTTCTCTAGGCCTTACCTCAGGTCTCAAATCACTCTCTCTCCTTACATTCCTGCATCTCAGGCTGATGAGCTTTTCCATCAGACTATCCCATACACTATTAGGCCTAGAGATAGGAGAAGAAAATAAAAAGGGAGGATGTGCCTCGGAGAACCAGCTGAGGGCTGTGCTGCTAGCAACAAAATCTGAGCTGCAGTCAGTTGGTCTCTGTAGGCCAAATCTCTCGTCTTACTCATGCGAGTAGCCCCAATGAATTCAGCAGGATTTAGACATGTAAGGTAAGCCCCTGCCTTGTCTTGACCCAAAGTGAGCCTGTAAATTAGGCTTCTCAAAAGAAAGGGTCTGTGTAAATGTGCATATCCTTAGTCCTACTATAACTTCACGTCTTCTATGATACACCCTATAAAAAAATACCGTTGCAATCGGTAGCGTTTATAAGCATTACTTGGATTGTTCATATAAATTGTTCATTGTGGTGATGCTCTGGTTTTCAAGGAATGTGGCAGATCTTCATGAGTTACTAATATTATAGTTACTTTCCTATTTACAAAGTTTGGTTACAGTGAAGAAAGACTTTTATTAAACTCATCTAAAGAGAGTGAGATTGTTTCTGTTCCCATCCTAGTCCAAGTACCCCATATTGGTGTGTTGGGGCCACAAAGGAGCCACGGAAAAATTGTCCTACTGTGGACACAGCATAGATTTGCCATAAGCTGCCTCTTCTTGCAAGCTCTGGTGCCAGAGCGTACCGAGCCATGAGGGAGCATGCCAAGGGAGCTGACGGAAGTTGGGTGTCAGAGTGAACATCTCCAGAGTGCACACCAGCAGGGGAAATCTGAGCCACTCCAGACTGCACAGCAGCCCACAGGCAGGCCTCAGAATGCTGCCACAAATCAAAAGCACCATCTCATCTGCTCTTGGGGCAGTCTGTAGAGGTCTGGCTTTCTCCTAATTGGACTCCCTCTGTTCATCTCAAATTAGCCCAGTCCATCCATTTAACCTAAAATGAGTCAATCAGCCTTTAAAATCCAGGGCATGCAGTCTTCCTTTGTCTCTCTGTCAGTTTTTTAAAGGCAGCCTGGCATGGGGCTATTGCCCTCTGCTATCCCAGGCCTTCCTACCTCCTCATTGTCACATTTTGCAATGCAATTCAGACCAGCGAGAGGTTGTGTCACCGCCTGGCCTATAGTCCTAGGGATCTTAAATGCTTTGCTGTTGTGTCTCACAGCCTGGACACCAACAGCTGGCAGACAAGCATGCAGGTCCCTGTGTGCTGAGCAGCCTAGGTTTAGGACTCTGACCCCCAGCAACATGCTTATGAGACAGCCAACCTGGGTTGCTACATGCAGGGTGACCCCACACACCCCTGGTCTCAAATTTCCCCAGAACCATAAGCCCTGACATGTCCAGCCCCCTTTTGGAACAGTCAGAATTAATAAGGTTTGTTGTTCCTTTAAAGAGACAAAAGTCTGGTTCATTCCTTTATATTCCTTATTCCTGTAATATTGAAGAGAACAGAACACTTAGAAAAGAATGAAAGGAGTACACATCAAACATCAACAAAAAAGAGCTGTGCTAATCCAAGTAAAATAACACCCCTAAATATTATTGTAGCTCTTAGCAATGTTTTCAGGTGGCTTTTTACAGCTCTTATTGTGTAGATATTAAACAGCAAATTTTCTAGACCTAGACTAGACAAGGTTTTTTTGTTTTAATTTGATTGGGGGTTGTTTTGCAAAAAGTCCTTATTTGTCACAAAAACTATGAAACCATTCAGGACAGAAACTATTTCAGACATTTCTTTCACCTGCTTTTAGTCCTACAGAATGATGCAACTCATTGAATCTAGATTGAGTAGAGTAGGGAAGTGAAAGAAATTACCCAGAAGATATTGCTACTTATATGTGGTATTTATTCCTTGGGGTTTGTTTTTTTTGTGTGTGTGTGTATGTGAATAGATTCAGATATCAAGGTTAGAGTGCTGTGTTTAAATATATTTACTAATATTTTACAGCTAGTGGAATTTTTCCTTCTCCTCACCTCCCCCCCAGCAATCAAATATCCTCAGACTTTTTGATTTTTAAGACTTTCATATGTGATAATAATCAGATGATAATTCCATGCTAATTTCCCTGAGAAAACAGAGCAGATGCCTACAATACATTAAACACCTCTTGATATTTTATATTGTTTTGAGCTTCCACTGCTCTTGCAAATATTTATGGCAAACTGCTGTCCTGGACCAATCTATCATTTTTAAGAGAGGACAAAATGAAGTAGATTAATCAAAGGACTTGCAAGTTATTGTCTCCTCCTGTTAGCTTCAATTCATACATCATTAACGGAAAAAACACTGTCAGCGACCATAGGATGTTATCTTTTTGGAAACAATATTTTCTTCAGCTCAATAATTCATGTTTTTATCTGATGACAATGCATAGGATTAAAAATACTGACTTTCCTAACATTTCGTATCAAATGAAACCAAGCTGAAAAGTTCAAGACTGCACATTCCGAGACCTCTAACAGTTTCCCTAAACTAGGCTCTGGTAACTGTATCCAGCAGGGCTAGTTTAAATACGGCAATGTTAATTTCGACAGAGTGGCTAGGTGCAGTGAGACGCTGCAGCCATTTAATTGAATGTACGTCAGGAATATCCATAAGGCATTGCTATAGCTAAACAAAAAGGATACAGTCTAAAGGACAAGTAGAGTGAAATGCTTTCATAGGGGCTTCAGTTTTGTTTTTCTACATAATTTTGCTATAAGCAGAGGTTCACTAGGGGCTTGATATAAAACCCATTGAAGGCTTTAGGTCCAGATCACAAGAACCACTTTATGACTGTCACTGCTTGGCTCCTTTGTAGCCTCGGCAGAGAAATAAAGTTTGACTATATTCATAGACTAAGCCACGCCTTGATATTCTGTGCAGCATTCCTATTTTTTGGCTCTTTTTTTCAGCTGCTCCATTTCTTCAAGTCAGAAACTTCTACCCTGTTTCTGCCTCAGCTGGGACAGTGAAGGAAATGAAAGAATGGTTGAGCTCCTCCCCAAACAGCCACTCTATTCCTGACTTCCCTCCTCTCTATGGTTCAGCTCTAGCATCTCCAGGGTATGAAGCAAGAACTTGAAATTTGGTACAATGATAATCCTAGAGTTAGAGAGTGGAACACATTGCTGTCCCAGATTTGGCCATGTTTATAAATGCAGAAAATTGCCATTTGCACTTTAGAACATGTTATGCAATTGTAGCAAAGCATCTATGATAGAATTAGTGGTGGCGGTGTTACCAGAAGATTTTAGGGAAGCCAATTTGTTGTTACTGAGAGAATTTAGAATAGGGTTTTATTCCTAAAACCTGCTGGCGTGGCGGTCCGCCCTATTGGACTTTCCAAGGAGACAGCCTGCCTTCCCTTGAAAGGACACGGATACAGTCCTCCAATCAAGATAGGATACACAAGCTGTGATACTTCGAAAAACATACAATATTTATTTAGAAGTGAATGGTCACATTAAGTAGAAGGAGATAAAATCAAGCATGACTTGTAACCATATAACAATCTATTCAATATGTATATTTAATTGAATACAACTATTAGAAGATACATAGTACAGAGAATACTCCTTAAACAATTAGAAAGTATCTGGTACAAGAAATACTATTACTATAATTTAACACTATAATAACTTATACTACTTGACACTATTAATTTAACAATACATTAATTAATTTTATACGTTAATACTTAACACTTTATACATATATTACTACCAATCTTTAACAATTCTCATCCAGCAAGTGTTTACTCATCCAGCAACTCCTTGGCCTGAGGGGGAGAATCTCACTCAGACCACAAGCATTCAACTTGATTGACCTGCAGACTCAGGTGGCCTTTACTTACACAACCTTTAAAACACCCCTCTGTTCGTCAGGGAAGGTCCTTCTGCTCTGTCCAAAGAGGGCTAAGAGAGTTACCATGGGCTCAGTCACAGAATGGGGAATCCATTAGCCCAGTTGCCTGTAAGCCCAGAGGCACCTGTGCGGCTTCCTAACAGAAGGATTGCCTGATTACCTCGGCGTCGACGCAGAGCGGGGACTCAGTTATCTAAAGCCTAAGGCGCACCTTTGCGCCAGTGATGCTCACCATTGTTCAGGTCTGGCCACGGACCTCCTTTCTTTTATCGCCAGTTCTTTCCAGCTCTTGATCTTGTGATTTTCACTCTCTTCTTTAGGCAGTCAGCTCCCCAAGTTCAGCTCTCTACAAAGCTTAGCCTGCTGACTGCGGGCTTTATATACAGTTTGGTCACCCAAGCTCAGCCAATCAGCATGAAGGCCACCTAATATTCTAATTAGGCCACCCCTGCCATGTTAGATAGGTTCTGATGTAAAAATACTCCAAGCCAATCAATTACTTAACATGCTAATGAACCTGGCCTTCTGTGCTAATTAGCCTCACCTGGTATGTTAATCAGCCTTGCTTTCTATGCTAATGAGAAGGTCAGGGCAGGGCATTATGTGCCAGGACAGTGGGGGTAACATTAGGAATTAAAATATCAAAATGGAGAGGGGTTAGGCTAGGAGTGAGGAGGAGGGAATCCTCCTTCCAACTGTCATTCTCAACTGTCACTTGCTGGATCTTTCTTATTACTAACCTTTATCTAAGAATCCATTCCTAAAACAAACCATCATTCCAAATGCTACAAAATGTCCTGTTGCTGGTACCACTCTTTTCAATTACCCAAATATTCAATCCACCAATGTCTGAATTTTTTAAAAACCTTTTTGATGCTTTTCTGCAGGTTTTTGTTTCAACACGCTTTCTGGCCATTTAGACAACTAAAGCGAAAATCTCTGGCTACAGTGGGATTGTCTTTTTAAATCAAAGCTTGGAAATTACATTAAAACAAAATGTCTTTTTTTTTTCTGGGGCCATGAAAACTCATGGCGGGGTTTTGTTTGTTTTGTCTTGGTTTTTTTTTATGTGCATGCAAATTGAGCCCGGGGTATCTCGACATTTTGTGAACTTCGGCAATCATTACAATCCAGGGCTCAGTTTCAAATTTCTGATGAAACAGCAAACCAAGCAAGTTTCATGTGGTTTCATATTTCCCATCTCTAATTTCTGCTGGAAGTTTTGTCCACATTCGGATATGATTTAAAATAGGGTTAGGAGCTTGCGTTTGAGGCCAGATCTAGATTAGGGTTTGGGATCAGATAAGAGAATCTTGCAAACTGTTATATGGGGGAGATATTGTGACCTAGTGGATAGAGCACTAGTCTGGAACTCTGGAGACCAAGCTCTGCCACTGGCCTGCTGGGTGAACTTGGTCAAGTCTCTTTGTTTCTCTAGGCCTCAGTTTCCCCATCTGTAAAATGGGGGTAATGACACTGACCTCCTTTGTAAGCTGCTTTAAGATGTCTGAATGAAATGCACTGTGTAAGAGCTAGAAATTTTCACCATCATGATTAGGATATTTCAGCCTAAGATGGCAGCTGCTTCATGATATCAACTGCTTTGAAAAGTTTCCTGCCATCTGAAATGTTGGACATCTAGCATGATCAGCTGTTCTTGTGAGATTTCCACTCTCTTGTTTTAAATCTCATATAAACAGCTGTTCTCGTGAGTTTCAGCAACATCTGTTTGAGAACAGTAAAATGCATCTCTTCTGGTATCTCTGTTCTGTTTGGAACCAAAATCGTATCGGTGAATTTGGATCTAGGAATGTGATGTCTTCCTCCATCCTCCCTAAAATTCACAGCGAGCTGGATACAAGGTTCAGATTTTGGCCAATCTAACCCTGTGCAATCGAGGATTTGCCTTGTTCCTTTGATACAGAATAATAAACAGGCCCATGTTCATTCAAAACTAGGCTTAGGTTTGAAACTTTTAACACACCATGAAGCCTGAAAACAGCTACATTGTTTTGGGTTTCATTACAACCATTTCACACTGCTTCAATTGGTAGGTCCTAAATGAAGGTTATGAGGAAGGAAATTGTGTGATTGTGACATTCCCCCCTGCGATCTGGACTGGTGTGCAGCTGTGTCACCCCAATTCCTCACTCCTGGGTCCGAAATTACTCTGCTTTGCTCTGTGAACCATCCACTCCTTGGTCAGCCCATGCTCAGCCTCCTGCGAGTAATCGGTCCTTGACCTAGTGAAGGAGCGCTTCTGGCCAAGCACTTAGAGGATAGATTCTCAGCAAACTGCCGTCTTGCAGGGTTCAGTGCTGTAGACGGCACCCTGCAAGCTCATTTACACTTGTCCGTCAGTTTATCAAAGACATTTATTGCACCAGCTCTGTTACTTTAAATGAGCTCTCTGCACACACTCAATCCACATGCACTGGTTTAGGTAAAACAAAGAAATACGTTTATTACTAAAGCAAGATTTTAAATGACTGTATGTCAGATTAATATAAATCAAGAGAGTCATAAGGAGTCAAGGTCAAAAGCAACTAAAAGATAACTCGCATCCCAAACTAAGACTAATATTTCAGTATATTCAGTAGATGTTAGCCAACCACACAGGCTGGCTGTGATGACTCTAGCAACCCAGCCCCCCCTCCCACTCCACACACACACACCCTCCTCGGGGTAAATTCTCAGCCCTTGGTGTTGCTTAGAAGATGGATTTCAAGGGAGAGCCCTGAGACAAAGATACCTCTTTCTTTTAACAAGTTTCTTCGACATCCCCTGGGGTTGGGTGATCGGCCATGTCCAGCAATGGGCACGATTTCTTCCACTTGAGCCAAAGTGCTTGAAGGTGCTCAAGCCAGTCCATTTTTCCCGTACGCATGCCTCTGTGGGGCGTGGAGCCACAGCTTTGTGTTTGTCTGCATCTATTCAAGCCATGTGAGACCCACATTTGGAGATAGGACACGGCAATGTTTCATATCTGTAAATATGCATGCCATTGCAGGACACTTGCTACCATAACAATAATGTTCAGTATGTCATGAGCATTCCAAAAACACCTTACATGACATACTTTGCATTAGATAATACAGTTACACTGCAAGGGTGACCATGAATCATACACAAATCACAGTATAAAGGGGTACAGTGTGCACAGTGACAAGCTCTGTTATCCCTGGCAATTTGTATTTCTGTTTGCATTCAAATGCTAAAGAGCAAATAGTCAGTGATAGAGGAAAAACTTGTGGTTTCTAAAAGAACTCTGTTAGAAAAGAATGTTTTAGTTACATGGTAGTGCATCTTGCCAAAATGGCATTATTATAACATCATCCCTTAAAATTACTAGTACAGCTGAATAAATAACGTGGATATTCTCAATAAAAACTTGCTTCAATGAAACTATAAATGCTGCAAGAATTACTGTACCCATTTTCCAGGGGTTTGGTATAGGATTCATGACCCTTTCAGCCAATTGGTCATATTGTCTGTCTCGTGGAACTATTCTGGTGAAAATAACAGATGTTGGTGACAACGTTTCCTCTATAGTTGGCCTGGAATTGTTCCCTAAGGAAATACAGTTCAGCTGCAAGATGTACCTCTTTTCTCAGAGCTTTTCAATAGGTTAAATTTCCTAGTTATCTGGGTCAAATCAACATTTTGTGCCGGATCATCAGCTTCTGTGAATTGGTGAAGAACTACTGAAGTCAATGAGGCTAAGGTTTCCTACCTTGTCAGTAACAGCAGCAGTTGAATCAAATTTTATAGCGCAGCAAATTATTGATCATTCGTTTAAAAGGAAAAAGATGAAAGATGCCATTTGACATCAGCTGAGGATATCTCTGTTGTTCAGAGCCATGGAGTCTAAGGCCAGAAAGGACCACAGATTATCTAGTCTGGCCTCCTGTAGAGCAAAGGCCATGAACATCATACACTAAACAACAATGGAAATGAGCCCCGATATTACAGCCCATAGAAGAATATTATATGCTATAGGCAGAGAACAGGAAGTACCAAGGTGCATCAGTGCCTGAGGTCTCTGCAATGGCAGGGAAATAATTACATGAGATAAACTCAAATAATCCGAGCAAGTGACATGCACACACATGCTGCAGAAGAAGGTAAAAAGTCCCAAAGGCCATTGCAAGTCTGACCCAGGGGAAAATTCCTTCCTGACCCCACATGTGGTGAACAGTTTGCAATAAAGCTCCATCTAATCTCCATTCTTCCTGCCACTGTGGAGGTAATTGGGAGCAGGCTGAAATGCTTGACAACAAAGTCTCCCACAAGTTTTATCTGAATGTTTCATCTGTAAAATTGGACTGGAAACCTCGTGATAATTTCTAACTCTTTCTGGTTCTGATGGAGCTGTAGATACCCCAAGAACAGTTTTTCTCATGGTACTTTGACACATTCACTTCACGGTCAGGTGAAAACCAGACTATTATAAATAATAAAAAAAGCAATTTGAACATTTTCACATCTGGTTCACTTGGGTCAGTTCTTCTTTTATCCCCGCAAGTTTGAGTACACTTAGTTCATGATTTGTGTTTGAACTCAGATAGATCCTGATTTTGGGTTGTGCTGAGCACTTACAACTTCCATTTATTTCCATGGAGATGAAAACCCTTAGCATTTCTTAGGATCAGGCCAATATGTTGTTACAATTAAAGAAGACCACTAAGCTGAAGAATCTTCATTGACTTTAGGCTCTCAAGATATTCCATGTAGCTCTGGTTTCCAGATGGCTTTCGGCTGAAGGTACTGTTATGTATATATTAAATAGACAAAGTGTAGATTACTAACAGACAGTGGCACATGATTATCACTGTAGTGAAATCATTATGAACGTCATCCAAAACCCACTGGAATAAATAGAAAGACTCTCAATAAATTTAATTGGACTCAGATCTAGGCCTATAAACAGACAATATTGTTGTGGTTTTCAAAATGCTGGAAATAAAGCTGACACTAAAAGAATTTTTAAAATTCAGTTCCCACACTTCCAGAACAACTAGTTTATTCAGAACAAAAACCTTTCTTGCCAGGGGTGACACTGGATGCTAGTATACGAAATCACATAAAGGTATACAAGCATCGTACATCCTACTTCTTTTGTTCATGTCTGGAGTAATTACCAACTTTATAGCATCTGTAATTTGATTTAGGGCTACCATGCTATTACATGTTTGTTTGCCCATTTTGGAAAAGGATATAACCCTCTTCCCTTAGAATAAAAGTCCTATTTGTAATTTGAGTAAAAATGGGCCATTATGAACTGTCAAGGTGAGGCTCCCTCTGCCTCTTTTATGCTGCCTCATTAAGGTGACTATTGACTGGCTAATAAAAATGAGATCAAAATGCAACAGAGGTTAGAGGAAAGGACAGTGGAACTGAGAACTCAGTGAACTGGAAAAAGCCTCCAATACAGCAAGTCTCAAGGTTCATTAGCTTATAGAAAGATGACATTTTCTGGATTGTCTGCCAAAGAATGTTCATAAGATCCTCCATATCTATCTGCAGATGCCAAAGGATTCCATTCAGTGGTCAAATTAATGGCAACAAAGCCCAAAATTACTTGTGGATATATGAGCAGAACTATTTGTTCTTTAACCCATTTTGCTACTCTCTCCCCTTGTCCTCAGAAGCCACCCCGTTCCACATAGGAGGAAAGATTCAAGCAGTCTCATTTAGCTCCCAGAATACAAACTCAATAGTAAGCAGTACAGTGCTCAACTTAATTTGACTTATAAGGGCTCATATCTGGGTCAAGAAATGTTGAAAAACATCTCAGCTTTTTCTGACTCGGGTTTGAGTTCTTGAACGTCAAATAAAGAGGTGCGCTGTACCACGGACAATAAGTAGAGCTTGGTGAAGTGGTCCTATGAGAGGTACGGATTATTATTTTTATTACACTAGTGCCTATATGTCCCATCCAAGATCAGAGTCCCATTGTTCCAGGCACTGCTGAGACATAGAATAAGGGACAATCTCTCTCTCAAGGAGTTGAATATCTAAATGACTTTGACTTTCATTTGGAATTATCTGAACAACTCTGCCTAACAATATTTTTAGCTCTAATTTCTATGGTTCTCTGATTCCTTAGACTCTAGGACACTCCCATGACTGATATAAATGTATGTCCTTCTGACTGCAGCCTCCAGTACCTCACATGTAAACGTGGACACCATGTGAACCTCTGTAATTAAACTGGAGTTCCAATAAACTCTACGTACTATTTAAAAGGCAATTAGGAGATCTGTTGTTACTAATTTTTGTTCTATTGAGAGGTGTCCAAAAATATCTGGCACCGATTGCTGTCCCCCATTGTGTTCTTGATATTTTCCTCTACAAAAGTCAGATTTAGGTCTTTTCTCTAGGACCTCTTGAACTTAGAGACCCTCCAAAGTACACCCTATAAACAAAGTATCTCTCAACTAGATTCTATACATTTTTTCTCTCTGACCCAGTGGTTAAAAAATCTTCTTAGTGTTGTCTGAACACTTGGAATGTGTTAACGTCATGCCGAAGGAGACTTCTGTACTAAGTTCCAACTGAACAGCCCTGCTATGGAAACATCTGTAAGGAGTTAGCGTGTGCCCTATTCAAAGAAAACATTGAGCTAGCAGTCCTTGGGTAGGCCAATAAACCTGATAAAAATGCTTTCTCGTCCCCGCCAACAATGTTAAGACACTTTGTGAAGGGGCTCAGACTCCTTGATGCTGTGCCTTGTATAAAGAGAAAAAGAAACTGAGGTCCAGACCAAAGCCTATGGTGAATGCGGCCATCATCGAGGATTAATTTGATCACTGGTTCCCAACTAAAAACAAAAATCAGGAGATTCTTCTATCACAGGATCCCTGGCCTCTCGTATCATGTTAATCAACAATACAGAAAGTAATAGCTCCCCATCCATAAGCCTGATCCAATATTCACTGAAATCAATGGAAAAGCTGTCACTGACTTCAATGAGCATTGGATCAGGCCTTATATCTATCAAGATACAGACTCCATCAGGAAGCTCCCAGGTCCTTCAGAGATGGGGGAAGGACAGGTCAATAGACTAAATTAGAAACAAGGCAAAGGGTATCTGAATTCTCTCGCTGGTGAATTCTTGATAGCTTTGGGATCTGAGCACGTTTTCATTAGAATGTTGAAGTTTTACTAGCTCGCTAACAGGATGGTCAGTCCCTCCTCCTCTTCTCTAGTCCCAGGACTCATTCTTGCATGGAGATGATGTTCCTCATTTTTAAAAGAAGAGTATTCTTTTCTCAGAAAGAGACATTTGAGGTCTCTATGCACCATTATTATATTTTCAGATGAACATAGGTTTATAAATTTTAAGGCCAGAAGGGACCAGTATGATCATCTAATCTGAGCTCAAGAATAACACAGCACAAAGAATTTCTCTTTGCAATTCCTGCATCTTGCTACTGTGATCATCTCTCTTTGGGCAAATTTTTCTTCCCGATCATTATCTGTCAATCATTCAGTTAATGGGTCAATGAAGGCTAAAAAATTGTAGGTCTCCCAGTAGCATTTCCAGTGCACAGTGACAAACTGTCTACATGTTGTATTCTTGTCAGACAAAGGGGGAAGGAATTTTGTCTGGCAAACTTATTTTAACACACATCAGTGGGGTTTTTTTATCATTGATTGCTAAAATGATTTCACCAGCCTGAGATAACATATGCATCAATTGATTTAAAAGGGCATATTGGTTTTGTCTGCCTAGTTTTTACTAAAGTAAAATTATTTAATTTCTGAATTCAATTATTAATACTCTCCATCTATAAACCGTATTGACATTCAGTCTAGACATCTTGTGGGGATTCACTTCATGAATAGCAATAAACAGGTTGTAAGGAGACTGGGGATATTAAATGATTTCAAAGCATTTGACAGTTGACAATTTAACCGCAATAATTAAAAGAACACACTCTTAAAAAAAGAGTTCAGCATTTCTGTATCCACAGTGGCCATGTCTTTTGGTGGTGTAAATCGACATTGCTCTGTTGACTTCAGTGGAGCCATGCTGATTTACATCACCTCTGAATCAAACCCTGCCACAACTTTCTCATAATAAGAGAACAGTGGCTTTGCTCTAAAGTTGCTACAGGAGCTGGCTTAATCTTTTTTATGCTCATTTTGGCACTAACTTTTCATCGTCATATCATCTGGGAGTGGGAAGAAAAGAGTCTTTTGAAAAAGCAAGTTCTGTCTTATATGAGACCTTACTTCATAAAGGAATTTGGCGATAACCATGTGCTGATGATCTGGCTTCACACTGAAGCAGGAATTTAGAGAGTGCTGAGTCAGAGGGCAAATGAAAAATTCACAGCAGAATCTGGCTTTCCTACCCCACAAATGTAGCATTTGTAAAACTTCTCCTCCATAGGAATCTGTCATCTTGAAAAACAAATGATGAAAGACATCTGATTCTTTTCAGGCATTTGTATTAGCGAAGATCTTCTTCAAGAAAATAGAGCAATTGACCACGTTATATGAATGCTTTCAAATTGGTTGTTGAGATGAGTTGTTCCTATTATTGATATTCCATGTGATCTGATGAACGGGCAATCAGAAGAGTTATGTAATAGTTTATATTCTTACAACTAAAGGTAACACAATAAATATAATGGGATATTAACACTGGGGAGATCAGCAACACAATACTGGAAATAGTCTCTGCTATTAATACACCACTATTTTTTAAATAAACTGAATTTACTCATATAAAAAAAGAGCTGGCAGTTGTGTCAATATTTGATCTTTCTCCGACTTCTGAAATTACAGCGAATAGGTCAGTAATGTTGCTTCAGGATACACAAAGGGATTAGGCATTTGTACGGATAACAAGAATACCCAGCGTTATAACAGTTAATGCTAACATACATTTTGGAAGAAGAATTAAACCTCATGTTTCTGGTGAAATCAATCGCTAACTATTAGGGATTAGGAGATTTCTTGCATTTTTCTCCGAAGCATCTGATGTGGTCACAGGTTGGCGACAGGATATTGAACTAATTGACTGAGTCTGATCCAACCTGGCAAGCCCTGTGCTCCCAAATTCTTTAAGGGATGAGGAGGGTGAGAAAGCTGGAAGAATATTTCCCAGTGAACAATAATTTAAATTAATTTTGGTTGAAGAGGTGGTACCATCCGGTGACCTTCTCAAATAACAGCATGATAATAACTCCAGCTACTAGCGCAGTATCTTATGGCAGGTGAAGGATCTATCCTTATCTTCTCTGGCGGTTTCAGTTAGCAGCCACTTTCCTTGCCAGTCATTTGTGAAAAATCCAGTAGCCAGTTAGAGATATAGAAATTCCACTTTAAAACTCTCTCTCTCTCTCACACGTGCGCACACCCCCCGTATGGTATTCCTAAGGTTATTTTGGTATCACAGTGGTATCTGAGTACCAGTATTAAGTGTAACTTTGATCCAAACACCACCGATTCTGGTAACATTGGGATCAGATCCAAATGTCATGCCTGACCCTCTTCTAACTGTTGAACAGGACACTTGTTGAAGGCCTGGGAGATCACCCTGGTATGTCCCCTTGTGGTCAGGCAGAGCACTGCAAGTATGTCCTGCCTCAATTTCCTTCCATGAAGAGTATAAACAAGTCCAGACCAGCTTCAGGTATTAAAAAGAGTATCTTCTCTGGAAGGTCTCCTTTATTTAACAGAAAAACTAACACAGGCATACATGACACCTTTCTATCTCAGCAAAAACGAGAGTCCTGTAGCACCTTAAAGACTAACAAATTTCTGCGGGCATAAGCTTTTGTGGGCTTCAACCCACATCCTCAGATGCATGACCTTGACCTTGATCTTTGACCTTGAGATTTTCATGCATCTGACAAAGTGGGCTGGAGCCCACGAAAGCTTATGCCCACAGAAATTTGTTAGTCTTTAAGGTGCTACAGGACTTTTGTTGTTTTTGCAGTATACAGACTACCACGGCTACCCCTCTGAAACTTTCTATCTCAGCTTCCTGGCTGAGTGGTTCGGTCAGTCTGTCACCTCTTTTGAGTTCAGTTTTCATCTCCAGCCGGGATCTTCATCTGACTGCTCTTGTCTCAAGTCTCCTGATTCTGCTGTGGGGGTGGAGTCTTCCTCTGATGTCAGAGAACATGGTGGCCTCTCAAGGACCACCTTAGGCTGCGCTTTCTGGGTGTCTGGCCACCATGACTCTCACAGGAGAATTCTCCCCTTTCCTGAAGCATTACTTCTAGGCTTCTTGGCCTGGTAGGCTCCCCTCAGTTTCCAGGATCCCCCTTTAGCTTTCTGTCCTAGGAGCTTGCCTGCTGCATAACCCACACTTCCTACCCTGAGAGTACAGATTCTGCTTCGCTCAATCTTCCTGCCTTGGAAACACTGCTTCTGCTTAATTCAGTCAGTCTGTCCTAGGAGTACAGCTTTTCGCTGCTTCAGGATCCCTGGCCTGAAGCTTCCTTCACACTCAGGACCCTAACTGAGCTCTATAGCATTTTGTCACACCCAAGTGCTTCTCTGCCTAATTAATTGCTTCTGAGTTACTCAGTGAGTTAATTACTCCCTGGGGTACCTGAGTTGCTTCATTCCCCTTTGTGGAGCCTATTGCTTTGGGGAGTCTAGTGGAAAAGATGCTATGGACACCTTCCCACTACACGGCACATTATAAAATGCCAGGATACTTTGAAGGAAAGGCTTTTCATTGGTTTGGTTTGTTCTGTATTGAACCTTTTCTTTCTTTTCCTGTTGTCCCTTAAGTGACAAAGCGAAAGGATGACAGCCTACCACACATCATAGCTGACAACCATCACCATCCTCCTTCTGCCTGAATGTAAAGAGGAGTCTCTCTCTCTCTCTGCTTTTCCTATCTTCTTGTCTGTCTGAATTTGTCGGAGTTTAGTACGGAGAAAGCTGATCTTACCATAATAGCAACATTATAAATCAGCTGGTCTTTTTGTTTTTGTTTGGTTGTTATTAGCCAGTTAGTACTTTCTATTGGATAACATAAGAGTTAAAACTGTTTTTTTAACTTGCAATTTTCTCTGTGTTTTGGAATTAATAGCGATAGAAGGTTTATTACTATGTGTGTTTATTAAGCACTTAACCATTTGATGGTAAGAAAACACTCTAACAATTTCAGTTTTAACCATGCTGTCCAATTAATCTGATTTTAATCCTAAAAGAATCATCTTTTAATAATGGGCAGAAACAAACCCTCATTTCTGAGCACACCTCAATTGTAGGAATAGCTCAACTTCAGAGCCAAACTTGAGGCTCAGGCTTACTTTTGCTATTAAGTCACCCAGTCCACCTTCCCTGCAATATGCTGTCTATTGATTTGTTCAGTCTAGTCCATCGGATTCATGACTAAATTGTGCATAATTTGATAATATAGACCCTGATCAGCAAGGTACTTAATCACATGCCTAACTTTAAGCATATGAATAGTCAATGGGACCTTCTTGTTCTTATTAGGCAACTGCTGAAGAAAAGCCATGATTCCTAAACATAGATTTAAGTGCGTGCCCTTTGAATATATATTGCTGTCTTGCATGGAAAGAATATGAGGCACATGTAGGCTTGCAGCATCTGACAGCACAGATCTCGCCATTTGGAATGCCACTGATGAGCCAGTGCAGGACTTCCCATCTTTTGCAACAAACAAAGAATCTGTGGCCTCCATAATGCTAACATTTCTTTTTAAAATGGAGACAATATGCACTGAAGACATTTTAATTGGCTGGAAAGAGCATGCTCCTCATTTTTCACTCTTGCTTGGTCATTTTCTGCTTTGGTTTTGGCTAAGATAATGGGAAATATCAGTGTTAATATCAAGCGGGCCCACTATCATGGGACTATATCCCATGAGTCTTTTCTGTTCTGGGTGGATATTATTATTATAGTGCATACGTGCTCCTAGTCTCTTGGATTAGGGAATTTTTATGCAGGAGGAGCACTGTAGGCCTGCTTTTAAAAAGTGTACCTTCTGGTTGGTGTGGGGCTATTTAAGTATTAAAGTCATTTGGCATGAGAGTGTTAGAGGTCTGGACCACCCCATTGCCCTTTGGGGAGAGGGGATAGGCATTGTAGCCCCACAGCTGAGTCCAAATGACCATCCTTCACCTCAGGGCAGTATGGCCGCCATCCTGGTCAGGGCCATGGGGACCCAAGGACAGAGTCAGTTTGGATGCCCATCTCTGTGGGGCTGTGGGGCCCAATGGCCAGAGTCAGTATAGCTGCCCTCCTGGTCAGGGTCATGGGAAACCCAGTGGCCAGAGTCAGTATGGCCTCACTCTTGGTGAAGGCCGTGGGGGCTGGAGTCATGAACAACACTATCCTCCTTGTTGGGGCTGTGGGGACCTATAGGTCAGAGTCAGTATGGCTGCCCTTTGCTGTGGGACTGCGGGGCCCAATGGCCAGAGTCAATATGGCCACACTCCTTTCTGAGGCCGCAGGGCTGCAGGGCCTAGTGGCCAGAAGGGAGTGGGCCACCATCCAGGGATGGGTGGCAGCTGAGGCAGGGGGACCCAGACCCTCACTGCTCCATCAGGTCCCAACTCTGGGCCCTAATAAAGGCAAATGGATTCACCACTAGATCAGCAGTGATCCATCTGAAACATGCTGCCTTTCTCCCGGTTCCACAACCAAACCAATGTCTAGTTCCTCTGGGTTACTTCTTACCTTGTTTTCCAGCATTGCCATCCATAGGTCTCCTGGGCCTCTGGGGTCCTCGGCTTGCAAAGGTCCCAGGGACTCCATCCTCTCTCAGGCTTCTGTAGGCAGCTGGGTATCTGTCTGGCTCTCAGCATGCTTGACGTCCATGATCTGCAGCTCCAGCAGCTCTCAGGAGGAAGTTTACAATGTGCATCCTTTCACCTCGGCACTCATCCCCGACTGAGCTGCACTGCTCCATTTTATATTGAGGCTTCAATTGAATTATGCCCAGCAGTGGCAAGGTGACGTAACTTCCTTTCCCCACAATATGGGGTTAAACTCTTCTTGTCCAGTGTGGGGCTGGTACACCCCATCACAGAGGGTATTTATGTAAGTGAGGGTTAGTAGAGTATTGATGCATGCAAATCCGGATCAATATCTGTGCAAATTGGGTATTAGATTCATAACAGGCCATTTCTACTTGCAAATACTCGGTTTGGGTGCATTGATGGTAATTGTGTATGAAAATTTGGTGTACAATTGGACATACATATTTGAAAAGTCGGATCTGCTTGACATCTGGATGTTTTGAATCTTTTATAAGCATTGTATAACCCCTTAGGCATGATTTCTACCCTCTGTTTTATTATACAAGATAATAATACTAAATTTGACACACAGAAAATCCTTTGCCACAAAACTTGCATTTTTGTTTAAATAGGGTCAGTAATAATTGTGTCATCAATGCTCAGTATATGCATCTTGAGCAGTCAGGATGTCATGCTCTCTATGCCGGTGGGGACAATGGCTCAGGAATCTTTTCTCACAGTAATAGGCTGCTGAGGCTCACTGGCAGGGTCTGAAATGTCTCATTGTGCCGACTGCCACTGAGTGATTGTTCAACGTATCTGGGGAAGAACCTCTCCTGGGATGTCGCTACTCACAATCCCTCTCCTTCCTGGTCCTTGTTTTCTCTCCCCTTGAAATAAGGATCAGATCCTCAGCTAGTGTAAATCAAATCATTTCCACTGAGGCCACTGGCACCAGTGCTATGTTGGGGATCAGGCTCATCGAGTTTGTAAACTTTATGTTAAGAAGAAGAATGACTTATGAAAATTCAGTAGGCAGTGAGGAGTTACTAATTTGTGGGCAGGTTTGTATGAACAGAGGAGAATTTACATGCTCTGCTTCTTTTCCATTCCTTCTTAGGAGTCACAGCTCTTGCTATTTGCCTATGATACTTTGCAGGACATTCCTGAAATATCAGATCAGGAGGCCCTTCTCCTTTCCTACAGCACTTTTATACCTACAGAATAAAGCCCTATATGTGCAGATGCAAAATCCTGTTGAGAGTACAGATTCTGCAGTAGCTGATTTTTTTTCTTTCACTTCTGTGGCTATTTAATACGCTGTAAGATTGATACAAATACCTTCTTAATTACCTGGCACAAGAGAGAGATCTTATTATTGTTACCATGTATTATTAGGTTCTTTCCTCCATACACACCCTGAATAACATTTTGTGGTCTTTGGAGGGAGAGAATTTACTTGCGAGATCGGAAGACATACCTCTGGATCAATTGCAAAGATAGCACCCAGTACTGTTATTCTGGTGCATCCCAGTGTCTTGGAATTAGACAGTCTTTGCCTGCCATATTCCTGTTCCTAGTGCACTTTATAGAACTGTGAATCATGTCCCAGGACCTGTTCCAGAATGAGGAAATTGGGACAACCCTTTGTGTACTTTGCAAAATGATTTCAGCATCCATAAACATATCCTCGGGTGTCAGTTGATTTGAGGGATTGAGGATGGAGTGTCAATCAGGAGAGGGAAGGCTAGTTAATGTCTAGTGGGGGAAGGGAAAAGTTTTCCTTATATCTCAGCAAATCAGAAGCCATTTTTATACCCTGCCTTGGTTTTGAACAGGAAAGTCAATCAGCGTAGGCGATCCTTCTGAATTGGATCCACCTGGAATTGGCAACATCACTTGGACAGGAAACACTTCCTTTTAAAAAAAAACCAGGGAATGCTAAGCTTTTTCGTGCCTACAGCAGAGCTTGCTGGCTTCTTGGTTCTAAGGGTGTGGTACCCAGAAAAGTGAACCGCCTATAGTTTCTGTGAGAATGCTGATCCTGCTCCTGGCTGATGCATTTGGGAAATAAAGAAGTCCTCGCCCGGCAGATTTTAAACTGGTTTCAGAAGGTGCATGGAACCCAAATCCTAGAGAGGGGTGTTTATTCGAAACCCCAAAAGCCTCCCTGCTGGCATAGCCATAGGGTGCAGCTTGCATATGAACTACAAATCAAGCTCCCTGAGTATCAGCCTGTTCGCCCAGTGCTACACAGTGCATTGCTTTTTTTCCAGCAAGATGCCCAGCGTGAGGGAAGGAAATGCCCCATTTCAATCAAACCTTTCAAAGATGCATTTCACAATTTGGACTGTTTTTGTTACCTTTTGAACTTTCAGATTATTCAGATGAGGGCAACAGGGACAGGAGCTGCCTCTCCTATTCTGGGAAGTCTGGAGGCCATCTTGGTACATTCTAGGGCAGCTCCTACCTCTGTCTTGACTTGTGTCCTTCCTACAGTGATCTCATGGGTCATGGCAAAGGCAAAAAAATACCTTCTGATCTAGCCTGACCTGCCTATTCTTTGCTCTGGAACTCCTCTTGCGCCCAAGGGTCCTTCAAAGATTGCACAATGTTGGTTTAGAGGCCCTTCCAAGCGGAGAGTATTCCCCAGAATTAAGCCTTATTCCTGCCCTTATTGTCCCGTGCCCCAGCCTAGAAGCCTCAGGGCAATGATGAAAAGGGGTACCATCTCATTTTAATTTTTTCTAGAATAAATGACTAGGATTGCACCAAATAACCCAAAGGAGTTGGAGAAGAAAACAAGGTATGGTATCAGTCTGTTTTTGAAGAGTCCGTATGCAGTGCTAAAATTTCTGTCTTCATTATTTGCCGTGAACTCCCTGGTAAACAGATATACGGACAGCTGGTAATGAGTTCAAAATCATGCTGGCCGTGGCTCTCTTTAAATGTGGTTCTACTCTGAACATGACTGTGTAAAAATGGCACCTCCTTACACAGAGGATCTCCTCCCATTGTGTGCGTCACGCCGCAACTTCTGACTCTAAGAGAACTATGACTTTATCCGGTGTTTTAGTCCCATTAATACTGCAGAGCCCAGGAGGGGGACAACTGGCCTCGATTATGTTTGTTCATTTCGGTACTTACCTAGCCCACATCCCTGCACTATTCCTTCTTGTTCAGCAGCCACAGACTTGTTGACTATGATGCAGAGTTAAAACTGTGCAGCCACAGAGCACAGGCATAGTGGATGTCATTATCTGAAGCTATCATGCATGAATTTGGGCTGTGGACTCTTTATTGCTGATGCTGACGCAGAAGAGAGAAAGAACCCAGACTGACTTTCAAAATGTACATATTTTTGTCTGGCAAATGTAAACCTCCCCCTGGCCACACAGCTCTTCGATGGAGCTACTCACATGGATCAAGTGTTTTGCAGGATAAGCACTGAAAGGACAATAAGCCAGCCATATTTTTAAAAGTCACTATTTTGGTTTGATCTTGTGCCTATTAAACACCCTGAAGTTTATGAAGCTTGTATGGCAAATTGCACATTAACTGCTCTTGGGAGCGTGGGTTCTTCAGGCAGCTCAGTAGCATAACGGTTATGTTTCCCTGCATTGCTTTTCTGCTTGTTTTGGGAAGGGTAGGGATTTTTTTTGTACACTTTGTTCTCATAACTTGCTGTTGTACAATAAGTACAAGACATGTAGCCATGAAATCGGTATCCACAAGGAACAAGTATTTCAAAATGTGCATGAGTAGAGTTGCTTTGGGGCTGTGAGTGTTTGAACCCTTACACATGTTTAAGACTTTTAATGCCTGATCTGACGTAGGTTGCCCTGGCTTTGCAGATCTTTGTTTTCACAAGATGTTGCTGCATTGTGGTGCGGGCACAGAGAATGTTCTAGGGCAAGGCTCTTGCTTCAGCTTGCTTTCTGCTGACTCGGAGCATTTGGCAAGAGAGGGAATGTGAATCACCAAGCTTGGCAAAGTGAATCACTCGGTTGTCATATGCCAGTTTGTGATGGCTTTATTCCCTTAAACCAAAGTCTCCTCCCTACATCCAGTGCAACAAAACTAAAACCCATGGTATATCAAATGTGATGAAACAAGGAACAGAAGGCAGTGTGCCTTGACTAGAGCAAGAAATAGACCCATTAAATATCAGTCTATTCCCTAAGGGCAAAATTCTCTTGCTACATATCTAGATTTCAAACTGGAAATCATCTTCCTCTGGATGCTCCCATGTACCCAGCAAAGATTTACTCCAACTGCAACAATCGCTGCAATTGCTGGGTGCAAAATATTCTGAAAGATGTGGTTTGGTCTAAAGGAGAGGAAGTATAGTTTGGTGAATGAAATGAAGTTGTGAAGTTGTTAAACATGTTGTGTTTAGTTGATTGAGAATTTTCTGTTAGAATGATTTTCTGATGAAAACCTGCCATTTTTGAAAAATTGAAATTTTCCATTGGAGAATTTTGATTTTGCTGAAAGTTTTCCATTTTCTCTTGTCTATGGTATATAACAGGCTAAGACAAACTTAGGACATATGAGAATTATTAGGATTTTTTATTACTATATTATGCTAGGCCCTGTCCACACACATGACAATAGTCCCTGCTTCAAAAGTTGACCAATTAAGAACCAACTAAGAAGCTCTGATTATTTTGAAAAGAAACTTGTGGCAGTTCTGCTTACCCAGTCTGGCTTCGTGCTAGCCACTGCTGCAAGCTTTCTCCCTCTTGCACTCCCAAATAACTTCAGCATAGGCTTTCATGTGTCAAGTCACACCTCTCCTTGGGGTCTGGGTTTATTAAAAAAGGTCACAAGGAAATACAAGAACCTCCACCCCGCCTTCCTAACTGGTTCACAACCCTTGGTGCAGGGTTCTTAGGCCTGTCCCGAAGGATACTTTTCTCTACGAGACTTGCTCTTTATGCTCCAGCTAGTTGGCGCCTGCTCCTGGCAGACTTGCATGCCCTAGGCCTCCTGCCTGGGAGCTAGAGAATGTGTCTGCGAAGAGGTGCTCATGCAGCCCTCCTATTCCTTTGAGTCTGCTCTTTGTTGAGCATCAACTCCTAAGGCTTCCTCCAAGTTCCCATTCAGTCCCCCTGTTCATGCTTTCCACTTGAGGAGGTAAGTGAAGTGTGTCATATGCGGATCTGGACCTGTCTCCCCTTAAAAGGCTCCTTACCTGTGACCAGAGTCAATAGCTTGAGGCAATATTTTACAGCTTTGGAAAGTAAATCTTGCAGCTGGACCAGAGTAATAAAGCCATTGGGGACTAAGTGAAAGGGCATAATTGCATTATAATATTGAGACCCATCTATATGTAGAATGTGAACATATGTGGTGTTGGTACTGAAGAAAATGTAGACGAGGACATTCTTACAAACACTAGATTGATTCTGATACAAAACTAAAGTATCAGTGTATTTCTTCCTTTAGGATTGAGATCCTACAGTGGAGGAATACGTGTAATTTCCTAACATGCCATTTTTGTTGCCTCTTTAGGTCAACTGCACAATGAGAGTGTGTCTGTGTATAAATCTGAGAGGAACAGCTTGTGTCCAGCTCAAAAGGAAGAAGGTAATTGTCACAGTTCATTTTCTATCCCATTTGCTATATGGCCACGTTATGATAAAAGTGTAACACATGCGTGCTTGGTGTGGTGCTCTGTCCCCCTTTAGTGGTACCTGGACCACCTAGAGATTGATGAGTCTGCTACAGCCTTGGCTAAGAGCTATGAGGCTTTTAATTCATGCAGTAGAGGCAGAAGTCCCAGCTTCTATCTCCCCCGCTGATGACCAGGTTTACAAAAGCTTGCTATTTCTGTCCAAGAAATTAAGACATTTAATATGCACAATTAACTGGCCTGTGCTTTAGTGAAGAATAGTCTGTATGTGTTTTAGCATCAAATAACACTGGAGGAAAATACACTCATTACAATAAGCAGAGTGGAAACAGTGTTTATGCGTAGGGCCTGTTTGTCATGCTATTCATTCCCTCCAGTATGTTAGGCAGCTTCATTATAGTTTACTTGATAGTACATTGTGATTAAGTTGTGGAATTGTCGAAAGGCTCCAGAGTGGAGTTATAGAACGTTTAAATTATGAAGGGCACAATCTGAATTCTGAGTAAAGACAATGAAGAAAAAAATACCAATTTTATTATAAATTAACATTGAGATGTTAAACATTTGCTCTGCCTAGAAAAAAGCTAATCAGACACACAGGGAGACATGTTAAATAGATATTAAACAGACCTTAGACATGGAACATGATTATACCAAGAACCCATCATCATTTTCTGGCAGTGAATCTAGATAGCAAATGTAAATGAGACAATGCCAAATTTTCCATTGCATCATAGTTTACAGTCTAGTTATTGTAAAAGGGGTAATATTTTATTTAGGTTCGAGATAATAGTTGCCCTAATATCCTTAACTATACAATAAATACAATTCTAAACATTTTTTCCACAGGAAATAATAATTATGGTCCTGTGCAGCAAGGTACTTCATTTGCTTTGCTGGGCTCAGTGTTCCCCCTTCTGGGGATGGAGGGCCTGGAGTAAATCAGTCTGACTTCAGACTCCTCTCTCAGGTTTTTATTCTTTAATATTAACACAGTGGGCCTCAGGGTAGGCCCAAGGAGTACTCTTTAGCCAAACAAAAAGAAATAAGTTCATAATACAAAAAGGGAATATCTCTCCCCGCCCAATTTCTGGAGTGTTGCCCTGTTATGTTGGCCTCTCGTTGCCAGCCCTTCCCCAAACAATCTGTTAGCGGGGTTGCTTCCCTGATCGGGAGGAGAGCAATCTTCCAACCCAGAGAAGCCTTTTCTCCACACTGTCATTAGCTCTGCTGCAACTTATCTCCCATCTCTCCTTCTCTTGCTCACCAGAAAAGGGATTTTTTAAAGGTCACAGGCAGCTCTTAATTGAACTCAGGTGGCCCTAGTTGACCTGAGGTAACCTCCTTTCAGCTCATGGGGGGCTCTTTACCATTCTAGGGCTGATATAATTGCCTTCCACCACTTTCTGGTAGCTGTCCAGTCTTACTTTGTCACACCCTTATTCGGCAAACATTTATGCACATACTTAACTTGAAGCATGTGAGTATTTCAATTGACTTCAGTAGAACTGCTCGCTTGCTTCATGTTAATCAACCCAATTTCCTTCTCTGAGAGGATTACTGGCCTAATGGATGGCGGAAGCAGTAGATGTGATATATCCTGAAATTTAGTAAGGCTTTTCACATAGTCTCATGTGACGTTCTCCTACGCAAAGTAGATAAATGTGGTCTACAGGGGGTGGGTGCAAAACTGGGTTCCATTAGGTAGATGCAAAACTGGTTGAAAGACAGTAGTCAAAGAGTAGTTATTAGTGGTTCACTGTCAAACTGGGAGGTGGTATCTAGTGTCATCCAAGAGTTCTGAAGGAACTCAAACGTAAAATTCAAAACTGCTATCTGTGACATATAACCTATCATTTAAATCAGCTTCTATACCAGATGACTGAAGGATAGCTAATGTAAAAGGCTCTAGAGGCGATAATGGCAATTATCGGCTGATACACCTAATTTCAGTATCAGGAAAATTGATTGAAACTGTAGTAAAGAACGGAATTATCAGACACATAGATGAATATGATTTGTTGGGTAAGAGTCAACATGGTTTAGGTAAATGAAAATCATGACTCACCAATCTATTAGAATTCTTTGAGGGGGTTGACATGTATGTGGACAAGAGTAATCCAGTGGATATCGTGTACTTAGATTTTCAGAAAGCCTTTGACAAGATCCCTCACCAGAGGCTCTTAAGCAATGTAAGCAGTCATGGGATAAGAGAGAAAGTCCTTTCCTGGATCAGTAACTGGCTAAGAGATAGGAAATAAAGGGTAGGAATAAATTATCAGTTTTCAGAATGAAGAGAGGTAAATAATGCTGTCCCCCAGAGGTCTATATTGGGCACAATACTATTCAACATATTCATAAATGCTCTGGAAAAAGGGGTAAACAGTGAGCTGAGAAAATTTGCAGATGATAAAAAATACTCAAAGATAGTTAAGTTCAAAGCAGACTGTGAAGAGTTACAAAAGGATCTCACAAAACTGGGTAACTGGACAACAAAATGGCAGTTGAAATTCAGTGTTGATAAGTACAAAGTAATGCACATTGGAAAATATAATCCCAACAATACATATAAAATGAGGTGGTCTAAATTAGTTGTTATCACTCAAGAAAGAGATTTTGGAGTCATTGTAGGTAGTTCTCTGAAAACATCCACTCAGTGTTAAGCGGCATCCAAAAAAGCCAACAGAATATTGGGAATCATTAGGAAAGGGGTAGATAATAAAACAGAAAATATCATATTGCTTTTTTATAAATCCATGGTATACCCACATCTTGAATACATATAAAGAAAGATTAATAAAACTGGGATTTTTCAGCTTCGAAAAGAGATGACAAATGGGGGATATAGAGGTGTACAAAATTGACTGGTGTGGAGAAAGTATTATTCAGTCCTTCACATAACACAAGAACGAGGGGTCACCAAATGAAATTAATAGGCAGCAGGTTTAAAACAAATAAAAGGAAATAGTTCTTCACACAATGCACAATCAGTGTTTGGAACTCCTTGCCAGAAGATGATGTGAAGTCCAAGACTATCATGGGGTTAAAAAAAGAGCTAAGTACATTCCTGGAAAACAGGTTCATCAATGGCTACTAGCCAGGATAGGCAGGAATTGCTGTTTGCCAGAAACTGGGAATGGGCGACAGGATGGATCACTTGATGATTACCTGTTCTGTTCATTCCCTCTGAAGCACCTGGCATTGGTGACTGTTGAAAGACAGGATACAGGGCTAGATGGACCACTGGTCTGACCCAGTATGGCCATTCTTATGTTCTTATGTCTCATAGAGGTCTGTCCTGGGTCCAGTGCTATTCAATATTTTTATTAATGACTTGGATAATTGAGTGAAGACTGTGCTTATAAAATTTTCAGACGACACCAAGCTGGGAAGGTAGCACTTGCAAGCATTTCAGAGGGCAGAATTAGAATTCATAACAACCTCGAGAAATTGGGAAACTGATCTGAAATAAGTAAGATGAAACTCAATAAAGACAAGTGCAAAGTACTTCACTTAGGAAGGAAAAATCAAACGCACAGATGCAAAACATGGGTAACTGGCTAATGTCACAGCTGAGGCTTGAGTGATCAGATCTAGTGGTCAGAGCAGGAGTTGAAATCGGGAGTCAATCCAAGGGTCAGAGTCAGCATCAAAGTCAGAGACCAATGGCAGGGATCTGGCATAAAGCAAGAAGGCAATAACTAGGAGCAGGTCAGGAAAGCAGGAACCAGGGAAAAGGCAGGAAGGCAGAATTGATGAAATTGCAAAAAAAAAAAACCCAAAAACCCAAAAACAACCCTATCATCATTCTTAACCGATGTATTGTATATAAGACATAGAAGGTAATTGTTCTGTTCTGCTTGACATTGGTGAGGCCTCAGATGGAGTATTGTGTCCAGTTTTGGGTGCCAGAATTTAAAAAAAGATGTAGACAAATTGGAGACAGTCCAGAGGAGAGCAATATAAATAATAAAAGGGTTAAAAAAATCCACCCTATAAAACAACTTTAAAAAATGGGCATGTTCAGTCTGGAGAGAAGATGACTCATGGGGAGACCTGATAAGTTTTCAAATATGTTTAAAGCTGTGTAATAATGCCATAGGTGGCTCCTCCCACAGGGGATAGGGAAACTTGACCATACCTATTTAGCTATACAGGGTGGTCACAGCCTGAGCACCTTATCCCCATCATTTGTAAAGGGGGCTCTGCCCTTTGTGGGCCTCCTTAAGTCTCTCTCACTGGGGGGAGCCAAATGTAGCTCACCAACCCCCCATGCATTCAGAGATATCAAAAAGGTGGGAGGTGGCAAGTCTATAGTGCTACCAACAATCCAGCTGTAGTGCAGTTGGTTTGGGGAAATCACTCTGGCTGGGTTTTAGGACAGGGTCAGCCTATCCATCTTTCCCTGGGAGTCTGCGGTACTCTCCTTAGGGTTGGGGTGACAGTTTCCTGCCTAGGAGTTCCCTCCACAGCTTGAGGAGTTGCTCCTGCATTCTGCTGTTTAGGGCAATCCTGCTCTTTCCCTTCCTGCTAACTGCAGCTTCCTCGCTTTTAAGGGCTGCCTCCTTATCATGTATGATTGACAGTGCCAGAGGGTGGGGCTATCCCTGCCACCAGGGCATCCCTGGCCCCTTCCTTGTCCTTGTGAGGCTTCTCCACTCCGTTGCAGGCTATTATAAAGAGGACTGTGATCAAGTGTTCTCCATGTCTAGATGGTCTAGGTAATACTTGAGTGTAAGTGCAGAGGACTGGACTAGATGACCTCTCAAGGTCCCTTCCATTCCTATGATTCTATGATACCATGTCCACTGAAGGAAGGACAAGAAGTAAGAGGCTTAAAGTGCAACAAGGGAGATTCGGGTTAGATATTAGGAAAAAGTTTCTAACTGTCAGAGTAGTTAAATAGTGGAATAAGTTACAAGGGAGGTATGGAATCTCCATCGTTACAGGTTTTTAAGAACAGGTGAGACAAACATCTATCAGGGATGGTCTAGGTTTACTTGGTCCTGTCCAGCCCTCCATTTCTATGATTCTATGTGCTTAAAAGGTTTGCTGGTTTGGGGTCGATATTAAACTGGGAGATATGAATTTGGTTGGGAACAGATAGATAATCCACAGGATTTTAATGAGATTGGAAATGTAGAGGGAAAAAACACAAATCACCTTGGGAAAAGGAAAGATTCAGTAATACATTTGAGGAGAAAATACTAACATACAGGATTACAATGAAAGAGACTAACTTAAAAAGCAATAATTATTTGTTAGGTGACTACTGATTATTATTAATTATTAGTTGTCAGGCACTGTATAAAACACAGATCCTTACTCCAGAGACCTTTCAGTCGAAAAGGTAAACACCCATTTAACATAATAGGCAGAAGGATTATATGTGTTTCAGCTGTGAAGTCCTGGCTATTGGTAGTTAGCTATAGAAAAAAAAGATGTAAACTTCCTGAATGGAAATATAAGCAACCATACCTTTGCCCAAAAAAATGGTTGGAGTTGTTGATTTGGGGACCGATTCTGCCATTCCCACTCTGCTGAGTAATACATTATCCCATGAATTTTTCCACTGACATCGGTATGTTTCACTGAATGGACATTCACATAAACTGATCAGCATAGGACCACATACTCAGGCATGTTATAATTATCTTATATAATTAACTTATATAACCCCCATTACTGCACTATCTGAGGCTCGGTCTACACATACCTTTGCGATTCGGCAGCATGTAAATCACTTGTGTATTTCCCGTCGACTTTGCAGCGTCTTCTCCGTGCGCCGTCCTCACTGCACTGCGTCAAAAGGAACAGCGTTCCCTTCGACGCAGTGCTATGCCACTTACCGGGGTGATTTTCCTGCATCGCTTGCTGGATCGACTGAGCGGGTCTACACAGACTGCTCAGTCAATCCAGAGTGGGCGATCTGATGGCGGCGAATTTGCTGCCATCAGTGTAGACCCAGCCTGAGGACATTGCACTCTTTGATGCATTTATCCTTACAACTCCCCTGTGAGGTGGGAAATACCATTATCTCCATTTTACAGAGTGAGAATTATGACACAAAGAGACAAAGTGACATTAAATGGGGTTACACGGGATGCTTGTAGTAAACTAGGAATTGAAGCAGGGTCTCCCATGGAACAGGTCAGTGCACGAATCACTGTACTATCCTTCCTCTAAGTGAGACTTGAGTGCGACCCGTATTATTTAAAATAACAGACCTGCTCAGGAATGGCACTGCTCTGGTTGAGCTGAAGTCATGCTAAGGGCTAGGATAAGAATTTAGGAAATTCTGGTTTCTGATCCACTGTGCTGCTCCATAAAGAATACAGAAAAAGAAAAGTTGTACCTTTTCTGTGTATATTTTGTTAGTTAGTAAGCACTTTTCTCAAAAAACCAAAACAAACCATTTTTTGAATAAATGCAGGAAAAGCCGAGTATAATATGAATAGATCTTAAATTGAAAAAATATCAAATAAGATTCAGATTTAAAAGAAATATATTTTAAATAATTATTTATTAAGAACATGTTTACTAATACTTGATGCTACAATAGGTACAGAACATGGCTTGTTGCATGCAGCAGTTCACAGTGCTCAATAAATGTATTTTTGTAGATGCCATTTAAAGCCACTCCACTAGTCTAGTAACAAATGCACACAGAGAATCCAAATTCTGAACTCCTCCTTTATTCCCTGCAATGACCTGCACAAAGCAACACTCCCACGCTGTGTGTGACTGCCCCCATCCTGGCTGACACTGGGGATCTCCAGAGCTAAAGGCCTGAGTCTTGACAGCTTGAGCTAATAGCAGTAGCAACAGACCCAGTAGCAACAGACCCATATCAGCCATTGATTGGAAACAGAGAGGATCATGTAACACATACTCACCAAAGGGTTACCGGGTGGGTGCAAGGATGTGCCAGGGTGGAGCTCATTGTAGATCATGGCCTATGGCTGAAAAGGCTGGGCGTGTTAGAAGTATCATAGAATCATTGAAGATTAGGGTTTCAAGGGACTTCAGGAGGTCATCTAGTCCAGCCACTGCTCAAAGCAGGACCAACCCCAACTAAACCATCGCAACCAGGGCTTTGTCAATTTCAAAACCTCTAAGGATGGAGATTCCACCACCTCCCTAGGTAACCCATTCCAGTGCTTCACCACCCTCTCAATGAAAAAGTTTTTCCTAATACCCAACCTAGACCTCCCCCACTGCAACTTGAGACCATTGCTCCTTGTTCTGTCCTCTACTACCACTGGGAACAACCTAGTTCCATCCTCCCTGTCCTTCAGGTAGTTAAAGGCTGCTATCAAATCCCCCCTCACTTTTCTCTTCTGCAGACTAAACAAGCCAACGCTAAGCCCCTCAGGAGCAGAGCACATTGGTTCTGTTGAGAGCTCCTCTGCCTGGTGCATGGATGGGAGCCACATTCAGCCTTGAAGATATCATATATATATACACACATTCTTTCTGCTCGGTGTTTTGATTGCTTAAAAAGATACTTCAACCTTGACCTTTTGGGTTAATAAGGCTACAGTGAGAGAATATTTATGGCAAGAAAGTTGATTATAGCATGCTGAGAATCCGCACAGTATTATGATAAGTGGCAGAATACATAAAGCAGCCAATCCATCCTTCGTGCTTATGACAAAGAATATGAAGAGGTCCCAGAATGACATGACATCAATCTTTCTTGTATGTGAAATGAATGGGAGCTTGACTCCAGCTAATATAGCTGTCTTACAGGTAATCTTTAGCTCTTGCATGAGTGAAGTGGTACTTAGTCTTTCAGAGCCGCTTCTTTTTGGTTCATTCTAGTGACTACTATGATATTCAAGGATGCTCTGTTGGGTGTAGTTTCGCACTCCTGGGAAAGGTGAAGGATAAAAACTCTGCTAAGATATCAAATAATTCTCAAGGCTGGTACAAGATCTTTTATTTAATTTCAGTTGATTCTTCTCTAATTTGCCTACAACATTTCCTGGGGTCCTGATTCACCAACTAACAGTGACCACAGTGGTTTTTCCACGTGGACAGATAACAAAATAAATATGATCAAACTGGATTTTTGCAGCAGTCAAACTACTACCAGCAAATGGTAATAGTTAGAAATCTTCTATTTGTTAGCCAATTCATACCCACTATCACGACTTTTCTGGTTAATTAAGGTTGCTGAATTTTAAAGGTAAAATCCTGACCCCATTGAAATCAATGGCAAAACTCCCTTTGACTTTAATGGGACCCGGATTTCACTCAAGTCTCTAATGCTATGATGTTCAGAGAATCATCCATGAAGAAGTGAAAATGATTTATTGCTAAAATCTCTGGCAGTAATATATCTGCTGTTTCCCCAGAGCATTGCTGTTTTTCCATTGAAACATGACACATTCTATAGTTCTTATAAGTAAATAAAGACTACAGTAGTTCTGCAAATCTACTGTACAGTAAAATTAAGCTTTACCCAATTTTGTGGCAAATGCAAATGATGCAGTTTTCAAGAAAACATGATCCCCAATGGGGAAGAATTTCCCTTTTTGAACTGTATTCCATCTCAAGGCAAGATGTCTCCAGATTATTTCCATGCTGCAAGTAGGAATTTCTGCCCTTTCCACAGGAATTACAGACAAACTGTTCTGGGCAAGGACTGTCTTTTGCTATGCATTTGAATAATGGCTAGTACAATGGGGTCTCAGGGCACTTTAATGATGATGGTAGTCACCTCCATTTCGAGGATGAAGTTGATGAAGTACTAACGTGTCTTTGTGTGACTCCATAGAACAATTCAAAGAACAGCATTTGCAGCACTGGCCATAGAGTCATTTGCCTAGTTGTATTGATTGAGCTGCCCATTGTTTCCAAGTCTGGCGCTGTGTTTCCAGCTGTTCAACCCAACTCTTCTCAAAGTTGTAGACAACCACCCTTGCAGTGTGGCTTCATGCAAAATGATCAGTCACCAGTTGCTCAAAGGTCAAGTCAGAGATGTTTGCTTTGCACAGATTTTATTTCAAGATGTTTTGAAGAGTCTCATCTGCCCTCCACAGTTACGACTGCAGGAGTTTAATTCAGAAATAAGACTTGTTTTGATAAATGGGTCTCAGGCATATGGATTACATGGCCGGTCTATCTCAATTGGTCGCAGATCAAATGAGCCTCGTTGCCAACCGAACCAGCTTTCTCCAGGATTTCTGTGTTGGAAACCTGGTCCTCCCATTTGATGCCCAACAATTGGTGTAGGTATCAAAAATAGAATTTGTCAAGCTTTTAAATGTGCCATTGATTACTGGTCCATGTTTTGCACCTGTGCTGAGGACAACAGCATAATAGACTTTGATTTTTGTCTGTAGACAGATTTTATGTTGCTTCCAGAGGTTGCCACATACAACACTGGTTTTTTTAATTGAGCATTCATTTTGTGATCAATTGTTGCTTTGTTGGTCAATATGCTGCCAAGAATAGTAAACTGACTGAAGGCTTGGAGCATGGTACTTGCCAAGCATAATGATGGGTCTTTGTAAAGTTGTTGCGGAGTGGGCTGGTACATAAACTCAGTTTTCGTTTGGCTGATGGAGAAGCGAAAATTACTAGTGGCTGCAGCAAAGCAGGTTGTAACGTCTTGTGGTGCTGTCTCAGTGTGCTATATAGACACACTTCTATCACTTTGGTGTTCATAAGTAGATGGAAAAGTTTGAAGAGTTTACTAGTATAAAGAGTATAAAGACAGCATTTTAAAGAGTATAAAGACAGCATTTTAAAGAGCCACAAAGGGCTTCCTCTAATATTGCAGCAAAAAATAGAACAAAAAAACTAGGGGCAGGGATACATCCTGACTTCACCCTGTTCATGGATGGAAATGGGTCTGTTAGATCATCATCAATGCAAACTCTTCCAGCCGTGCCTTCATGTAACTGCCAAATGATGCCAATAAATTTGTCTAGACAGTCAGACTTCCAGAGACCAGTGTGGTTGACCATGTCAGATGCCTCGGTTAGAGAAACATGATGTACAAAACTTGGTCCTGCTTGCTACGTTTTCCCTGTAATTGTAGAAAGATGAAAATCATGTCAACTGTACGTCACTGAGCACAAAAGCCACACTGTGACTCAGATAGAATGTTATTGATGATTTGGGTCAGGAATTGGTTCAAGAGGATCTGTGCAAGAATCTTGCTGGCCATGAAGAGCAAAGAGATACTGTGGTAACAGCCATGATACAGTGGTATTAGCCATGATACTGTGTTCCATAACTGCTTATAGATAATGACAATGTTAGCATCTTTCAGTTGTTGTGCTATGATTTTTTGAAACCAGACTTGTAAGAAAAATTCAAAATTCCTGTCAATGGAAAGATTTCTTCTATATCTGAAAATTTTGGTGGGAATGGCATGAGATTTGTTATTTTTCATTACTTGAACAACCTTCAATACCTTGGCTCATGTGGGTTGATCTGCAAGTGCATTAAATGTGGGCAATTTGTGCACATTATCTAGCAACTCATCAGAAACAGTAGATAAGCACTAAAGTAGTTCACTAAAATGTTCATGCCACTGTTAGTGGATGGCAGTGCGTTCTTTGATGAGAGCTTCACCAGCACTTGTTAGTGTTGTCAAGGCAGATTGGGAAGGACTATACACCGCTTTAACTGCCTCATAGAAACCTTTTGAGTCATGTTTATCCACAAGGGCCTATAGTTCATTCACTTTATGGTCAAACCGCATATTTTGCAGTTGGCAAAATTTGCACTGGAGCATTCTGTAAACTGCCCTATATCTGGCCTTTTTCGACACCGAGAGAGTGAGAGAGCTAAAAGCGCTGCTTGCGCTTGTCGCTTGACATCAAGGAGATTCAGTATTTCAGGATCATTCTCATTGAACCAGTCTGAATTATAGTGTTTCGTATACCCAACACAATCAATAACGCTATTACAGATTGTGTCACACAGGGATACCCATTCAGCTGGTACATTATCAATGGTCAATGGTCATTGTTTGGCAATTGTCAGATCTTTCAGGTAGGCAACATTTACATGCTTAATTGCCTGGCTTTTATGCATTTTCAGCCAAATAAAGAGGCAAAGCCTTGACTGAACAAGGTGATGGTCAGTCCAACAATCGGCTCATCTAATATCCAAATGTGACCTGGTGTGTTAGTGCAACAGTGCTCCCTCTGGCTAGGCAGAGCACTACGACCAAGTCCACTCACTCTGGTGGGGCTCTCAGTCAATTCCTGGTGCCCGGGGGTCTGAAAAACATCTCTGTTCTAAAGTTCCTCAGGGGGTTCTTAGGGAAACCCAGGACCACCCACTCCACTGGGTTCCAGCTCAGGAGTCCCTTAAACTAGACAAACTGAATCAGTATTCGATGATTCCGACCATGCCCTGAGCGCCTTCCTATCTCCCCCAGTTTCTGCAGGCCCTTCAGCCTGCTGGTCTGAGTCTCCCCTCCTAGGGTGCTGTCCTTGGGCAGCTTTCAGCAGCTTGCTGGCAGGAATTTCCTTCTTCAGCCTTCATGTTCCTCTGGTAGCTGCCTTCCCCCTCCCCCCTGGTCCGCCCCGCTTCCCAGTCCTCTTATCCTCCTTGATGCTGTGAGGCTGCTAATCAGCACTGTCTGGCAGTGCCCATATTAACTCCATGGTTTGCTGGACCAGCCTAGGGGTACATACACCCCATGACACCTAGTTATGCACACATCTTGTAGGTCATGCTGTCAGAGCATCACATAGTCGATCAGATGCCAGTGATGTGAGAGAGGGTTCATCCAGGTTGTTCTGTATTTGTCAGGAAGTCAGAAGACAGTGTTGGCAATAACTAGAGGGTGCTCGACATATGTTGCCAGCAGAAAGAGGCCATTGCTGTTAATCTTGCCAACGCCATGTTCGCCAAGTATGCCACAGCATGTGGAATCATCACGGCGAACAGGAGCATTAAATTCACCTAAACTAATCAACTTGTCTTGATAGGGAGACAATCAGATCAAGTATTTAGTATGGAGTAAAAATTGCGCCTTACCCTCATCAGAGTTAGTCATTGTCAGCGCATAAGCACTGATGAGTGAAGCATAACATCCACCTCTCAGGGGCAGTTGAAGCATGATCAGTCTATTGTTTATACCAATGAGTAGGTTCTCCAAGTAAAAGACAAGATTCTTTCTGATAGCAAAGCTGATCCTGTATTGTGTGGCTAATTTTGTGGGCATCCCTTCAAGAAAAAAGTGTACCCAGCACTCTCCTCAATCAATTGCCCCTCTTTGTCAAATTTCATCTTGCTCAGCGCTGCAATGTCTATACAATATCTTTCAAGCTCTCAAGCAACCAGAACAGTCTGCCTGTCAGGATGATCCGTTTGCTTTGGGTGATCAAGGAGTGTGAGAACAACATTGCACAAGCAAACTTTTGCAGGCTTGTTTGAATTTCGACTGCATGATGGGACACCCTCCAGCTGCTGTAAGCTGGTCAGGGCTCTTTGAGATGATTACAACTCACTTCTTATCATGAGATGCTGTTCGAGTTGTGGTGAGAGATTATTTATTACTGTCTGTGGTTAGAGACGATGGAATCATACAGGAATCTGAGGTCCATTTTGATTGTGTTGCTTTGCCTTCAACACCCTCATATTGACAATTTTCAGTTGTGAAGCAAATCCCCTGCTGTGACAGAAGCCCACAGGGACAAGGCTCTGGAACCACTTGGGGAGAAGCCAGTCAAGACTCTAGTGCTCAGAATCTGCCCCCCAGGTCTCCACACACCGGTGCAGCTGCCTCCTGAACCTGACCTTGGAGCGTTCAGCACTCCTGCTCTGTCTGAGCTCCCCACAGTGAATCCCCCTGGGGGGGACCTGGGAGAGATCTTACATGCCCCCAAAGGGGCCATGCACCTTGCCTTGCAGTCAGAAGCAATGCACAGCTAGCATGGAAGCCAGAAGGGTTTATTAGTTCTCAGGAGCACAGCGTAGCAAGACTTCATTAGTGGATGAATCAAAAGTTACAGCAGCGACCAACTGGAGAGTCCCAGAGCCCACATTCTTGGGCTCTGCTCCCGGCAACCCCTTATGGGGGACTGACACTTCCAGCCAGTCCCCCCTAGACACAACCTCTTTCCCCTCCCCAGTCCTTTGTCTCTTTTCTGGGCAAGGTGGCCATCCCTCCTTATTTCCACCCGCCACGATCTGTTACAACCTATTGCAGCTGGTTGACCCAAGGCAAAGAGGTCCTGAATATTGTCTGCGTACGTATGGCAGGGGAAGGCCCAGCCACCCTCTAGTGGTCTCTGCCATGATCACACACGTGGCTCCCCTCACTGAAATACGTGAGTATGCATAGGGCACATGCACAGCCCTCAGAGAGAACCTTAAGAGCACCTCCACTTCGCCATACCCACTAATGCCTGGGCTGAGTAGCTGAGCAAGAAGTTCTCTCTCACAGGCTGTAGAGAAGCCACTATTATAGCTCAAGAGCTGGAGTGGTTTCTGTGTCATGAGGTTCCTCTCAGGGTCAGAGCTCCTGGCCTAAGGCCACCCAGGCCCTGGGACCCCAGGAGAACTGAGCTCAGTATTGCACAGGAAAGGCAGACTTCATGATTCCTGTCCCCCACCACACATGCAGCAGAACCAACGCAGTTCTGACTCCAAGGGAGTCCAGATGACTCTTTCCCATGGGGAGTGAATATTTTGTGTTTGTGATGAGACAGAACTGGTTTGAAGGCACAAGAATTGCCTGAGCTACATCCTGCCAGTTCCTTTCTGATGTCTTAGGGCTTGTTTCTGCTTCCATCGAAGTCCATAGCAAAGATCCCATTGCCCTCAGTGACGCAGTGTTAAGCCCCTAGCAAAATATCAACTTAACTGCCTACTAAATTCTTACATTAACTCCAGTGATCTCTCTTGCTGTTTGATAGGCCAGACACCTGCCCTCAGTCTGGTGAGAGTGGGGCTTAGAAAATAATTGCTAAATCAGACTAGTTCTCCTTTGTATCAAGCCTGGAAAATGTAAGTTATACAGGATTAGTGTCATATCATCCTTGCTGCAGAAGAATACAGAAAATCTGATGCACAGTAACTCACTAATTCATGTGGAAACCATGAGGCAGTGATACATATTTATACTCTGAAAAGCAAGGGAGAGTCTTTCTTGAAAAATAGAAATGAGATTCTAAGGAATATCCTGTAAACTTACTTGTGATCCTTTAAAACTTGAATTTTTAATGATGCCTTTTTAACAGATGCACTCCCCAACTGGTGGAAAAAATCAAAATGTGCCCAAGTTGGACCAAAAAAATAACATTCAAGTAACACAAACATCACTGTAAAGGTGCAGTTTTTATGAGACATGCCAGTGGAAATGCTTGAGGCCATTGTAGCAAGGGATAAACGTCTAGCAAAATCAGAATGCCTGTAACATGTAACTCTTTCACCTCTCTACTCTATTTCTCATAATGCCCACTCCACCTGAGTTCATTTTTATTCTGACACCACACGGGGTCAGGTATAGGGGAAAGTAGGTGCCAATTCTGTGGCTTGTTCCCTCTACCCTGGAACCCTACAGAAGCCTCTTGGACTGCATTCTTATAGCCTGTGAAAATTTAGGAGTAGTGCAGGGTCTGTGGTGGCAAGGGACAAAGTGAAGCCACAGCTTCAGTGCACAGTTTGATCCCTTTCAGACTCTGCGGATATCCAAGCAAGACTTCCTGTATCCTCACCATGGCTGCTGCTGCACTGTATGGGAGGAGGTAGCCAACGGCAGCGTGTCTTCTAAAGGATTGTTGTGTTCGGGGAAAAGGGTAATTAATTCCCACCTGTGGGGACCAAAAGGCAGCTGCAGGCAAGGTCCCACTGGGGCAGGAAGATAGAAAACAAAACGCGAGGCACCTGATTGCAGCAAAATAGTGAATTCTGTGGCAGAAATTCTCAAATCCATGGTATCCTGGAAAATATGCCAAATCATGTGGCACGGAGCTGTGAGGTCCACATGTCTGTGGCTGAGATGACTGGGGCAGTTCACAGCTCACTGAGCTATTGTTTCAGGCTATTTACAGACTCAGGCAGGCAACTTCGCCTAGTTTCACATTTTCAAGGTTGTCTGCAACCATATCAGCTAGAAACATGTTTTGTTTAAATGAAAGTGGTGAGGGAGTGAATTCCTCAGCTGCAGAATCACTAAATCCCTGGGCCCCTGCCTTTAAGCTCCAACCCTGATGGAAATTTGCAAAGGAATCTCCATGTGTGGAATCTCATGCATGTCTCTGGACCCTCTCCATCCCTGTAATACCTTTCCCACAGGAAAGTATGATATAGGCCAGAATATGCTAAACATGGTTGCAGATCCACAGCGGGAGTAGACTGTCACAGCTCCATGGAAGTGAATGGAGCTAATATAATTGACACTATCTGGGGGTCTACCACTGTGACATTAATAGTGTTTCAGTAGAAAATATGTTAATTGTACAATGAATAGAATCTTTTCAGGAGAGTATTTTATTCATTCTGAACAACTGAATCATTAGTTCATTAGAATATAAACACTGTGCATTAGAAAAAGATGTAGGTGATTGTGTGTATCCCTGCATGTGTTTACATGAACTATGTAACCAGAAAATTAGGGCTTGATTGATTTAAATATGATTGTGCAAGAGACCCCTTTACAAAAATTGACCTGATACATAGGTGCTTTCAAAATATGGACAGCAGATACTTAACACTGATTGAATTGTTTCCTACACAAAGGATATTTATGCTTGTAATAATATCACTGTGTACCTGAAAGTCTGGGAATTTTACTACTTGTCTATCTTTACTTATATCACTCAACCCATAAAAACTAGGTTTGCTCTTCTCTTTACAATGTTTGCTTGCTTTTTTTTTCCTGCACAAAAATACACTAGTTTGGGAACTCTTTGTGTTTAAAGTACATACAAGAGCTATTCCAATCAATATTTGACTTTTCTACAGTCATTAACATTTCATGTTTGTTGTTCTCATAGTCGCCAATTGTTTATATGTCAAATAAAGCATGTTTTGCCTGTCAGATACCTAAATTGGGTTTGAATGGTGTGTGTTACCAACTGGTACTGACTGCCTTAAACTTGAACAGTGACACGGGATAATTTTATTATATCAGTGAAACATCTACATTGTACTGGACAGTGTGTGTCTGTCATTTCTTAAGTGAAAAACAGCATGATCAAAATGTTGTGTCAATGAAAAAGGGCACATTTCAGCACATGAAGATATTCTAAGAGGTAGTTTAACTAAGTGCTAGTATACATAGCACAAAGAACAACTGACTTAGGCAAAGACAAGGAGGATCTTTAGTTAGAATGTGGTAATTGCTCTTCCTTTGCATGAACATGTGAATGGAAGAATGACAACAAAGTGAATTTCTGACAACATTAATTTAATGCATTTTTTCACTTTACAGCTATCTATAACTGTCACTGATCCACAGCTTTGAAAACTAGGAGGAACCCTTTCAGTATGCCAATACCCCAAGGAGTCTCATTCTTCCTGCACAGGGTAGGCCACGCTACCTCACCTCTTCCTTAACTGAACCTGTGGGTCTTCACACAGTGAGATCTGTTCAGTGAGCCCAAGTGCGATAGACTTCTGGCAGAGATTTGTACATGCTTCAGGGATTAATGCACCTCACCAAGCATTTGCAGTGACACTCAAACAGCATTGTCAAAACAATAGTGTTTATTAGTCAGCTGGAACTCAGCATAGGAAGTCCTTAGGTGAGCACAGAAAACAAAGAAAGGTAAAAGCATAGTTCAGATCCATTCTGATTAGCTCAGGGGCCAGCCAAGCTGTAGTGGCTCCCATTTTTCAAGCTCCATCTGTCTTTCAGCCTGATGTCCTTGGTCACTTCCCAGGTGAGAACACAGAATCCTTCCAGCAGCCTGTTCTCGCCCCCCACCTCCAACCTTCCCAGTCCTTTGTTCTCAAGCTGGGATCTTTGCTCCACTTCCCTGCTGTGAGGGGGGGAAATCCATCTTTCTCTGGGTTGTTGATTGCTAAGTGTCAATGTCCTGGTGATTGGCTTTGCCATTGTCTTCATGGATTCTCCATTTATATGGGGTCGGCCTTGACTAGTCCTTTCCAATGACCTATTCAGGCTCAGACAGGTAGGCAACATTCATACCTATCTCTGATCCTGCCTTGTGAGCAAACCGTCCTCTTCACCCCCCACTGAGTAGCCATTTGAAGTATAGGGGAACCTAAGGCACTCATAGAATTCATAACAAAATTATGGAAAATTCCCACTTCATCACAATAACATTTACCAGTATTGTAAATGATTAGGAAGGAGAGAAATGTTGGCTATGTTGTACCTGTTATCTTGAGAATCTTTTAAAACCAATCTTTTTACAGTCAGAATAGTTCTCATAGTCTATTTAGCCACAATACTTTCAATTGTTCTTTATTCTATGCATAGCAAATCAGTATTGCAGAATTGATGTCATTTGCTCTGCTGTAGTGATCAAAGCTTAGTGTTTCTTAGGCCACATTTCATTTCCAAACCAGCATTTAAGAATGTTGTAAGAAAAAATAGTATATTTATTTGGATAGTTAATCTGCTGGAAACTGATGGCACAAGTTGATAAAATCTTCATAAAAATGCTGGTTATTTATAATTGTGTCAGCTTACCAGAACACAACCTATACACTGAAAACAGTGATTGATTATTTTCATTAAGGTATAAGAATTAGCTGGAAGAATTACTTAGCAAATCCTTTTTGGAGCTAGCCAGATGGTCTGGGTACCATCACATATCACAATATTGATACATATCACAATAAAATGCGATTAGAAACCGAATTACAGTATGTGAAAGGTACTGTACAGCAGCCAGAGAAACATAATGGTCTTCCTATTAACATACAATAACGGACGACAAATGGAAACTACTCTTGGATACATTTACCATATGTTTTGGTTCTCAGTGTCCCAATTTGCATTGCAGTAATAACAATAGGTTACTGGATGTTTTAATCATACTCGGCTTCCTAAGCGTGGTATGGTTCTTTTCAGGTTTACTTCAGATAAAGCAGGTTAATACCCAGCCGACTTAAGGAAGTCAGGCCCAGACTGCTCACTGACTACTTCATTTTCAGGTGTGTTCCTGATATTATCAGTAAACATACAGTTCTAACTTCACCTGCTCTTAATTCCTCTGAGTAAATGGAGCAAGAGGAAGTATTTGGATTGGATGAGAGATAACACTTGGGTAATATCCTCCTGCTCTTTGTTGGTGCAGTCATTAATTTTCCATTTGCTAATAGGTAGTCTTGTTAACAATGCTGCAAAGAGAAATCCTGTTAAGAAGTTGAATGTGAAAATAAAGAAGAGTTTAGAAAATATAAACCTTTCCCTACCCAAACAAATTACATGTCAACATCAGAAGCCTTATTCTTATGCTGTATCTATGTGCAGTGAATTCTGTGGTACGTGTGTGGAGGTATGACTATACTGGACTATGTTAAACATTTCAGATTTCGCTGGTTAATGTGTCTCCTTTAGGTGTTTGTTTGTGTGACACAGCAAGGTGATATTTTCAAAAGTTTTCAGCGTTGGGTTAAATCTGCTCCCACTGAAGTCAATGGTAAAATTCCTTTTGCATTTAATGAGTGGAGAGTTAGCAAAGGGCTTTTGATAATCCTACCCACAGCCTTCGGATTGCATGGGTTTTAGAAAAACTAAGCAGCCAGTTCAGTTTGTATAGTTTGCCATTGCATCAGTTTTGCTTCCCAGTTCAGGTTCCTTCAACATGACAAGGACAAAATCAAAATGAAACCAGCAAGTTTTGTTACATTCTGTGCATTGCATCTAGGTTTAGAAGATTTTGCAAAGCATTGCTCAGCCTAGAAGGCTTATAGTTAGACCAGATGTCAGAAGGTTGGTTACTCAACCATGGAACTAAGTCTCAAAAGATTGGTATTGTCCACAGTTGGAAAAAATTGTTGGATTTCTATTTTCTGTAAATCCAGCTGTGGGTGTCGTCTTCATTAGAGACCCAACCCTTTTTTCTATATGGGTTTTGTCATCTAATCACCAAGTACCCAAGTCAGTTCCAAATCACAGAAGTCAGCATAGATGCCTAGCAGAAGGGTCTAAACAACAGGAATGGACAGGAACTATATTATTAGTCATAATGGGATGAAATTAAGAAGGAGAAAAATTAAGATTAATATCAGGGACAGCTTTTTCACAGTGCAATCTATGAGGCAGCAGAACCATCTTCCCATTACTTGAGATGTTTAAGCAGATTAGACAAAGTACTAATAAATTTACCATAGAAACCATCTTGTAATGTACCCTAGAGCATGACCTATTGAAATATCAGTCTTTTTCATGCTCTGCAGCTCAGATACACTGGTTATATACTACAGCACCATCTGACTTCACTACAGGAAGAACTCCTGACCAAAATATTTCTAGGTATCATGTAGTAAAACAGCAAACCTCTCCTTTTATAGGCATGAATAAATCAGGTATTAGGCAGATAGCCATAAAGACAAAGGCAGGCCTATCTGGATTATTTCTGCTTTTTAAAATAATTTTGAAGATCTCTAAAGATCTCACATCAAATTGATCTTAGGTCGTAAGTGGAAATAGGTTAAAATTGGAAACATGCATTTCAAACTTTTCACATTTAAGGTCAGGAGCAAGTAAGATCGGAATCCTCAGCTTTGCTTATCAGATCTCGACTGGGCCGTAAACTAATACAGATTTCACTCATTGGTTCAAATCTAGGAAATCTCACTAGAAAAATTCTCAGAACTGGCATCATGAAATAAAACCAACTTTAATAATAGAATATTAGAGTTGGAGGGCACCTCAGGAAATCATCTAGTCCAACCCCCTGCTCAAAGCAGGACTTATCCTCAGCTTAAATCATCCCCACGAGGGTTTTGTCAAGCCTCATCTTAGAAACCTCTAAAGATGGAGATGTCACCACCTCCCTAGGTGACCCATTCCAATGGTTCACCACCCTCCTAGTGAAAAACTTTTTCCTGATGTCCAACCTAGACCTCCCACACTGCAACTTGAGATCATTGCTCCTTGTTCTGTCATCTGCCACCACTGAAAACAGCCTAGCTCCATGCTCCCTGGAACCCCCTTTCAGGTAGTTAAAGGCTGCTATCAAATCCCTCCTCATTCTTCTCTTCTGCAGACTGAACAAGCCTAGTTTCCTAAGCCTCTCCTCATAAGTCTTGTGCTCCAGCCCCCTAATCATTTTTGTTGCCCTCCACTGGACTCTCTCCAACTTGTGCACATCCTTTTTGTAGTGGGGGGCCCAAAACTGGACACAATACTCCAAATGCAGCCTCACCAATGCTGAATAGAGGGGAATAATTACTTCCCGCGATCTGCTGGCAATGCTCTTACTAATGCAGCCCAATATGTCATTAGCTTTCTTGGCAACCAGGGCACACTGCTGACTCATATCCAGCTTCTTATCCACTGTAACCCCCAGATCCTTTCTAGCCCCAATTCAGCTTTAAACATGAACTCAGAATGCTAGCCTGAAACTAAACTCAGATTTGAACTCTTTGCTCATCTCTGGTCAAAAGTGAGAAGGAGTTTTGTGATCTGATCAGCTCAGAATGGGCATCTGTCCACATTTCAGATTCACACCCATGTTTCAACAAAATTTGGTATCAATGTTCATGAGATGCCCAGAACTAAGATAGTAGAGGGACTGCAGGTCAGGACTGAGGTGCTTTGTCTGAGCTCTGGGTAAAAATGACCTAGCATCAGCCCACAGTACAACTGTCTCAAGCCAATCTCAGCCATAGGCCTGGTCTACACAATCGCATTAGGTCGACATAAGGCAGTTTACATCGACCTAATTCTGTAAACATCTACACTAAAATGTAGCTCCCACCTATGTAACTTGTCCACTACACGACTTAGTAACTCCACCTCCGCAAGAGGTATAGCGCTTAGGTCGAGATAGTTAGGTCAACTTAATGTCAGTGTAGACACTGCGGTGCTTACACTGACTGTTGCTGCCTTTCAGAAGCTGTCCCACAGCACCCCACATTGACAGTTAAATCAGTGCCCCACTGGCACAAGGAGAATAATGTTGACATGTAACAGTGCTTTAATTACTGTGGTGGCTGTACATTGTCGCAAGTTAGGACGACTTAATTTTGTAGTGTAGACTTGAGTCTAGCTATAGTGATTTCTAAATTCACTCAAATTAAAATGAAAAATTAAAGTGAAACATTAAAATGATATTAAAAAGTTAACTTTAAACTTGCCTACACTCACTGGACAGATTTTCCAAAGTGTTATGTCAGTGTTAAAAATGTCAAAAGGCAGCACATTGGTGTTGAACCCCTTATGTGTTTTAATATATTTTTCATTGGTTGACACCAAACAGATGTTCCAACAAACCTTAAATCAGAAAGTCTAATCTCTGGGGTGGCCTAAGGATGTGGTCTGGCAGATTTAGCCTACCTTTAATTTGTTGCCAAGGAATTTTTTCCATTTGTGATGGGGTACAACCTGGAACTGTGGGACTGCTGTGCCTCCTTAACACTCTGAACTAGACCGTCTCTGAAAATGCTGTGGTAGTGGCAAACTACCAACCTCCCCCTCTTCCCTCTCCACACACACGCTGTTATCACTCAGCTACCAACATATAGTGATATGCCAAGGTTGCAAGAATGATTTATAAACCACTCATGTACTGCACATAGGGGGACAACAGCAAATCCCCCCAACCTTGCACCACTGACACATACTGTCTTACACTGCTCAACCTTTTCTTGAACAATGCAAGCTTGTTTATTGGTTCACCCCTTCATCAAAGATTAGTGTACATGCAGCAGCCTTTGTAATCTGAGTAGATTCCCCAAGGACTTTAGACAAACCCACTGGTAAGGATAAAACATTAAAATAAGTTTATTAACTACAAAAAGATAGATTTTTCAGTGATTATAAGTGTTACGCATAGAGGTCAAAGTTGGTTACTTAAGAAATAAAAATAAAACTGCAGTCTAAATTCTAAACTTTATTAGACTAAGCAAGATTTGAATCAAACTACTTTTCTCACTCCACTAGATGTTGCAGGCAGGTTACATCTCTTAGTGCACAGGCTGAATTTCTTTCTTAGCCTGGGACCAATCTCCCCAATTCAGTCTTTGTCTTCCAGACGACCTTCCCAGTGTTGAGAGAGGTGAGGAGAAAGGCCAGGAGCTGATATCACCATCTCCAATTTATACCTTCAGTTCATGTGCCTGAAAAAATACTGTCTCATACATGGATCACATGTTCTACGAGCCCTGTTAAGACACAGGGCCTCCACTGTCTCCCAGTGGGCCCCTCCTGAAGCATATAGAGTGAATTCTTCTAAATGTGCCTTCAACACATAGCTGGCTAGTCCTAATGTAAATCTGTCTTGAGGGGGTTAGGTGCTCCTTCGTTGCCATTGAAGAGCTGGCTGTGCATGTTTCCCAGACTCTCAACATTGTTCAATAACAGCCACATAGCAAAATCTCATAACTCCAGATACAGTGGTAATACAATTCAACAGAATAGTCATGCTCAACAGATTATAACTTTCCAAATAATATGTCATAAAGCATACTTTGTACAAAACATATCATAATCATATAACAGTGGTGAATATGGGGGTTCCAGCATGTTATTTTGAGGTAGAGTGCCACACCATTCATAACACCTAACAGTAGGTGATAATCATTCCAGCACTTAATGAAGAAAACTTAACTATGGATTAAAATACCATCAGTGAAATACTGTAGCTCTATATTGGTTTAAAATAGTGCATAACATCCAAGGTCCAATTCATAAAATAAACCTTAGTCTGTCTATCTCTTGCACTCAGCATTTATGCATGTACGGTATCAAAATACAATGATATCAGTAGTTTATATGACTTTTGTACTGTGTAGGCAAAAATTTAATCGTACAATGGCAAATCAATAGAAATAAAGATTTTAGCTATGTAAGATGCTATCACAGCAATAAAACAAGCAGATATATCATTCTTTTGTATGCAATCTTGTCCAAGTGCTCTCACACAGGTACATTGGTGTACACTGTCATGTGTCTTGTAAAATCAGCTACTTATCTGAGATTTTAATTAATTTGTAAGATGAAAAGAGATTATCTTTAGGGTACTAGAATATTAGCTCACCATAGTATGGATACAGTGTGTTAAATATTGCTTCTTAGTGTATTATTTTTACTTCAATGACTTGTAGCAAGAAACGACACAGAGTACTAAGATAAATAGGTAGAATTTATATTTATATACAAAGAGATGTGGAACTAGGTTCTTACTAAAGATTAGCTTTATTATATATACAATTTATTATACGTGTCTACGACTAGTCACATAGGGTTATTGTGAACTTTTCTTTTGGTTTTGATTCAGTTGACTTCACACAGTTTGGACCTGATTCTCATCTCTCATTGGTGCAAACCAGGAAAAACTGCATTTAAATCGATGGGGTTAGATCAGTGTAAAACCTGTGTAAACTGTGTGAACTCAGACTTGGGCCCTTTGTGGTTTTCCCCCAAGTTTAGGCTTTGAATGAACTCTGGATAATACAAACTCACTCATAACGACTGTGTTTCACATTGTGTGTCCAAAGAATGAAATAACACAGGAATTGCCTAGTTTCAACCCAAAAACCACGCTCAGGCTTACTTAGCACTGGCCAAATTTACATGAAACCATTGCAAACCTTTTGAGAAACCTGGGATGAATAAGTTGTAATGGCACTGAAAAGTTGCATGTCGTTTTGGGTTTTGTAACTAATGTTTAGCACACATCTGGGTTTTATTAATTCTAATGGGTGACACCATGAGGTCCTTACTAAGACATATCTCATTGGATGGAAGTGTACCTGAATAAGGACTTCCAAATTTGGCCAAATTTCCCATCCTAAGTGTCCGATTAGTGCAAAATCCAGCAAAACTGAATGGTCTGACCAGATACCAGAACCAAAGAGTTCAGACCGAATATTGTCCACCTCACAGTGGCCACAAAAGTCTGTCCTAGTAGCATAATCAATTCCTCTGCCCCACTCAGGCATGGGGGAACTATGTTTGAAGGCCCTGTTTATGAGCAATAGTTCCTCACATCAGCACATGGTGTATGATAAACAGTAAGCTTGAGAAAATGGAGCCTCAATAAGTTCAACAGTTTCCATAGAAAAGAGAGGGAACTTAGGAATCTAGGGAGGAAACTTGCATCAGCACCTGACTGTCAGCCTTCAATGGTTTTTACCCTCGTAAGGACATTAAATAGGGCTGAGGATATGGCCCATTATTAGCAGTATCTATATTAATGAGCACTGTTGGTCTCTGTCTGTCTGTCTGTCTGTCTGTCTCTCTCTCTCTCTCTCTCTCTCTCACACACACACACACACACACACACACACACACACACTGAGCACATTTGAACCTATCCTGTCATTGCCCTCAAGGTTACTTATTCTCCTCTCAAACCTGCTTTCAGTGTTGAATGATTTGAACAAATAAAAGCTCAGGCTAGTCCTGTCCTGCCTTTCTCTTGTGTAGGAGAAGCCCAAGTAATTGGTGGAACAATTTCAACATTTTCTCATATGATTCACATATACATTTCTTTGGCCCAGCAGAGCATTTCTTCATATATAAAATTAGCATGCGAGGTAGGAGTTAGTCACGCTTTTTTTCCTTAATAAAAAAGAAAAGTAGAATGGCCTGAAGATGATACTTGCCTTGATTACACAATACACTTCAGCTGGTTTGATTTCTCTTTCCACATTTACATTAGGTCTTTTGAGTCAACAGAATAACTAATCCATTTGTTTTGTACAGACGTCATCAGTGCTGAGGGTCTCATGTGACATCTCTTTTCACAAAGGGAGCGAAGGGTGGATTAGTCCTAATGGTTAGGCATTTTAAGAAATTTCTTCTTTTTTGACGATCTACCTAAAAGGACAATCCAAAAGGAGGGATTCCTCTAAAGTTAATATAGTCATGTAATTTAATAATATCATATATTCAGGGACTGATCCCAAAAAACGGAAGGGACTTGAGGGCACCCAGAACCTTACCCGAAACACTTACGTTTGGGCCTGTCCACAGCACATTAATTTCAAGAGATTAATATTATTTGTATTAGGAATAGAAGTTCCTGGACAACTCTGCTGAGATTGGGACCCCCATTGTGCTAATCACTATACAAACATAAAGCAATAGGCTGTCCCTGCCTGGAAGAGCTCACAGTCTAAATAGACAAAACAAACAAAGAAGTAGAGGAGGTGAAGTAACTCGCTCAAGGTTTCACAGCAGGCCTGTGGCAGAGCACAGTTGGTCTCTCTGTCTCTCTCTCTCTCACACACACACACACACACTGAGCATATTTGAATATATACTGTCGTTGTCCTCAAGGTAATTTATTGTCCTCTCAAACCTGTGGCAGAGCCAGGGACACAAGCCAAGTCTCTTGAATCCCAATCCACTGCCCTATCCATCAGCACCCTGTCTCTCTAGACAGCAGAATCCAATTTACAGACTATGTGTTGTATTTATGAAGTAAATACTTTACCCATCACTGAAATGCATCCATCCTCTGGGTCGAATGTGGCATCTTATGCACACTGAGCACCAAAGCAAGACTGAGAAGCGAAGGATGTTTTATCCAATTGACATTTAAAAGGCATTCCTTCTTCACAAGTAATAATCTAAATTAAAAATAATAATTCTATTTTAGGTTGGCTTGTGTCTGAAGAAAAATGCAATACTCAGCTTTCCCAGCCAAGAGAATTATTCAAGTAGATTTGGGGGTGGGTTTGTAAATTATTCAGTCTTACACATGTCTGAAAAAAAACCATGGCAGAGGTTTCCAAATGCAGTAAATGAAGTGCGAGTCTCATTTCCATATTACAAGCATCCACCTTAGAACCAATTCTCCCATTTGCATCAAAAGGGAAGAGATTAGCAGTGGCAAGAACCATCTGGCCTTAGAGTTGGCTAGTAACAGCTCTTGTTACTAGAGGCAGACATGCCACAGGAAAGAGTCTAATCTGAGGGTGAATCCTGGCCCCACTGAAGTCAATGGGAGTGTTGACATTGACTTCAATGGGACTAAGATTTCACCCTGTTTCGACCCAATAGTTCTTTCACTGTGAGGGCTGGTGCCAAGAGGAGTATTAGTAAGTAGATTATATTAGTGTGGGTGTTGGTTTTTTTAAATTCTGTGCATTTGGGGATAATTAATTTATATGGTTGGGTGATTTAATGTTGTTTCTTGATTTGTGCTTAATGTCACTGGGACAAATTTTGACCTGAGAGTTGTTGGTACAGACCTCATTGAAGCGTGTAGAAGTTGTGCATATGGATCGAAGGGCAAAATTGGGCCCCGGGTTTATTTTTTCACTTAGTGTCAAATTCTGTTCTTTGTTACACACATACAGTTATTACTGACTTCACTAGGAATGAAAGCCATGTGACAGAGAGCAGAGTTTAGCTCTCAAATGCTGTGGAGATCATCTGGAGTGCTATACATAACGTTATATCCCACAGCAATCAGGTCTCACTGCTGGGTTGTCAGCAGTGGAAGATGTCCTATCTCGCTGGCTTCTGGGTGAGCTGCATTGAGAATTTAACCTCCCACTTCATGTAGCATATATCAACATCAAAGTGACTTTTTGAGTCAGTTGACAGGTCAGTATTTTGGTTTTCACTGAAAGGGGTTGGCATCCCAGATTTTTTGTGCTATAATTGATGCAACCTTTATACTGGTACTGGTGGCAGAGCACATGTTGGTTCACAGCTTTCCCCATGTTCCTACACAACCTCAGGTATGTCCAGGTATGTATTCTCACCCCAGAACTATTCTGTCAGGCTAGATACTAGGACCTGAAGTTGCACAAATGAGAATCAAGGTTGGCCAAGAAGCGTTCTTCGACCAAGACTTTGCCAGCAATGCTGTCTTACTCGTGGAGAAACCAAAGAATCAATCCTGCCCTTCAAGTTACGAAGATACCGCCTGTACTCTGGGGTTGAACATCTCTTGGAAGAAGACCAAGATACATAACCTTAGAGCTGGGCCACCAGAACCCCTGGTATAGGTGGGGTCAAGCACTGTGGAGAGCATTGATGAGTTCACCTACCTATATTGCAAACAGAGTTCAAATGGCCAAAGCAAACCAGATGTTCTCCAATGATTAGATCTTGCCACCTCCTGCATGAAGTCCATGTCTTGCATGTGGATGAAAAATGTATTTGTGTTGAAGACAAAGTTAAAGATCTATCAAATCTGTATACTACCTGTACTGCTATATGAGTAAGAAACCTGGATCCTCTTACAGACAGACTTGGAGTGGCTAGAGGTATTCCATAAATATGCTGTCAGTGCCAAACCTTGAGCGTAAAGTGGTTTGACTTTGTGTGAAATTCCACAATCCTGCAGAGATATGGGTTTCCTCCAATTGCTCACTACATTCAAAAATGGCATTGCATGCTCTTTACCCATGTCACCAGGATGGACAAAAACACCTCAGCACGCTGTGCTCTCAGACTCTCCATTCTCATGCAAAGGAATTCAAGCCCTGACCCTACCTGACATTACAAGTGGGTCTGCCCCAGAAAATCATGGATTCACAGGATTGAACTAGATCTGAGAATTTCACTGCATGATGCCTGGTGTGATGTCATCAACCAGGGTCACTTTGGCTGGTGCAATGGTCCATAGTAGACTACACGTGGGTGATGATTGATGATTGTTTGACAGAATTGTGGAGGAAATACATCTACCAAACTGCTGACCCATTTGATAGGACTTAGCAAGTTTGAAGACTGCAATTTCTTCCTACAAGTGTCTCTTCTGTGTTTTTTTAGGATGGGATCTGAATCAATATGGGCTAATTGGAAACTGGATCAGAAAATATTAATGTTTGGACTCTCCTAGAGACAAACCCATTTTATCAAATTCACTAGAACTCCATGCATAATGGTTACTAACTGCCAGATTCAGTGCTTCTTATGAAAGATTCCCATTGCATATTTATTAGATAATCTTCCTTGATCAAAAGCCCCAGGTCTGTACATCTCCATAGATTTTCAGTTATCTGAAATCTGGATCCAGATCTGAATGTTTGGTCGGAATCAATCTCTTGTAGTTAGTAATAAAGCAAAAAGGGAAAAATAAATGAAGAGAATTGGTTATGCATTGCTGGAACTATCTCATGCTAAAATGTTTTGCAAAGTCTTCCAAAAGGTGTCAGCTCTTTTTAGGCTGATGGGTGTTAATCTGCATACAAACTCAAGTGACATGGAGCATGTTATGTCTCTTGTATTTTATCTTGAACTTGCCATTTGTACTCACAATATTATTTTTATATGCTTATTACTTAAGTGTTTTATCTGAAAGATATCTTTGCATTAGTACTTTGCCTTTTGAGCTACATTCCATAGCAATGGCCAGATGTTGAACTTACTCTGGAAAATGCCAAGGGAAATCAAAGGGAATTTACTGGAGTAAGAATGAAGGCCTATATGGAAGGGATCTTCCACCACCCTGCTTGGAAGATGCTGAGTAACCTGCCTACATGGCACTAATCCTTCCCCCTTCTGGACTTCACAGACAGTGCTCTGTAGGCCTGGGGTCCATGAAAGGGGAAAGGAGGAATCAGATGAGGCCAAAGGGAAGGAGTAGGAGGGTCAAGCAAGATACACATTGTTCTCCTCTAGTCCTGCAAAACACTCTCCTCCTTGGAGCTTTTCCTCAGTGTGGCCCCAGGGAGCAGCAATTGCTGGAGGTATTTTCAGATAATATGGGTCCAATGAATTCATGCTGCCAAGGACTGAGGGAAGGGCCACCAGGGAGGCATAGAGCCTTCATGTGGACATCCCTCACCTGCCAGAGGTCTGAGAGCAAGTCTCATGGACTATTCCATGAAAGGCAGGACAGAGCAAGCATGTCTCTCAGAAATAGAGGAGCTCTGCGAGGGGATCCTTACAGGGGATGGAAGGAAGGGTAGATGCAGACTCAAGTAAGGACCTCAAGACTGACCCATTGGGAGTTTTGCCTGAGTAAAAGATTTCAAAATTTGTTTCTCTCAGAAAAACAAGGTAAATGAAAACAATTCAAGACACCATGCTAGATATGAGATGGAGAAAGGGCAAAGTAATCCCCTCTCATATTGAATCTCAAGTCCAGGGCTGGAAGTTAGGCAGGTATGAGACCCAAAAAACACTAGAACTAAGTGCTAGATCACTGCAAGTTGAGGTAATTTTTGAAAGTATCGCTTTTGATGGGAAATACTTGAAAAATGGAAAGGCTTAAATAGAGTTTGGTTGATAAATAAATACTTGCCTCTTCTGATGACCTGAAATGATGGAGAGGATGTGAGGAGCTTTCTCCTATTTCATTGTATAGAATCATAGGAGACTATGGTAGGAAAGAACCTCAGTAGGTCATCTCAGTAGGTCCAGCCCCCTACTCAAAGAAGGACCAAACTCTACTAAATCATCTCAGCCAGGGATTTGTAAACTGCACCTTAAAAACTTCTATGGATGGAGATTCCACCACCTCCCTAGGTAACCCATTCCAATGCTTCACCACCCGCGTAGTGAAAAAGCTTTTCCTAATATCCAACCTGGACCTCTACCACTTCAACTTGAGACCGTTGCTCCTAGTTCTGTCATCTACTATAATTGAGAACAGCCTAGTTCCATCCTCCCTGGAACGCCTTTCAGGTGGTTAAAGGCTGCTATCAAATCCCCCCTCATTCTTCTCTTCTGCAGACTAAACAAGCCTAGTTTCCTCAGCCTCTCCTCAGTCTTGCTCCAGCACCCTAATCATCTTTGTTGCCATCTGCTGGACTGTCTCCAATTTGTCCACATCCTTTCCATATTGGGGATTGCAAAACTGGACTCCAAATGTGGACTTCAAATGTGGACTCACCAGTGCCGAATTCAGAGGAATAATCACTTCCCTTGATCTGCTGGCAATGCTCCTACTAATGCAGCCCAATATGCTGTTAGCCTTCTTGTCAATAAGGTCACACTGTTGACTCATATCCAGATTCTTGTCCACTGTAACCCCCAGGATCTTTTATGGTGAACTGCTTCCTAGCCGATCAGGCCCCAGTCTGTAGCAGTGAATGGGATTTTTCCTTCCTAAGTGCAGGACTCTGCACTTATCCTTGTTACACCTCATCAGATTGTTTTTGGCCCAATACTCTAATTTGTCTAGGTCACTCTGTATTCTATCCCTGCCCTCCAGCACATCTATCACTCTCCCCAGGTTAGTGTCATCTGCAAACTTTCTGAGAGTGCAATCCACCCCATCCTCCAGATCATTATTGAAGATGTTGAACAAAACTGGCACCAACACGGACCCCTGGGGCACTCCACTTGTTATCAGCTGTCAGCTAAACATTGAGCCATTGATCATTATCTGATGATCTAGCCAGCTCTCTATTCATCTTATAGTCCATTCATCCAACCCATAATTCTTTAACTTGCTGATAGGAATACCATGGGAGATCGTATCAAAAGCTTTTCTAAAGTCAAGGTATATCATGTCCATTGATTTCCTCACATTCATAGAGCCAGTCATCTTACCATAAAAGACATTTAGGTTGGTTAGGCATGATTTGCCCTTGGAGAATCATGATCACCTTCCTCTTTTCCAAGTGCCTCATAATGAATTCCTTGAGAACCTGCTCCATGATTTTTCTGGGGACTGAAGTGAGGCTGATCGGTCTGTAATTCCTGGGTTCCTCCTTCATCCCTTTTATGAATATGGGCACTATATTTGCCTTTTTCCAGTCATCTGGGATCTCCCTCAATCACCACAAGTTTTCAAAGATAATGGTCAATGGCTTTTCAATCACATCAGTCAACTCCCTTAGCACCCTCAGAGGCATTGCATCCAGCCCCATGGACTTGTGTATGTCCAGCCTTTCTAAATAGTTCTGAACATGTTCTTTCACCACTGAGGACTGCTCACCTCCTCCCCATACTGTGCTGCCCAGTGCAGTAGTCTGGGAACTGACCTTGCCTCTGAAGATAGAGGCAAAAAGAAGCATTGCGTACATCAGCTTTTTTCACATCATGTGTCACTAGGTTGCCTCCTTCATTCTGGAAGGGGCCCATACTCTTCCTGATCGTCTTCTTGTTGCTAACATACCTGTAGAAACCCTTCTTGTTACCCTTCATATCCCTTGCTAGCTGCAACTCCAGTTGTGCTTTGGCCTTCCTGATTTCACTCCTGCATGCTCAAGCAGTATTTTTATACTCCTCCCTAGTCAAGTGTCCAAGCTTCCACTTCTTGTAAGTTTCCTTTTTATGTTAAAGGTCACCAAAGACTTCTTTGTTAAACCAAGCTGGTCACCTGACATATTTGCTATTCTTTCTGCACATTGGGATGATTTGTTCCTATGCTCACATAATAGATAGCATAATGGGTCAGATTTTCAAAGGTGTTCTTTTGTGTGCCCCAGAATTACACATGGAACTCCTGATGCATGTGTGTGAAAAACTGTCTTTGCAAATATCTCCATGAAAAGAAAATGGTCAATGTCCCTTAAAATGATTTTTTCACAGCTGTGTCCCTGTATGTGTCTATTAGCATTCTTTTGTATCTAACAGTTGCATAAGATTCCCTTCTAAGTGGTAATAACATTAAGACCATCATTTGGTTACTGTTATTCAGTATTTATTTCCGGGATGGTATAGTGAATGCACACAAAGTTTCTAACAGTTTAAGAGAGATTACTAGTTCTACTGGTATTCCTGAATGATAAGCACAGAGAAGATCTCTCAAAGTGGTAGAAATTCTCTTATCAGAAGAAAGTTGGAGTCAGATCACTGTACCACAGTCCTAGTACAGCACTCAGTGTTCAGCACAGCACCTCAGTTAAAGTCTACGGTTGACATGGATAAGTACCAAAAAAGTGCATTCTATGTAATTCTAGCCAAGCTTTGGCCTGGTCTTTATCTGCTGATGGACCTAAACGCCAGTCCTGTGGGGCAGGATTACCTCCCAAACAGAACAACCCTCCGTTTATACACAAGCAACATTGTTGCATTAGAAGCGTATCAAGAAGGAAGCCAGTGTAAACCTACACTTCCTGAGAGCTGAATGGAGAAATATTGCCAGCCATATGATGAGGCAGCTATTGGTTTAGAATGCACCCTGCTAGAGATTATAACATGGCAACAGCTCATACTGATTACAGTATAGTATTCGTGAAAACAGACTCCTGAAGATGTTTTTGAGGCTGGCATGGGAGTGATTTCTGTCTTTAACTCATGGATAAAGTAGAATTGCCAGCACTCCTTTCTTCCCTTTCAAATATTGTACTGATTCTGAAGGGTGAGAATCATGGACAGTAGAAGATAAACAACATACTTTGTACTCATTTGCACTCAGAAGCAATGGGCGTGCATGTAGGGAACTGCAGATAGAAGATTTCCCCAAGTGCCAAAAATCCAGCAGCCAAAAGTTCCTTTCACATGCACCTCCCTTCTTCCGCCACACCCCACTCACAGTTGTTATCCTGGGTCAGTGAAGAGCCATAGTTTGGAGTTGCATCGGCATGAGTTCACCTCCCAACCTGGTGGGTGAAGGGAAGGCAACTTGTTCACTCCACTGTCTAGGCACTCACTCTGGCATCTGCCACTCCACCCTGCTGGCCACCGGCTTCACTCTGGGATGTCTTGAGATCCTACCACTTAACACAGCTCTTAGTGATTTCAGCAGTTTGTGAGGGAACCTCACAGCTAGTGCAGACTGGACAGAATCTTGCATCAGAGATACTGCCCCAAAGCAGCCCTCATGCTTAGGCCTGCTTGTCAGTGACTTGAGCTCTGTTGGGCTATAGCCAGACTTTCAGTTGAGTCTTAATGAGCTCTGTTATTATACAGTGGAGAGAAAAATGGCCAATGGGAGTCTAGGACCCTTAAGCAGCACCCACACCACCCTCTCTCAACTCCACCTGGAAGCTGGAACCTCTGTGCCGTGCCGTGCCGTGCCTACCAAGTGAAGTTTAGTTGAGGGCAAGTCCTTCAGTCAGGGCATGCCAAGCACAGTTCTGCTGCCCTTAAGTCACACAACAAGGACGACAACCTTTATTATCCCTGCCCCCAATAACAGAGTGATTTGTGATCCAGCACCAGCCAACAGTGATCATTTGGGCAAAGAATTCCCATCATGCTGTGTGCCTGGGCAGAGTGGGCATGTCTATGCAAACAAGGTTGGTTCATGAAGTCTTCCCCAGCTCATCACGAGATGTCTGGGAAGAGCTCATTCAGACCCTGCTTATATATAATTAAGGTTAAGATTCTGTCACGGGTAGTTTTAGTAAAAGTCAGGGACAGATCAGAGGCAATAAACAAAAAAATCACAGAAAAACCCATCACCTGTCCCTGACTTTTACTAACAATATCCTGCAGGAGGGACTAACAGAGCACTACTGGGGGATGACCTCCGGCAGCTGCTCCAGTCCGAGAGTGGGGCTGACCCAACCCTGGTTGCTGCTTCAGCCCTGGGGCCACTGCTCTGGGGGCCCCAGGGCCAACAGCTGCTCCAGCTCTGACCTGGAAGAAGTCATGGAGGTCCTGGAAAGTCACGGAATCCATGACCGAGTCATGTTGGTTTTCTCTCTATAGTTTCAGATCAGGTGTCGCTTCAAACCGTGTTCTAGCTTGTGGTTTAACACGGTTTTAATTGAGCATTTTGAAGACTGAGCTCAGAATTGTTTCCACCCTTGCCCCAAGTTTCAAAGCCATGAAGAACATCCTTCCCTATGCTATAAGCCAAGGCTTGCGAGAAACAGAGGCCTCCTGAAATGATTGCTGGTAGGTGGAGTGAAGTTCCCAAGAGATCACATGATATGCATAACTGTTTCTGATATCAAAAAGGCATTATCTATGTGCTATATAGTCAGGAACATTTCAGTCATCTCTCCAAAGAACCTGATACTTTGGCAACAGATAATTAGCACAGGTATGGTACAGGGAGAAGATACCATTCAGTTCAGAGGTACTGCTATATTCCTTTTTTTAAAAATTTGTAGCAGGGGGTGGTTGGTAACTAGGAATTCTCACTTTATATGGGGTGTGTTGATGTATCATAAAGCTGGTTGATATTTTTCAAAGTTTGAAATTTTCAGAAGCAAAACAGAATAATATTTTGCAAACATTTTGAAGCTTTTCCCCTTTTTTTCAAGTATCTATAAAGACTGTGAGAACTTTTTGAAATTTAAAATACTGATGATGGCTTAAGAAAGAAGAAAAAAAAAGGTTGCAAAAGGTTTCACCAAAAAAAGTCTCTTCTTGAACAAAATCCCAACAACTCTAAACCAGTGTAGCTGTTTTCTGGCATGGTGCATTGCTACCACTAGGAATCCCTGAAGCATATGAGCTAAGAGCAGATGCCCAGCTGAGCTTCCTAGGTGTCTGCCAGGTTAATTCATGCTAGTTCCTCAGAGCAGACTATGGGTTCTTGTGATGGGTGCATAAACCACACAGTAGTTAACCTGGGTTAGAAGGAACCCCATGCCCAATTAGGCGACTAGGTGGCACCTGGAGGTGCTTTAGGCATATCTGATGTTTGCATTCAGATGGAGAGGAGCTGTGTCTTCATAAAGGAGCACAGGATAGTGGCAAGGAAAGCCAGGAAAGAAGCCCAATAGAAAAAGAGTTTCTTCTCTTAGGTGAAAGGCTCAAAGAAGCCTGGAATCAAAACTAGAGGTGCCTGAGGCAGGCAGACATCTAGGAAACTGAACTCTCAAATGAGAGAAAGAAAGAGTTTTACAGGCATTAGGCTCAGCTCGAGCAAGAAACCATGAAATACAAGGACCTGAGAAGAAAGTCCAGGAAACTGATGGTGTCAGGAAAGGGAGCTAGAGGCAGGGAAAAACCCTGAGTCCAGAGTGTCGATAGACAAAGGCTACAGGAGATGGTCATTCTCACTGCAGTAGGCCAGGGAGAGGGTTCAGGGGGGAGCTGGGACCAAGAGTAGCAGGAGATGAAGGGTTCTCACTGTGGCAATCCTGACAGAGGTTTTGGTAAATTGTTGAGGAGTGAAGTGGGACTAGAACTACCTGAGCTGAGGTTTCTTGAAATGATCTATGATGAAGATTCTGCATGAGGACCCATGGATCTTAGCAGCCCCAAGGAAGAGGAGCTGAAGAAAATGAACTTTGGATAATTATTTTATGTGGTCGTTGGACTATACACCCCACAAGAGGCATGGACTTAAACAGGAAGTTTGACCATCAAAGGCCAGAGCAGCCATTAGAAGGGAATGCCAGCTAGGAAGAGAGACATTGCATCACACCTGGCCCTGAGAAGGTTCCCCAGTGTTGAGTCCACTCCTTCACACTTCCCCATGCTTCATACCTGCATCTGACACATCTGGGACTCAGTGAGACTGGTGAACATCATCCACACCTGAAGTCCATGCCACCTTCTCTCCCACTTCTCCATGTCTGGCGAAGCAGGTCAGGGGGCTTCTAAGCCTAGAGTGAGGGAGAGGGAAGGTGGTTTATGATCTAAGGACAAGGTATGAGTTGGATGGAGGGAGGATCCTGAGATGAGGGGATCAAATTGGAGCTATGGGGTGTTCTCAGTATTGGAGAAGAAGGGAATTCTGACCCTCAGTCGGGAGCCTGATCTTAAGGAAGTAAGGGGGAAGCAGATAGGTTGTAAGGTGGGAAGAGGCTGTGTGTTGTTGTTGGGCTGGGGTGAAGTGGGTTGCCACTGTGTGAAGGGAGGGGGAGGAGGACGTAAGGAGCTCTGGTCTGGTTGCAGAGAGGAGATGGCTTGCTGGATGGAGTTGGGGAGGAGCACATAGGTGGTGGAAAGGGTGGGAACTCTTTTCTTGCCATGTCTCCCCCCTACTTCCCTAAGCTCCGTGACTAAAACCTTCATGCAGCAGACACACACACACCCTGGTCATCTTGCAGTGCGGATGTTAGCCTATAACCATAAGCTCCCATTTAACTTGAGCATCAGCCACCACTGGTTTCTAGTGATAGCATATTTCACCTGCCTTGGGTTTGGGCCCTTAGATTACCAGATCTGATTTAATGTAGATACAACTGCACCCAGGTAGATGAAGAATAGCAAAAAAACTTCCTTTGAAACCTTAGATTTTATGCACAATTGAATGCATTAGTGATAGAAAGCAAGCAAGCAAGAAAACAACAGAATCAGACAGCTTGTTCTCCAAATAAATCTACTGGAATCTAACAGATTACTCTCTGAGTAACACTGTATTCAGCCTTTCTTTGGCATAGACAGCACTACCTGGAATGCATAGATTCTCTGCATGTCTGCCATTAACACTTTAGTCACATTCCCAGGGCCCTACCTTTTCCAAGCTCCGAGGATTGTTGGATTTTGCCTCTAACTCAGGGGCACAAAGAAAACTGCTTCCCATCTCTGTCCAACTATGTGACAGCTCCTAACCGAGTGTCTCTGTGCTGCAGATATTGAGGGTGCATCTACACAGGGATAAAAGACCTTTGGCAGAGCTGCAGCTGGACTGGGTCAGCTGACTCAGGCTTGTGGGGCACAGTCTGTGCAGCTAAAAATCGCTGTGTAGATGTTTGAACTGGGACCCTCCACTCTCACAGGGTCCAGGAGCTCAGGCTCCAGCCTCAGCCTGAGCATCTGCACATCAGGTTTTCACCCTCGGGGCCTGGGCCCTGCAAGGCCGCATCAGCTGACTCGTGCCAGCTGTGGGGTTTTTATCTCTGTGTAGACTTACCTGAAGGTTCTTTGCAGCAGAACTGAGGTCAGCGGTGCCACAGAATATACAGGGCCCCAGCTGCACTATTATCAGGCAGGTAGCGAGATCCCCATCTTGACCCAGCAAAGTCAATATTTTCATTTAAACAAGCACTGGATACTAAACAGCTCAGTCTGTCAGGAAACACCCATAACTTACTGTTGTGTTGTAAGAACACGGGCATTGTGTTGAGGAAAGAAGGACAATGTTTGGTTTAAACACAGCTGCAAAAATACCTGAATATAAAGGTTAGTCTTCAGGCTGATACCCTGTTTTCAAAAGAGGGAAATTACAAGACAGAAGAAATATTACTCCTATTTCCATTTTTGTTTGTAACTACAGCTTGCCAACCAACCAGGGGGAGGAGTGTGATGTTTTTAGTTTGGCAGCCCCAAAGGTAAATCCTGAAAAAGAGTAAATAAATACATTAAGGCAGGATAAAAAGTTTGGAAAGCTTCCCAACTAAGATTTCAACATGGCCTTTTAGATGAAAATAAAATGGAATCTCTCAGGTGCCTAGCACAGGGTCTTGGACCATGTCGAGGGCTCCTAGGTGCTGCAGTCGTTCAAATAATAGAGTAATGAAATCATCACTTAAGTGAAATTCACCCATAGGCAAAAGGCCGCTGGGGCCTGTACATCACCTAAGTTTTATTTTGAAGGCTTAGGTGGGATTTAGGCTTAGGCGTCACATTCTGGGGTTCAATCCAGACCAGTGAGGTGCTGTGTCACCACTTGCCCTGCAACCATGGGTGCCTCACAAGGCTTTGCTGCTGTAGCTCACAACGAGCCTACAAGCATGCAGGTCACACCCTGAAGTGTCTGTGTGTTAGACAGCCCTGGGTCAGCTGCTCTGAGCCCAACAGCCTGTCTACAGTCTCACTCTGGCTTCCACCAGCCTTGGATACAACCAACAAGCTGACTCCAACATGTTCCCATTCCTAACTTTTCCCAAAACTGTGCGATCTGTAATGGCCAGCCCTCTTCTGGATAGTTGAGAGAAATAATATTTGCTTGTTCTTGTAAAGAGATAAAAACACATCACAGCTTATTCACTTAAAGGTAAATAGATCCTTCCCTCTAAACACTGCACTGAGTTGGTTTATAGTACAAATAAAACAAATTTGTTAACAATAGAACATAGGTTAAGTGATACCAAGTAAGAGCAGTAAAGTTAGAAAGGGTTACAAGCAAATAAAACTGAAAACACGCCTCTAAAACTCTTACCCTGTCCCTTGCTAGATTAAGTTTGTGTTCAAGATGGCTTTTCTCACTCATGTCTTCCAGCAAGATGGTGACTGACTCCTCCTCAGTCAGGTTCTCTTCTAGAAGCCTAAAGGTGTCTTCTTGTGTGTCTTCTTCAGTGAAAGAGGTAACTCAGGATTCTCTGCTCCTTTCTTTTATAGTCTGGTGAACCTTGGAAGTGGCTTCTTCTACAGGTTACCCATTAAAGTTAACTCGAGCTCTAAGGAAGGTGACACGGAGTCTGATGGGGAAGGAAGCTCCATATTCTTTCTTCAAATTGTTCTGTTTCTTGCTGTCTCTGCCTCCTGCTGTCTTGATGGTCCTGTTGACAGCTGATATTTAAATTGAGATTAAACACACATTCCTTTAGGATAGACCTGTTTAACAACTCCCCCTGACATGCCTGGTTTACACACACATTCGTCATCATTCCAGCATGTGTTCATAACTCTTAATACACATCTCATACATACTTCCAGAAAGAATAATAATGATCAATGAGTTATTAGTTTTCAAATGATACCTCATAAGGCATATTTTGCATAAAGATTATTGCCCTAGCATGTGAGGCGTGAACACAGGGTGCTTAGTGGTCACAGAGACTTTGTGGTGCATGGGTCCTGAAAGCTGCTCTGTACACTAGTGAACTTCAGCTACTGATGATCGAGAGGCCCGTTTCAAACTGAGCTTTGTGAATTACAGGTCGATCTACAGCCCAATGAAATGAATGGAAGAACTTTCACTCAATTCAGTAGACGCTGGATCAGGCCTACAGAGAGTAAGCAAACAATTAAAAAAGCCCACTCACTCACCTTTTGGAAACCCTGATGAGGTGCTTGATATTTCAGTCACAGAGTGACATGATCTATTGGTTTATTAGCCTTAGTGCTATTTTTTCCATTCTCTGTCTATACTGAGGTAACTGAACTTGGAACAGCGCTGCGGATGGGGGCATTGCTGGTCCTAGCGAGACCTCTCTGCAAGTTGAAGCAGAGCTGAGGTGGAAAGCTTGTAAAATGCCAGTCCCAACTGCATCTCAGTTATTTCATTTCATCAGTTTAGTCTCCCACTCCTTTATTAGGGAAAGGCCTGTAGAATTGGAAAGATAAAGAAACCAGTAAGACTCCAAAGACATTACTCTAAAGCCCGGGCTCAGATTGGCCTGCCAAGCTATAGGGAAACTTGAAGGGAGGTAGCAGAGCTTGGAGGTCACCCCAAGATGCCTTCAATAGTGACATTTTAAGCTCAGATCCCATCAGTCTGTGGATCTGAGTCTTGACTGGCACAGGTCCAGGGGAAGGCCCAACAAAACTTAGATGCATAGGAAAATCTTTGGGAGACGTGTACTACTGGGGAAAGGTGGGACAGCCAGAGGGGATTCAAATGGGGACACTGACCCTGGCTCCCAGACATGCCAACTCTTGTGAATTTATTGCGAGAGATGCAATTTCTAAGTAAAATTAAGCTTCACTCGTGAGATGGGATCAAAATCTCAAATTTCAGGATTTTTTTTTCAGCTCTGCTCTGTGAGCCCTGGCAGACAGGCTCCAGCTGGGGTCCAGCCATCAGTTCCGTGAGGAGGGCTCCAGCCATCAGCCCTGCAAAAAGAGGCCCCGGCCCTTAGCCCTGTGTGGCTGGGCTCCCTCTGTCAGGGGGAGAAGTGGACCACGTGGCTGCCCCCAGGGCTGGAAGAGGGGTGTGAAAAACTTCAGGATGAGCAGAGGTGAGGCTGGGGGCAAGAAGCAGCTGAACTGATGAGGTATGGGGGTGAAGGGTGGGGACAGAACTGATGGAGGCAGGGAACTGGGGGGGCTATGCAGATGGAGAGGTGGGAGATGGGCAGAACTGATGCAGGGACTGGGGAAATAGGACTGATTGGGGGTTGGGGCAAAATTAATTGCTGGGCAAGGAAAAGGCAGATGTGGGAGGGAGAGTTCTTGCAGCAGAGGCCAAATTTCTTTATCCAGTCAATGTGGGAAGTGTGGACAAAACTAACTGTCACACACACACAATGCAGCTGAGCAGGGGGAGTTTAAAAATCAAAAGACAGACTTATGTATATATATGTGCTCGTGATTTTGGGTGCAATCTCATGATTTCTGAAGGTCAGGCTCCTGATTTCTGATCTCTTGAGGCTGGCAATACGAGGCTCCCCTCTATCACCTCTTGTATTTGAATTTCGAATGCCACAGTGCTATGTGCTAGCAGGTGTGAGCTGAGACATCCCGTAAAGCATAGCATGCAACACGTTTACATCAAACACAGGAAGCACCAAAGGTCTCCACGTGTGGTCGGCCAAGCACTGAGGCTGCCAGGGACATTAGACAGGAATAGCAGGAATGATGACAGCAGGGAAGAAAAACAGGAAGAGTTGGATGCAGCACTTCCAGCTCCCTTTGACTAAAGAGAGAAAAGGCCACCCCATCTCCCTGGATGCTAAAGGCAATGGTGTTGGTGGGGCACGTGACAGAGCATAAAGACTCCAGGACGAAGAATAGTCCAGTGATTAGAATACTAGTGTGGGTTACAGGAGACCTGAATCCAACTTCTGCTCTACCACAAAATTTCCCATGTGACTCTGGGCAGGTCACATGGTTTCTCTGTGCCTCAGTTCCCCATTTGGAAAAAATAGAAATAATAATGTTGCCCTGACTCTCAGGCCTGTTGTGAGGATAAACCAGTTCCTGATTGTGAGATGCTCAGACACTGTGGTTTTGGGGCCCATGTAAGTAGCACAGATAGATTCCTCAAAACGTCCTAGTCAGAGCAGTCAAAGGAGAGAGGCATTGCCCACCATAAATAGCACTGCAGAGATGTGCAAACACAACTATCTTGTGTGACTGTGACAAGAGGAACCTGAATGTCAAAATCTGATCAACAACTGATAATGTTGCTTCCAGTGCTTTGCCTTTCCTTTCTCCCTCGCGGTCAGGAAAGAATCCAGGTGTTTAAGTTCCAGGATCAGCATAACTTAACGAAGTGTCTTTTTTGTGTCAAAGAGGACAGAAATAGGTTTAACACATCCTGAAATTCCTTAGGCCTGCTTATCCCCTGTACACTCTCACCATCTCATCCTTCCTCCAGCAAGAATCAAAGCCTCACTGGGTTAATCAAGCCCCTTGCCTATTTATAAAGGTTAAGTCATCTAATCAGGGAAAAGGAGCAATACCAGGTGATTCCAGTGACTAACACCACAGTCAGATTGTGATTTGTGACTATCAGATCATAGAATCATAGAAGATTAGAGTTGGAGGGACTTCAGGAGGCTATCTAATCCAGCCCCTTCTCAAAGCAGGACCAACCCCAAATCAATTATCTTAGTCAGGGCATTGTCAAGCTGGGCCTTAAAAACCTCTAACAATGAAGATTCCACTACCTCCCTAGGTAACCATTCCAGTGCTTCAGCACAATCCTAGTGAAAATGTTTTTCCTAATATCCAACCTAGACCTTCCCTACCACAACTTGAGACCATTGTTCCTTGTTCGGTCATCTTCTACAACTGAGGACAACCAAGTTCCATCCTCCCTGGAGCCCCCCTTCAGGTAGTTGAAGGTTGCTATCAAATCCCCCCCTTTTCTCTTCTGCAGACCAAACAAGTCCAGTTCCCTCAATCTCTCCTGATAAATCATGTGCTCCAGCCCCCTAATCATTTTCGTTGCCCACCTCTGGACTCTCTCCAATTTGTCCACATCCTTCCTGTAGTGGGAGGCCCAAAACTGGACACAATACTCCAAATGTGGCCTCCCCAGTGTCAAATAGAGGGGAATAATCACTTCCCTCATTCTGCTGGCAATGCTCCTACTAATGCAGCCCAAATGGATACACTGAACCTGCAGCCGGTGAGAAATCCATGAACTGGAGTTTATTTGTGGATAAAATTATTCTTCGTAGCAAATAGAAAACAAATATGTAAAAAGGAACCTGCTCACAGACAAGTCAACGACAAGTCAGAAACAGGAAAAGGGCTAAGGGCCAGGTTTTTAAAGGTATTTAGGTTCCTAGCTCACTTTGATTTCAATAGAAGTTAGGTTCTTAAATACCTTTAAGGATCTGCCCCTAAATTTTCTGCATAATGTGTTTGAGAGTCCAGGACAATCCCAGGAATTTGACACTGATTCCAGTGATTGCTAATGGCCACTGCTTATCTTATGTATATTTATGATGGAAGTTTCAAAAGCGCTCAGCACTGGCCTAATTCTGCTTCCTTTTAAATCGATGGGAGCACTTATTGGAAAACTGCCTTTCAGATTCTCTCTCACCTGACAGTTTCACGAGGATAACGAGGTTGGGGTGAGGTGGCGGTTCTGATAAATTCCTATCAGAGTGGATTAATTCCCCTATATATTTGCTAAATCCTATTTAGTGTCACAGTATTACTAGCCTGTAATAGCAGGTGAGGAGAGGGGAAAATAGGATGTGAAATATTCCAGTTTAGATACAATTTTCTGGATATGAATAGGGAGCCCTCTTCTAAGCATGCAGCACATGCTGATGGAACAGCTTTTCATTAGAGGTCAGTTGAAGGCAAATTGAGTTACAGATATGTGTGGGGTACATCTGCAAAGCTGTATACAGGAAGCATGTCTATACTGTAAATCGAGTTATTTGATACTCTTTGCATACTCATATGCCTGCAGATGCCTTCCATCACCTTGGAAATGCACTTTGTTGACATTTGTATGGCCATAAAGAAACATGTTCTCCTATAAATGCACACATGGGTAGCCTTGATTAAGGCTAATAAATGTTGCATGGAAAAGAGACTGTCCTTAAAATGTTAACAGTAAATTACTGGTAGATAAAATTGTTTTGTTGTGACTACCTAGTCACCTACAGTACTTCCTGAACATTATTTCTCAGCTGTTTATATCATTAAGAGCAGATCCAGGCTAAGTCAGATTGCCTTTTGGAATAGAAAATTATCCAATTAAGGATCTTATTTCATCTGGGCAGTCAGCTATGGAGGCTTAACATGGACAGATGATGATGACTAAACCTTTCTAGCCATTGTAATGTATTTTAACAGTGTGCCACTGCATGAGATGAAAATACTCTGATAATAGTAATAGGGTGCATCAGGCAAAATGCTGTAACTGATCCCCTGTTTATGGCAAGACAGCAGGCTCCAACATTCTCAATGAGAAAATATGCTCATTGAATCACAGCTTTCGAAACTGGTACAAGAAATTTAAACACATGGAAGCTTTGCCAAGCATGATGGCAGGAAAAAAAAGGATGCCTGGTAATTGGAACTGAATCCAGGAGGAGTTTAAAATATCAGTCCACATGAGGTATATGAATTCTAATTCCGCATGTTTTTGTGACGTGGACAATACTGGCAACCAGTTGTGACCCAAAAGCAAAGAATGAGCAGGTGAAAGTAACATTGTATTCCTGGTGACCAATGTAATGATCACCGTATGCTTGCCTCTTACTGTACAGGATGTCTCATTAAGTGATGCAGCAGGCAGTCGGCCGTGCAAGAAACAACTGAGAGGCCGGTGTTATATACCAAGGTTCAGCTGCCAGTCTCAAACTTGCATTCTTGAGTCTCTTCTCCTTCCAGCCCAGGACTCCTCTGCACTTTGAGCCTTCTTCTCCAGTTCCACTCATCAGACTACACACAACAAAGATGAAATCAGTGGCCAGGTTGCAGTATATTCAAGGAGACATACCGACATTTTATGTATTATACACTCTCTTAAAATATCAGCCAAATCCTGAGGTCTTTATTCTGGCAAACTCAGTAAAAATGAATGAGGCTTTCAGGGTGTGGCCCAACGAGAGCTGCAGGTGCTCAGCCCCGGAGCTGGCTGGAAGACAACAATTCCGTTCTGCGACAATTATTGAGGGTTCGAAATGTGTTTTTGTTCCTCACTGGAAGGAAAAGAAAAAAGACCTTTCAAAAGTTTTCACAAAATGGAATTGTGTCTAAGCATCTTTTTTTGGATCAAAATAGGTCAGGTGTTCAATCTCTCTCGCCAGTCCACCATGGAATTGAGAAACTGTCCCATCAAAACATCAGTACATTTCTATTTCAACAAAATGGTTTCTTTTATTGAAAATACCTTGACAAAATGTCTCTGACCAGCTCAATTCAGCACCTCCATAAGTGCCAGATCCTGAAAACTTTATTCAGTTTTTACTCAAACAAAACTTCCAGTGAAGCCAGAGGGACAGACTGAGAAATGACATGAAAGGCGATATAAGATAGATTCCTTATACTAAGTCTAAGTGTCCCTACTCCCACACTCTTGTCTGTGTTCAGTGCATATAAATAAACTTGGGCTAGCTATTGGGTAAGTTGCAACTGTGTATAAGTCATGTGAATCTGAATAATGCTCCCACTGCCCTTGCCACACAGCGTGTAGCTGACCAGGAAGAATTCAGTCTGAATTGCATCACCTTGGCTTTACAGGCAGAATTCCATGTTCACTGGGGAGATTAAAAAAGGCTCTTCCCCCACTTTAGAATTCAGCCCACAGTGGCACCTCTGGGTTTGCATAGCCCCAGACATGTATCTTCTTCAAATGGCAGCCACTTTGAAGGCATTTCAGGAGAGTCCTCATCCTTTAGCGCTTTAGATGGACACCATGTATGTCCAGACTTGTAAAGCAATGCAGGTTTTACAATGAACCTAGGCTTAACCTTTGATCCTTGAAATACTATATCCTAAGCCATTCTGTCATTTCTTCTTTTTCACCTGACTGAATCTTCCTCTGACACAGTCCTTCGACTCACTAAAGACCAGATTCTGTCAGGCTTCTGTGTGGATGTGGAAATGGGGAAGCGGTGCTGTGCCTGCTTCCTGTTAAAATCCCATCGGTCCTACTATCTATTTGCAGGAGGGCAGGGAAGGCTGAGGAAGAGCAGGGCCGTGATCTGCGCTGCCCAGTGGAATGGGAAGCACAATACACTCTCTATAAGGGTTACTTAGCTTGTAAATCCTTTGGGACGGGGGCTAGCGTTTTGTTCTGTTTGTTCAGCACTTACCACAGTGGGCCCTGCTCTGCGCCTGGGGTGCTGAGTGATGGTAATACAACAATAACAATAAGAATGGCAGAGCTCCATCAGAGCAGAGCTCTAGCATGTGCTTTTCAGGAGCTATAGGAAGAATTGCTCATCTCTGATATCTGTACATCATTACATACTTTGAATCCAGGGCTCAGGCCTGTAGATTTCAACGTTTGTCCTACACTTATTATTGACAATACTAGATCTTCTTGCTTCTTTCTTGTAACCCTGTAAGCTTTTCCCTGAAAATTATATTCTCTTGTGTTGCTACTATTCTGTTGTCTACAATAAACGTTACAGTTACACTTATTGCTTTTTGTTACCTTCAAAGGCTAAAATTTAGAACTAATCATCTTGCCCTAGCATGTGTTATAGATCAGCAGCCACATTGTTTTGGATATTCTTTATTGATCCTTAAAATCTGCCAATGCTGGCTTCTCCTATTTGCTTCACAGTCAGCTGCTGTCCTTCCTGCCTTTGGAATGTCCTTCTGGGTAAGATTAGAAACATTAGATGAGCTGGAATTTTCATGTCGAAAACCAAAACCACTATTTGTTCGGTTTGATAACAGTTTTGTGCATTTCCCAGTATTTAGCGGTCCCAGGATGGTACTTTCACAGCATGCTGTAAATACAGGATTATCCTAACTACTGCAGCACGTGATGAGCCAAGAAAAACGCATGTCATACACTGGTCACATACCTGACTGCCGAAATTACTAGCAGTGATGACTGTGATAGAGCTTTAAAAACTATGCTCTAGGAATTATTTTAGTGAAGTTCTCTGGCCTGTCCTATACAGGAGGTCAGACAAGATGGTCACAATGATCCCTTCTCGCCTTGCAATCTATGAAAAGTAATTACTAAAAACATACTGAATTAAGATGCAGGGAGCCTTGATCATACTGTTAATGGACGTAAACTTTATTCACTTCCTGCATGGTTTGTCAGTTCGTAAACAAAGAAATAGTTACACACACACACACACTTTCTCTCTCTTTGTTTATTTTACTGGGAAGCAATGTGGGGGAAAGGGTTGGTGTATTTTAATTTGCTGAGTCATCAGCACATGAATCAACTAATATTTTTCTCTGTAGGCTAGTTTTTACCGTATATACCAACTATCTGTTTCATCTGACAGATTAATACACTAACCTAACCTTCATACAGTAAAAACCAAAGAGAACAGGTTCTCATTGATCTCAACTGTCACAGGGCTTTTTGACCTTTTAAACTCAGTATTGCCTCTAGCTGATGCCATCAGAGTTAAACACATATACTGTCTGCTTTCACAAATCTTATAAATAGTTCTCTGAGTTGCTCTTCTTAACAATTCTGGCCATTCTCCATTTACCTATTTGTTTATATTTATCCTTTGCTCCCATATGAAGTTCTTCCCATATGAAGTTCTTAACTTCAGTTAGACAGTTATTTTCTGCTTCTTAAGAGCCTAGCCCATGTATAATTCCACCACACCTTAAAGGGGCCATATTTCAAAATAGATCTACATTTCTTCTATTATTTTTGTTTCTGTGCTTTGAACACAGCATCTGAGCCTGACCCAACTTCTGTTGAGGTCAATGAAAACATTCCTATTGACTTCAATGGGAGACATGCCTAATCTTCTGACTCAGCTGATCTACACACTAAGGGCATGTCTACACTACAAAGGCAAGTTAATTTAAATTGGCATCTAACCACTACAGTAATTAAATTGGTTAGGCACATCCACACCATGCTCATTGTGTCAGCAAAGCACACCCTTGCTAGCAGTGCACCATAGGAAGCTATTCCACTGGTCAACTAGTCACAGGGGGTTTTAGGAAGGACTTGCAATGCCTCAAGGGGCAAAACATTGTCACAGAAAGGAATGGGTCCATGGCTTCAACCTCCCATGATGCAGTTTCCTTGCTCTCTCCATCCCTTCTTTGATATCAATGAGACACATCCCCATTGCTATCAACTTCCTGCTGTGTGCTCCATAATATCTTTGAGGCAAAGGGAGAGAAGTTTCTGCAGGGATGGAGTGTGGAGGTGGATAGGCTAGCAGCTAATTTTGAGCAGCCAGATACGAGGGCAATAGGAAAAGCCTAGCAAGAAGCTCTGAAACGCTGTGAAAACCCATTTCAGCAATGAGCCACTGTAATGTGCACTGCTTACCTGTGTTGTGCCTTCCCATACCATCCCCTCTGGTGCATCAGTTTCCCTGTACCTCCCTCTTCCCCCCCAAAGCTACAGACTTGGAATAAATAGAGGATTTTATTCTTGAAAGTTGCTGTTTAAAAAATCATTTCCCTTATTATGCTCAAGTGCAAGCCAGAACGTAATCAGAAGCCCTAGCTATTCAATGAAAGGGTTTGCTGTTCCAGCCATGGTGAATATGGCTCAGAGGCATGGGCGATGGGCCTTGTGCTGCAACTTGTGGGAAATCTGCATTGGGAGCACAGGTGGACATTGACCCCTCCCCTTAGCAACATGGATGGTGCTTGGAGACTGGGGACCAGTGTTAAGCCTCCCAAATTGCTGTCTCTATCTGAGCCTGGGACGGGGGTGGGAGTTGCAGGCATGAGAGAACACAGGAAGCCCACTCACCCAGCCCCTTTCTCTTAATTCTCCTGGTAATCGTCACCATACCCTGGGACTGCAGATTCTGAGGTCAAAGCCAGTCCCTGCCAAGCACACCACTGCGTTTTAGGGAAACCATGGCTGAGGGATCCGGAAATCTCCATGGTTGGAGGATCACATGCTCTATTGTTTGCGGCATGAGCACTTGCAATGAAAACTTCCACCATCTCCCTCAGATGACCCTATCTGATATCAGCCTCCTGAGAGTAAAAGGGGTGGCAAGGGAGCAGATGCCGCAAGTGTCTGCAAGTGTCCTTATGCTGCTATGCTGTGTACTGCAATGGTGCCAGCAGAGTTAATACTGGAGTGGTGTGGGAAAGTATCCTACCGTGGTGGAAGAAATTATTCAGCCCTCCCCAGAAACCTTCTGCAACAGACTGCAGAGTACCTGCATGAAAGTTTCCTGGAGAGCTCCATGGAGGATTCCTGGGCCATCCCTGTACACATAAACAATCTGTTTTGGCAGGGGGCACCCTCTGCGTCGCTGGAGCGGCCACTGGGAAGCAGATACCCACTGCCCCTCATTGTTTCTTCATATACAACATAAAATATAGCAGCATGTAACCCTACAGTGTGATTAGAATTGCATACTCACCAGACGTGCCATCCCTGGCATCACACTCAGGCACGATGCTGTTCTGAGACAGGCTGGACCGCTCCAGGGTTAAGAATAGCTTCTGGCTCTCAGGGAGAATGGCGCCCCACTCACCTGTCTCCCATCCTCCTCCTCCTCTTCCTCATCCAAAACCTCCTCCTCGTTGTTGCCTGAGATGGCCCAGGGCTCTGACTACTGGGAATTAGCCACGCTGCATTCGGGGGAGAGGTGGGGCTGCCACCAAGAATGGCATGCAGCTCATTGTAGAAGTGGCGTGTCTCCAGTGCAGAACCAGAACGGCTGACTGTTCACTTCCCTTGTCTGCTGGCATGCCTGCCAAAGTTCTTTGCTTTTCATGCGGCAATGCTACATACCCCTGGTGTAGCCCTTCTCTCCCATGTCCCGCGCGATCTTTTCGTAGATGTCTACGTTTCTTTGGCTGGATCGGAGCAGTGCCTCCACAGGATCTTCTCTCCACAGACCGATAAAATCCACCATCCCCTGTGTACTCCAGGCTGGAGGGCATTGGGCCACCATGATCAGCTGGGCTGGAGAGCTCTCCATGCTGATCAAACAGGAAATGGAAATTCAAAAGTTCCTGGGGCTTTCACAGGGAACGGGCAGTTTCTTGTGTATTGGCTGCTGTGCAGCAGACTTGAAATTGATCTTCAGAGCTGTCACAATACAGCATTGTGGGATACCTCCTGGAGGCCAATTCAGTTGACTTACACAACACTGCATCTACACTGCTTCTCTGTCGACCCATCAACATTGAATTAAGCGCTATGCCTCTCATGGAGGTGGAGGAATTAAGTCGACATTACAGGTGCAGTAAGTCAGTGGAAAGGACCTGGTAATGCAGATGCATACATTATTAGGTCGATATAAGGTGGCTTCTGTCGATCTAAGTTTGTAGTGTAGACCAGGCCTCAGTAAATGGTGCATAATAAATAATAAGAGAGAAGTGAGACAAGCAAAGTTTTGTGTGAAACATTTGTGGGCCCAGGAACCTTTTAGGAAATGCAAAATAAAACATTTGCTGTCTCTGGACAAGTACACGATTGAAGGCCATGTATTTGTTTTAGTTTCAGAATTAAACTTTGGGCTGTTTTTCTCATGAGTACTGTAAGCCTTTGCATGGAACAATCCCTCCTAAATTTCTACACTATGATGAGCTTAACTACACTTGCCTTTCTGACTTTGACTTTGGCCCCTGGCCTACTGGGTTGGAATAAACCCAGATTCCCATAATGCAGATCTGCAAAAGCTGCTACAGGATGTAAATCAAAACAAATTAAAAAGTTTGTGGAGACCCCGTGAAGCAAACCCACTGAGTTTTTCACAGCTCTGCAATCCACTTCTCCATCTTCCATTGACTTTATCAAATCAGCTTCTTCTCCAGAAATCCCTCATCCCCCATTTTAATCATGGTCACCACCCTCTGCTACTTTTCATTTGACTTGGTGATGCTTGTCACAAAAAAAATTATCTCCCAGAAAACAGCGTGAACATCTGAAAATGCAAAACTGCAGCTTTTGTCTCTGGTCACGTCCCTGTTATTATGAATGAAGCCTAGAGTTACAGTGACTGATGCTCACTGAGATGGAATTTAACAGCTGCCCATTCCTTCTCAGTGAGGGCTGGAAAGCTAAAATAAATGTTGCTGTTTCACAATCTCTTTGAAACCTTAAACTGAACTCTGGAGGAAAATTTCTTGTGTGTGTTTTTACACGGATTAATTTTATGGACTTCCTGTCAATTAACCTCAGTAGTTAGATTGTAATATGTACATTTGCTGTGTTCCTCCCTCCCCATTCTATGTCGTTTCAGGATAAATCACAGAGTTGAGCTCCTGAGTGAGACTGGATGAATGTTTATGGATGCCCGTCTAATTTGACGTCATGCCATTCAGTAGATGTGCAAATTGAGTGTAACATATATGCTGGTGGGGGAGGGAGCTTGTGGAGAGGGTTGCAGTAGGAAAAGTAACTAGTAGGAGGATGCACTATAAACCAGAACTCCCATATCTTCTTTACCTTATGCCCCACTAGAGGTATGCCACAATTACAGGGATTTGGCCTTTTATTTTGAGAGCTGGCGAAACCTTCCGTAGCTAAATTCAATGTCTGGGCTAAGAAGTGAACATAGGGCAGATTTTGGAGAGAAATGATACAAAATGTGGTTTGAACTTTGTTTTGTTTTTGGTTCAAAGCTAGAAACTCAAAACTAATCTCAGCAGATGTGAACCAGAACCAAAATGATGTTGTTGGTAATACCTAGGGGACCCATTATTTTAGGCCCTGTACAAACACATAGAGCATGAGCTGGGGGTGCAATTCCCAGCTTGAGGAGACATACCCACACTAGCTCAGAGCAAGCTAGCACTCTAAAAATAGAGAACAGCTGCAGTGACGTGAGCAGCAGGAGGGGCTCGCCAACACGAGTAAGTGCCTCGCGTGTTGGATGGGTATATACCTGAGGAATCCACCTTCTCCTGCTGGATGCAGTGACAGGGCGATTCTCTATTTTTAGCGCTCCAGCTTGAGCTCATTGAGTTGGAATTTGCACCTCCGATTGTAGACATACCTCTGAGTGTAGACGTACCCATAGCAATAGACAGTCGCTGCCCTGAATAATTTACAGTCAAAATAGACAAGACAGAACAAGAGTGAGGGAAAGCAAGAAATATTATCACTATTTGGCAGGTGGGAACCGAGATACAGAGAGCTTAAGTGTCTAGGCCAGGGTCACACAGGACGTCCATAGCAGAGCAGGGAGTTGAACCCAGATTTCCCATGTCCTCATCCAGTGTCTTAACCATGAAACCATCTTTTGTCTTCTTCATTTCCAGAATCCCCAACAATCTGCAGCTACTGGGCCCCCTCTTAGCTGGCACACTTACACAAATGCCCCTTCCATAGGGCTGAGCCTAAAGGCTCAAACTAGCCCTTCATTTCTGGGGGTATATTTAAGGGTCAAACATTATAGTATTGACCTAGAATGATTCATAAAGGCTCACTAAAGTTCCTTTGTTAAAATACACAGTCTAAAAAGTCAGCGCTGACCCCCACAACATTTGTAAATATGAGTCAAAGCTTAGGAAGGTCAACTAACATTGTTTAAAAAATAATTCATTATTTTTATTAATAGGAGGGGATTTATGTTCTGCATGTCCTTTCCCCAAAGCACCGCCTGTCCCATTAGTCACATGTTGTTATGGTCTGAAACACTGTTTTCAAAGGCTTTGGATTTTTTTTTTTTTAAAGGAAAGCTGTAAGGAAAAGGGAAGCAACACAAGTGCATAAATGTCAGGAGTATAAAGGAAAACCATCTTCAGCCACCCCCAGTGAACAATAAATGCCAGTGGAATTCATTCCACATCTGGAATGTGTTCTTCCGGAAAAATCTGAGTAGCATAAATCACCATTCTTGATCAAAATATAAATCCTGCCATGATGCAAATAATGCATATCTTGTATGTGTTTCTATGTCAGGAAAGGGAAGGAAGGGCCAGGTGACAGGATATAGGGAAGTTAGAAAATAACTTTGTCAGTTTCGAGAAACAATGAACTGTTTCCACCGGAAGACTAATTTTCTCTTAGAAAGGAAATTTACTCTCTCTCCCTCTTTCTCCCTCTTACCCTCTGGACCCCCCTAGACCATCCTAAAAGCCTCTGGTGAAAAGAAATTGACACATGCTGAATGCTGCAAAATCAGGAGGTCACCGAATGTCAGTTTACCTCTGCTGCATGTGTTAACCTTTTCTGTGGTCTGCCGGAGTTATTTCTGATCAGACACAAGTACATATCCTGTTCCCTCCTTTTAAGAATATTTGCCTCTTCCCTCCCTCCTTTTAGTTCATCCACAGGTCACACCAGCGGCATGTTGTGTTGATACTGTATTTCACAAAGGTGACTGATGGCATGGCAATCCAAAGGCAGAATGCTGTCAGGTTACCACTGTCATTTTTTTCCTTCAGAACATGAGCTAAAGGGCCTGATCCAAAGCCCACTAAAGTCAATGGAAAGGATCAGCTCCCAAAAGTGCAACCACATAAAAAAATGTGGGTGGTGGAAACCCCGAGAGAAAACTTCTAAGTCCCGCAGCTGAGTTTTGGGGATATTATAAGTAAGATGTGTACACGTTTTTGGTCTTAGGATACCCCCCAGGCAAGGCATGATCCAAAGCACATTAACATCACTGAGAGCCTTCACTGTGCTTTGGCACAGACCCGTACAGTAATGGTCCTTCAAAACATACAGCTTGCCATAGCAGCATGGTCGGGTGATAAGGTGACGGATGAGACCTTGTTTTGACACTGATGTGCTGTGTGATCTTACAAAAAGCATTTTGTCAATCTTTCCCCTTCCACCTTTCCTCTGGTCAGACAGTGAGCTCATTGGGACATAGACTGTCTCTTACTGAAAACCAGATCATCAAAGCTATTTAGATGCCTAATTCTTACTCAAATAATGGAAATCGAATGGGAGTTAGGCCCAGATCCTCAGAGGTATCTGAGTGTCTAAGTGTCTGTATAGTGCCTAGTACAGTGGAGCCCTGATCTCATTTCAGGTCTGCGGAGGTTACTGTGATAATAATTAATTAATTAATTAATTAATTGAGATGACCTCAGTATTCAAGATACATCATATAGCAAGTATAAGGAAGTACAAGGGAATTCTGGAGATACTGTTGTCATATCTAATTATTCCTAGCAAAACTGGTGTCTTTTAATACTGCTCTGTGTGCTTCTAGTCAGTAGAGTGGTTCATGTTTCCTGGTCCAAGTATTCTTCAGTGGAATAGTTGAACTTCAGATCAGATAGTTTATTGTAATCTTTGTTTGGCAATGAACTGATAGTCCAGGCAGCAAGACATTTTCCAGTCTAACTTCTAGGTTCTCCCTTTCATTTGTTTGTTACTTTTCCTTTTGGACTAAAATGTTTCCTGGCCAAAGATGGATTTGAGGGGGGAGAGGGGGGAATTTCAAGGAAAATCCCTTCAGCGGGTTTAAAAGAAGCAGTGTATTAAAAGTAGAGCCTTTCCTCTCTAAAATATAATCTATGCCATGGAGGCTAAATCCTCATCTGGTGAAAACTGGTAATTCTCTTTTGACACCAATGACACTATACGGCAGGGGAGGAAACATCCTGTGAATGGGTGTGTGTGTGCATGTGTGCAGGGATAGGAGGAGAAATGAATGGAGATCCTGAGCGCTATTTCCATTGGCAGGGTAGCTCCCTGCTCCTTTCTGGTTCTGCTGCCTTGGGAGCTGTATTAGTTTATGGCAGCCGAGGCTGCCATAATTGTGTCCCAATTTAATTGTGTCCCAATTTAAACGGCTCTGCTTTATTCCCAGTTCATAATTTCTGCTGAAGGTTATTAATGTAAGTGCCAGGTTGTTAACACAGAGCTCAATTTGCTTCAGAAACCTCATAATTTAAAAAAAGAAAACGGCAAGTGAAGTCATGCAGCATTTTGAATGTTTGAACTGAGGGCCTTTGCAAAATTGTGCAGTTCGCCATTTTTTGGCAATTCCCAGGCTTCCAATGTTTCTTGCTCATGTTTTATTGTAACTCCTACGTTCTCACCTAGCAGGACCTTAATTCAGCACTTCCTGGTTTTCCAGCATTCATAATATTCTCATAAGCAAACTAGGGAAATGTGGTCTATAAGGTGAGTGCACAACTGGATGAAAGTCCATATTCAAAGAGCAGTTACCATGCTTTCAAACTGGGAGGGTGTGTCCAGTGGTGTCCCTGAGGGGTCATGCCTTCATTAATGACTTGGAGAATGGATTGGAGATCAAGCTTATAATATTTGCAGATGACACCGTTACAAGCACTTTGGAGGACAGGGTTAGAATTCAAAACAACTTTGATAAACTGGAGAATTGGTCTGAATTCAACAAGATGAAATTCAATAAAGACAAGTGCAAACCACTTAATTCAGGAGCAAAAAATCAAATGCATAACTACAAAATGGGGAACAACTGGCTAGGTGGTAGTACTGTTGAAAAGGATCTGGGGGTTACAGTGGATCACAAATTGAATATGAGTCAACAATGTGATACAACTGCAAAAAAGTCTTAATATCATTCTGGGGTATAATAATAATAGGAGTGTCACATGTAGGACACAGGAGGTAATTGTCCTGCTCTATTCAGCACTGGTGAGAACTCAGCTGAAGTACTATGACCAGATCTAGGCCTCACACTTTAGGAAAGATGTGGAGAAATTTGAGGCAGTCCAGAGGACAGCAAAAAAAATTATACAAGGTTTAGAAAAACTGCCCCATGAGAAAAGGTTACAAAAAAAAATATGGGCATGTTTAGTCTAGAGACAAAACTGTTAAGTCTTCTAACATGTTAAGGGCTGTTATAAAGAGGTTGGTGATCAGTTGTTCTCCAGGTCCACTGAAGGTAGGACAAGAAGTAATGGGCTCAATCTTCCGCAAGGGAGATTTAAGTTAGATATGAGGAAAACCTTCTAATTTTAAGGGTAGTTAAGCTCTGGAATAGGCTTCTGTGGGAGTTTGTGGTACCCTCATCACTGCAGGTTTTTAAAAACAGGTTGGGCGAACACCTCTCAGTGATGGTTTAGGTTTATGTGGTTCTGCCACAGTGCAGGAGGCTGGACCTGATGGCTTCTTGAGATCTCTTCCAGCCCTACATATCTATGATTCTGTAGATTTGACCTAAAAAAACCACCTTCGAAAGTGGCGCAGCGCAGTGTGGATGTCACACAGAACGGAAGCAGCGGAGTCAACGTGAGTTACGCAAGATTTTTACATCACTTGCGTATCTCCCGTCAACTGCTGCTGAATCCCGGCGGTAAGTATAGAGCAGCCTTGTGTGATAAATAACTTTTCAGACCTCCTTTGTACACCATAAAGAAGCAAACAAGGGTCCTTTTAACTCTTTGCAGGTCACCTTTAAAAATAGTTCATCCAGTCTGGCATCAGATGGAGTCCTAACAATATCACGTGTATCTAATCAACTTGCTAATGCCTCATTTGTTAATTAAAGGCTCAAATTACCCTGGAACACAACACGCTGCATCTTCACTGCTCCGTTCATATGAAAGTGAGTGTTCAGGCAACTACCTAGCAAATCATTTACATGTGCAAATTGTAAATTGTCTCTGTCAAGGATTATTTTAAAAGCTTTGAGTTTCCTAGTGGGTTTCTGAATTCAGGCACTCATGTGATCTCAAGAGTCTGCATGCCTGCTAAATATGATGCTGCTAAATTAATTTTAATGGATTCTTCAGAAAAAGCAGACAGGGTCTCAGGAACGTGGTACTCAAGTGATAGCAAGAATCTTAAGGAAAAGATATGCTGTAGCAAAGAAAGAAGAATAAGATGTTCTCCTTCTAGAGAGTAGTTGAGCTTAATTACCTCATCTCTCACTATGCCATTAATATCTATCCCTTTGTGAGCTACTCATCTAGTAAATGAGATTTTATCATAATCAAGTTGCTATAGCTCACAACTCCAAACTTTCCAGCTTTTATAGACTCATGTACTCTATGGCAGCATGAAAACATGGGGCCCATTCCAGAAAGCCTGTTCCACTGGATTCAATAAGATAGACACATGTGGAGCTACTGGAGTTTGGGCTCTGACAAACATAGAATCATAAAGATGTAGGGTTGGAAGAGACCTCAAGAGATCTTCTAGTGTATGCCCCCTGTGCTGAGGACCAAGAAAAACATCCCTGGCAGGGGTTTGTCTAACCTGTTCTTAAAAGCCTCCAATGACAGAGATTCCATAGTCTCCACTGGAATCCTATTAACTCGTATACCCATATATATATGTTCTTTGTGTCTATATATAGTATATTTATACTGTAAATATATAGTAGACATACACTGTAAGCTCTATAATACTGTAATCTAGATCATTTGAGTCTGTGGAATTGAGCTGTAAACTTTGAGAAGTAGCTTCTTCCACAAGTTTCCCAGCAATTCTGCTTCTTGTCTTATGCTCTTCCCGTGGTTATTATTACAGCTGGTTATAGATATATGAAAAAAGTTTACTTCAAGCAAAATTTCAAAAGCTATGAATTTTTTTCATTTCAACTTATTTTTTGTGGGTTTTTTTCAATCTTTTTCATTAAAAATTTCAAAATGATTCCAAAATATGTTTTCCAAATTTCATTTCCATGAGAGGCAAAAAAACTCTCAGTGTACTTACTTTTCTTACCTGGGAAAAAGGGATGAGGTGGGAAGTGAACAAGTGAGTGTTTTGTTTTCCCCTCACTGAAACAAAATTAAGTTAAAAAAATTCAAAAACCAAAACATTCCAATTCAAACAAATGCTTTCCACAAACACTTCCATTTTGGTGGGGAAAAAAAAAGCATTTTTAATCCAAACCAAAGTTTTGATGGGAAATTTTCAGTCAGCTCTGGAATTTTGGTGCTTCTGGACCTTTCACTCCTGCATGTCCTACCTCCTGTGTGCTATGTCTACCCCAGGATTATACACAGTAACTATATTTCTATGCAGTTCTATACAAATCTTGTCTCCTCTGCTGTTTATAGATATCCTTTTTGGAAAGTCCTATAAAATGTAATAGAAAATGGTAATCTTTCTGTAAGGTTTTGTTTTTATTAACTATTCCATTACACTTCGGGGGGAATTTTCAACAGTGTTCAGTTCTGACCTAATGCTAGAACAGCCTTCCAATAGAAGTGGGAGAAAACAACCTAACTAGTTTTAAGATGGACTTTGATAATCTTATTAAGGATTATATGACTGGGTGGCCAGCAATAGAAAAGGGCTGGACTTGATGACCTAAAAGGTCCCTAGTTCATGTCCTGTGTTCCTGTGCCTGGAAGTAAACTCCCACTGGCTTCAAAGGGAGCAGAAGTAGGGCAGTGTTGGGTGTTTTTGAAAATCCCACTTTTAATTTCTTTGAACTGGTCATTTAGGGCCAGATCCTCCAGTCTCAGGGAAAGCTTTCATCACAGTCAATGACCATTTGCATCTGAGTAAGGGCTCCAAGATTAAACCCTTAATTTGAGGCTGGAAACATCTAGACTGAGTTGTGTGCAAGTGCGATTGTAGTAAAAGGCCCTCATCCTGTTCCCATCCAATCAATGACAAAACACTTGTTGACTTCAGTGGCACAGGATCAAAACCTAAAACAGGATTCCCCCATGGTGTGCTATTTAATCAATAGAGGGGGTTCAAGGAAGGGTGACAAGAATCATCAAGGGCCTATGAACAGAGATGGAAAAGACTAGGATTGTTCACCTTATCCCCCCTTGATCTTAGAGTAAATAGGGGACTCGATAAAAGTATATAAAATAATGAATGGAATAAAAAAGGTAGATGTTCTCCTGCCTACTGTTGTCGTCATTGTCCTGAAGAGTCACTGAGGCCAAGAACTTAGCGAGATTCAAAAAGCAATTGCACTTTATGCAGATAACAGGCATTGTTATAATTCATGTTAATAGAAGGATTAGTAACAGAGCTGGGAAGGAAATGGATTTTCTCTCTTGCAAACATTTTTGAGATTTGAAAATATGTCCCATTACACATTGGGAAGAAAGAGACAATTCAAAAATATTCATAAAAAAACAAGACAGAGAGAAACATTCTCCTCCTCCACACACAGCCAATCGCCCAGTGGGTAGGGCACTCAATAAATATTGAATTATTTATCCAAAGTGGAACATCTCTAACAGGAGTGACTGAGAGAGCCCCACTCTGGAATAGCCATTGGCTTTAGCTTTAGGCTGCCCACCTGGGATGCAGGAGACCCAGGTTCAAATGCCTTGTCTGAATCCGGAAGAACAGGGATTTGAATCTGGGCCATCCTCCTCCCAAGTGAGTGCCCTGGATATTGGGGATGTCTCTCTCCATGGGCCTGAGAAATCTTCCTGAGGAAAGTTCCAGTTCCATCGAAATGGGCATTTTCCAATTTAAAAAAATTATGAAAAACTCCCAACCAGCTCTAGTTATTAAACCTGATGCTTTGGGGCTTAAGCCAATCTTTAAGTATTTCATACTAGGATAACATCTAGTATGGAGGGCAGCTCATCCCGCAGCTACTACTGTGCAGTTCATACACCTCCCTCTGAAACATCTGCTATGTCTGGCTGTGTCCATAGGCAGAGACAGGATACTGGACTGGATGGACCTTGGATCTGAACAAGGCTGGCCATTCCTATGTTCCTATTTAATGTTGATTACACTGATTTCTGCTGGAATGTGGGTCCTAATAAGTTACACACTAGCAGAGCCCAGATTTGTGCCTTACAATCTTTTCCAAAATGCACAGGGTCTCTGAAAGGTTTCCAAAGCAAACAGGAAGCTGCCAAAGAGAAGTGGACATCTCTGGCCCAACGCTTCGTTCTTTTGTTTGAAAGCAAGAAATGCTCCATTCTAATTGATTAAAATTGAGTACAATTGCCAGAGCACTGATAATTGCTCTGAGAGGGCAGTAGTCACCCTAACTAGTTGTCACTTCAGAGGAAACTGAACACTAACAACCAATCAAACAGCATTAGCTGCAACAGTGACCTTTTAACGACCTCCGATTTCCCCTTCAGGAAATATTTTATGCATAATTTGTGTTTCATTTTTAATGCTGGCCCACAACACTTTCAATACCTTATTTATTTTTAATTTCAGAATGTTCAGAACTGTTAGCTACACCATTCTGGCTGTGCACGCTAAATACCTTTTGACATGATTTTCAGATGAACTACAGGGCAGGAATTCTGTAGCTCATCTAAATTTATCCCACACTCACTTCTTGCATTATAAATTGGGCAGTTTTCATCACAGTACTACTTTTTGATTAACTGCTCCGTTACTATCCTTGGGTTGCCTTATTTCGATTCCATTTACTTAACTCAATCCCCCATTTGATTTAGCATAGTTTTTTCATTCACACATGACTACTTTGTTCTTGTTCTTTGTCTCACCATTCAGTGTGCAACACTGCCAGTTCTTGACATTTTATTGCAAGTGCCTCAATATCTAGTGATGTTTGCAAAGCCCCAGCTGCTGGAGTCATGTGAATACACCAGTATCTCAGCTTTAATTTAAAGAAGTAAGTTTCTAGGCCTTATAGTTGTGGGAAAAGGCTTGAAAATGAGACCTCAAGAGTGCCCTAAAGGTTCAGGAAACACAAGACAATGTACTCACAAATATTGTGTTTAAAAGCTTATGATTTTTAAGACAATCTTCTGATTTTGGGGGCCCAGACTCTTGATTTTTGAACACTTGGGATTGAGAATACTGTACCTGCTTTGTCTTCCAGATCCTTCCTCTGGCCCTTCCTTCCTAAAAACATTGCCTTTTCTATTACCCCATCTTCTGAACTATGCCCCCTCTTTTATTCTGTTCTACTCCTGGGCCATGTTCTCCATACCTTACACCCAACTCATGTCCCTAAATTAGGTATGCACATTAAAATACCAGTAAATCCTAAATATGTCCTGGAAAGAAGAGCAAAACAAAAAACTATGTGTATGCTGTCCTGCAAGCAGTCCCCTGTTCTCCAATTCTCCTAACCCTCCTGCTTTCTTCTTCTTGTCTTGTCTTTTGTCATCTTTTACAGAGCTGTGTCTAAAATTTCACTGCCGGGGATTGTCCTTCTTACATGGATAAAGCGTTGTGCATGATCATAGTGCTATATAAATATTAATTACTTAATTAATTAATTAACAATATTAATTCATAAATGAACCAGCCCTTGAAAAGTGAGACTTAGACCACCTTGTTAGAAATCAATACATTCTCATTCCTATTATATGAAGAGGCAGGTGGCAAAGCCAGAAAACCTGGGTAGTCCAATGCGGGACTTCTCTCCCCACACTTTTGAAAAGACTTCTTCCCCCACAGCTGCTTTAGCATGTCGGAAATAGGGGCATGTGCCCCCCTCCTGCTCACCCAGAAACATATCATGTTAACCAGCCACTCCCTGGCACTTACTAGCTTCCTGCAACCAAATTGTGGTTGCTCCCCTATGTGAGTACACTAGGTGAAGGAGGGCTCCTTATGCATTTTCACCTCCTTACCAATGTCACAGCCCTTTAAGAACAGGCCCTTCTCAGAGGCTTGGCTTCTCCTCTCCAGGAGATAACAGCGCTTCACCAGTCTCTTCCTCTGGCCTGGGTCACAACTCCCCTTGCGGGCTCTCAACCTCCCCATCTTGATGGACATAAGTTGAGAGCCCTCAAGGGGAGTTGTGACCCAGGCCCTCAAGGTGAAGTGCTGTTATCCTCTGGAGAGGAGACGCCAAGCCTCTGAGAAGGGCTGTGACTTGGTAAAGCGGGTGAGTGCAAACTGTCACTGGAGGAAGGGACTGGGAGAAATACTGACATACCCTGGAGAGGAGAGATGGTGGATAGGCCTCTAGGGTGGGATGTGATCCAGTCAAGAAGCTGAGTCAAAGGAAGGGTTATTCTTTTCTTTTCTCTTTTTTTTTTTTTTTTTAGGACTTTCATTTGCCCTGGAAGGCAGGACGGTTTGATTTGGCTGCCGGACCCTCAGCTGCCTGCATGAAGGGAAAATGAGGCATGGCTTCATCTGATGCAGGTAAGTGACCTCCATTGCATTCAAACTAGGAGGCGAGGGCCTCTGGGGGAGAGGGAGAAGTGTAGGTTGGTAGGAAACGCTGCCCTGATCCTTAGTTCAGTCCTACTGGGCATGGGCTGAGCTGCCAAACAAGTCATGGCTTGCAACTGCTAGCAGGACTTATAGTCAGAGCAGTCCACAGGAAATAGCATCCTCCTGCTCGGCTATTCTTGTGTTAGCAGGAGAGGGAAGTAGTCACAGTGAGTATACAGCAGAGGCATTGTGAGCTAAAGTGCAGGACAGAGGATCAAAAGAACTGTATTATATTCCTGACCCTATTTCTTGCTTGCTATTGTGGCCGTGGGCAAGTCATTAAAAAGCAAGCCCTGCATGCCTCAGATTACCCATATGTAATGAGAAGGTAATTTGCATGCTGATCTCTGAGAGCTTTGGGTAAAAAGTGCTACAGAAGTACAAAAGATCCTTATTACTCCTCTTCACTACTGGGGTAAGGTGAACTCTTTCGCCTACTTACCCTGTTTTAAGATGAGCAGTAAAATACTTGAAGTGCTGTATGTTTCCATGCAATATGAAAACATCTCCAGAATCCTTTCCCCCTGCCACACCCTACATTGTGTCACCAGACTAGATTCACCTCTCTAGGATTCTCATTCTTTGAATGTTGTCTTACTCTTCATTTTCTTACACTGCTAGTTGTGACAGATGGTGTAATTGGGATTCATTCAGGGGGCCTGAAAGCTTCTATAGAAAGCATCTGCTTTCTCAAAAGGCACAGTGTCCAACCAGTGTTGCCATTTGGGCATAAAAGGGACCCCAGGCTGGAATGGAACCCTGCACAGAAAAGGGGAGATCGTCATGATTATAGAGGGTGTGGTACATTCTGTCTACCTGGCTTGTAATTTGGGGGACTTCAAACGAAGAGGAGGGGCAGAAGAGATACCGGCTCAGAAACGTCCTCCTCTGGTCCCACTGCCAGGGGGAAGAGTCCAGGCTGGCTTGCAAGTTTCCAGGTCACTGCTTCAGGTCATCCACAGTACGCACGGCAAGCATAGACCTGAGCAGCTCATTCTTCTATAACAGTCTGTCTCTTCCCCATCTATCAAATGCGAGACTAGATTGTCTTGTAAGCACAGGCTGTTCAGCTTTGGCCTCACATAATCAGCGATTTCACAGTATTTTGGCTCATCATAAATCTGGTCACTCCAACCCTGGCTGTTCAGTCTTCATGTAGAGTAAAATCAGTGGCATTAGATCCAGTTATTGACTAACCCTCTAATCCCCATTTTCTTCACCTTTTCTCTAGCACGTCTTTGCAGTAGCATTTAGAGTGAAGCCTGTTCAGTGTCAGATTGCAGAGGCAAATGACGCTAGGAGAAGAGGGGCTTGTGGGGATGGAGTGGGAAGTGATGGCTCTTTCTATGTTTTTCCACCAGTACCATTTCTAGGACCTGGAAATACAAGGCTGGTCTCTTCTCCCCTCAGATAAAGCAGGTGGAATCAAACCCAGAAAGTTTCTGCATCAACCATAAGTCAGCCCCACTGCATGCTTACTTTAAGGCACAAAAATCAGCAGCACATACTGTATTAAAATGGAATAAACGCAACAGCAGAAGTTCAAATTGCTGTGGGAATTCTACTTTACATTCCTGAATTTGCGTGTGCTTCAAATCTCAGCCAGGATATTACATTAATGGTAACTGTTCTGCATTTAAGATGTTGTAATGTATTCAGTGAAACGGTATTGTGTATGTGTCATCAGTTTGAAAACCATAAGGACAGTATTCTGGCTTCAGATGCACACATGGCTCCCATTGGTTTCACTATGAACCTGTCTCTATTCCACGTCATTACATGGCCTGCACTGTTTATGTGTATCTGTAAATAACTTGTATTTGGTTACAATACCTTTCTGAACTTTCTGCTTTAAACTGTGGGCTAGTAGTTCTTTGCCGTGTTAAACAGCTGCTGAATTCCACCCAAGGGTGGTTGCATTTCACTGGTGAGTGAACTGATCCCTAGACAGAGTCAGCTGGAATCTCCAGTGCTTTGCACATTTGTAACCAATCACTCTCGTGTAAAACGCTGCCAGATCATAATGGTACCTTAATACCCACTTTGTGCTGATATCCGTGACTACACAAAGTGCAAGGCAATGTAGAATCAGGCCCAGTATATAAATCGGCATAAATATGTAGACATTCTTTGAGAGCCAATTTAATCAAAGTGCTACATAATTGTGAGCTACTGTTACAGACTCAAACTTAATTTGAAAGTTAAAACCGAATGGGTCTGACCCTCGGTTACTATAAACCAGAATAGTTCTACTGATCAGTGGGGTTGTTCCTACTTCCCCCAGCTGAGGACCTCGCTGAATGAGTCTAGAAGAATGCAGCCAACAGAATTGTTGTGAATGACTAAACTTATGCCATCTAATTAGCAATTCTAGAGAAATAAGACCAAAGAGCAGAGTCCTTCAAAAGGGACTTCAATAGCATCTCACTGGACCACAGCAGTTCATGGCTGCCGGAGAAGTGGAGAAATATGCTAAAAAAGCATATTTGCTTTTTTGGCATGGTCAAGGATTTTCAGGAAGAAATCAAGAGGCACAGAATACTAAATTATCACTATAGTGAAAAGCCATGTATTATTTACAAGCACAGTATGAGCTGTCAGGTCAGCTAAATCAATTATTCACCATTTGTTCAATTTAGCTTTGTATAAATCTTCTTTTTCTCACTCAGCGAATTCCAAATTTACTACAAAGCCTTATGCCATGTCTGTAATGAGAACAGACTTGAATGTTTAAAAAGGCAGGCAGCTTGCTAAATTTATAAGTGATTGGTTGAAAAATTATCAATGTCTACCCTTTGCTCTGTTTCATCCAGTGTGATTTCTTTTTTATGCATAAATCAAACATGAGGTCTCTATAAATTTACTATTTGAGCTGGAAGGATTCAATTCTACCTTGCCTCTGATGAGAGTGTACATTACATGTTGGCCAAAACTGGAGAATTTCGCAGAAGGACTGAGTGAGAGAGCATGCATTCATAGCCTTCTAAATACAGAAGGGACCGTTATGGCTTGACCTCTTGCAATAATTAAGGCCATAGAATTTCACCCAGTAATTCCTGCATTAAGCCTACAATTTCTAAGTGAGCTAGATCATAGTCTATGAGCTTCTGTTTCTCCCGAATCTGGCCATATCTTACCTTTGTTCCACGTATGAGGGTCCCATTGCTGTCAATGAAAATGTGTGCAAAGATCGAGGCTCGAACAAGGATGTTCATTGGTATAGTCAGTGGGTCAGCACTTAGACTAGGTCTGAAGCGTGGTTGATCTGTTGTGTGAGGACTAAAGAGTACTCAGTGCTGATGAGTTACTAGCTTGACAGCACTGGAGACTGAAGCCCTTTTTTTATCCACAAAAAATGGGACAAGGCAGCATGAGCTTCCTCACCCCAGCCACATGGCACAGTCTCGCTCAGGAACAGTCACCAATAGGGGTGAGAAGATAATTCAGTGTTTGGAGTTTTGGGCAGTTGTCGGTGGTAGTGACATTGGGCGAGGGCTTGCCAACATTGTTTTGAAGATCAGACAAAAATGCTCAGGCTGACTCTGCTGCTGTGAGTGAGACGCAGGGAGCTAATGGGAACAATTACAACTGGCAAGATCTTATGGCTTTTTATGCTGCTCATTGCCATATAGTCTAAATACCTCCCATGTGAATGAACTCTGTATTGGGAGGTCTCCAATGGACTGTAAGGAGTTTTCTGCTCTTCTTCCATCCCTGGATAAGGAGACTCTGCTAGGAGAGTATGTATTTAAATCACCATCATGTTGTTTAAAGTGAAAATGAGGAGGGTCCTCCAAAGCACCATGAAAACAGTCATATTCTGGATAAATCTAATCTCCTCTGAAACTTTGTTCCCCAATAACATCCAGGTTCTCCAGTTCTCATGCACTTTGACCTGGGCTTCATCAGATGCTTTGTCCACAAGCAGCTCAGACGTCCTAGTGGGTTGTGCAAAGAGACATGATCCTTGCTATAACTTGGTCCTAAGCTACTGATGGTTTCGAAGAGCAGGTACAATGCTTTGAATGGATAATAGAAGTGAACTGAGGGTGAATGGAGGGACTGGAGCACATGGGTGATATGGTTACAACAACCCATCCTACTGAGATAGGTACTTTGGTCTCTACCTTTGGTCTCTACAGTGAGTTACAGTGACACAAGATGGAGGTGATGATCTTAGAAACCATCAGGAGGAAGAGTGTAGAATTTTCTATCAAACTACAGGTATTATCTAGTCATCCAAGCTCAAGGATGAGTAAAATATGGCTCCAAAGCCCTGCACCACTTGCTAAATCGGAGGCATAATGCTTCAATAGAAGGATAGCACTGAGTCCTAACTAGTTCTTCAAAGCATTTCCACTTCTGACTTGCATGACCACGGCCTGGCCCAGATTTAGTCTGAGCTCTTCATTCAAGTGATCTTCTGCAGCCATCATGATTTCATGGTGCTGGTTTTATAGCTGAAAAATTAAATAGGTAGTTGGGTTCTATCAATGTAGTGTTGGCAGCAGAACCCCTGGCATCTAACTGTCCAGTTGGTCTCCTGTAGATATTGAAAAGGAAGGGAGATAGGATGGATCCCTCTGGGAAACCACAGGTGGGGACCCTTCTCTCTCTCCCTGTTGCAAAGGAATGACTGGAGGCATTGCATTGTAATGCTGCTGCTGTCTTCTATGTCATGGAAGAGTCAGTAGCACCTTATACTTGTTTAGGTCAAAAGCTACAGAGAAGTCAACTAGCATGAGCATTGAGGTATCTGGAACACTGGGAGCAGTTCTAGAACCCCACGTTTAAGAAAGATGAATTCAAACTGGAACAGGTTCAGAGAAGGCCAAATTAGGATGGTCAAAGGAATGGAAAACCTGCCTTATGAAGGGAGACTTGAAAAGCGTGGCTTGTTTAGCCTAACCAAATGAAAGCTGAGGGGAGATATGATTAAATACATTTAAGGGATAAATACCCAAGAGGGAGAAGTGTTTTTAAGTTAATCACCAATGTGGACACAAGAACAAATGGATATAAATGGGCCATCAAACAGTTTAGACAGTTTTCTAATCATCCAAGGAGTGACGTTCTGGAACAGTCTTCCAACAGGAGCAGTGGGAGCAAAAACCTGACTGGCTTCAAGACTGAGCTTGATAAGTTTTTGGACGGGGTGATATGATGAGATTGCCTACAATAGAAAGTGGCCAAACCATGACTGCTAGTAGCAAATATCCCCAACTGATGGAACACTAGATGGGGAAGGCTCTGAGTTACTACAGAGAATTTTTTCTCTGGTGTTTGGCTGTTGGATCTTGCTGACATGCTCAGGATGTAACTGGTCACCATTTTTTGGGGTCTGGAAGGAATTTTCACCCAGGTCAGACTGGCAGATACCTGGGAATTTTCGTCTTCCTCTGCAGCCTGGGGCCTGGTTACTTGTAGGTACACACTACTGTAAATGGTGAATTCTCTGTAACTTGAAGTCTTTAAATCATGATTTGGGGATTTCAGTCACTCAGCCAGGGGTTATGGGTCTGTCACAGGAGTGGGTGAGGTTCTGTGGCCTGAGATGTGCTGGAGGTCAGACAAGATGATCCTGATAATTCCTTTTGGCCTAAGATAAACTCTGTCATGCTGTCTGGAGTGACTCACAACTGTGGCAGGCTGTCAGAAACATGGCAGATACCTCCAAGCTGGTGGTATTGTCTAGAATTAGATTTCACCATGTCAGTAACAAATGTGAACTCCTTCATCATTATACCATTCTTAGCATGAAGTCACAGACAGTTTTCCAGCCTATCTTGCCACCCAGACAAACCGGACTTTGTGATAATGGTCACTTAAACCAAAAATTACACCACATCTGGTTTCCTGGTTTCAAGAGACCATTCACTTACCCCAGGTCAATTGGTACTCCGGATTGTCCATCAAAGACAACACTGGCAGTCAATTCTATAGTGAACGAAGTATAGGTTTATTAGCTAAGGAAAAGGAATGAGAGCTATTGAGAGGTTAAAGCAGGTAAAATACATGTACAAGTGAATCACCGTTTGTAATTCCAAATGGTGGCAGTGATGTAACAAACTGCCAGGTTCCCAAAAGTCTTTTCAGGATACCCAGGTTGTCTTTGGGGATCTCTGCTTTTCATCTGGCAAACTTCCCTGTAAGAGATGAAGGAAGGATCTTTCTTTGAATCCATTCTTATGTCTTCTTCTGACAGAAAACAGACTGACAGTGTCTCTACCCACGTTTTTTTCTTTTTAATGATGCTGAGAGAGGAATGCACTTTGAGTCTCTGACCTGAACTCATCACACACAATGGCCATTTGCTTTGGAATTAGCATCTTTTCTGATAAAGTCCTTCATTAGCATTCCCCAAGGCTTCTTTGATGTCTGAGGAGTTATTATCTTTCAGGGATATTTACAATGTAAATGTTTGCCATTACATTATAACAGGACGCAGATAAGTAGAACAATACATGTAACGTCCCATTAGTTTTCATGAAGTTTAAACACCAAAAACATTCTTATGCAGTTAACAATTACTTAGTACAGATCAAATACACAAGTGAATTGATCTGAATATATGGTAGAGTGCCCTTGTCTGCCACATTATAAATTCCATTTCTTGTCATAATGAAATCACATTTTAGTGCCAGACGTGCTGTCATTGTGCTGTGTGCTGGACGGAAAAAAACCTGCCTCTGAAGCATACACTATGTGGGCAGATGTTACATGGTTAGAACATGGTTTTTCACCACTGTTTTTATTTTTTTTAACCTAGGAATGGGAGGCTGGAGAGAGATAACCGGAGAGGACTTCTGCAGGTTCTCTAAGGTTTGTGTGAATTATTGCATGTTTCAGAGAAGATTGTTTTCAGGAAGGAGGCTTTTAACTTCTGATACTAGTGATCATAACTAGAACTGAGTGAATAATTTGATTTTTTCAGTTTGGGGCTGAACTGAAAAAACTGGAAAAAATAATGTTCAATTCAAACTGAAGCTAATTTTGGGAGGGTTTCTTGCCAAAAAGGAAAATCTGATAAAAGAACTTGTTTCAGAAACACCACCTTATCATGTTTCCAAAAGGAAATTTGCTTTCCTGGCACTGGCAGCTGCTGAATGAAATTGCCATTCTTGTCAGTTTCACCACTGCATTTCACCCATCAGTTACTGGGGCTCTCAAGTCTGTGACTCTGAGACAGCCCTGCCACATGAATTGCCCCAGGGCTAAGGACACCAGCTCGCAGACTTCTGCTCTGTGGCAGTGAGCTTGGGAGCCCTGAGAGCCCCAGCTTGAACTGCTTTTAGAACTGCTAAGCTCTTGGCTCCACAGCTGGCAACCTGGAAGGCATGGCATGGTGGTGCTCCCTGGAGCCATGGACCCTGGAACCACCAGAGTCCCCAGCAGCAGACCAGGAATCCAGGCAGGATTCCTTGGGAACCTTTTCGGCTTTGCCAGAAGTTTGTTGAACTCAAGATGTTTTGGGTGAAACACTTCAGGTACAATAGAAATTTCCAACCAGCTCTCATCATAACTGCACTTCTCTGACTTTCACAAGCTGGGTGAGGCATCAGTCAGTTTGCACATGATGGTGCTAATACTTGTCAGAGCTTTTTGAGCTTCTCTCAGTGGGTATCAGTGTTAATTTTCATAGCATGGTAAGGAGGTGCCAAAGTGTGACTAGAATTACTGGACTGTGGCATGTCTAAAAAGGGCATGGGAACCAAAAGGAAAGTACCAGATAGGGCACAGGGGAATTTAAATCAGAAGACCTGCATTCTGCTCCCATCTCTGCCATTGACTCCTTGGCTGATCTTGAGTAAGTCACTTCCTTTCTCTGTGCCTCATTTTCCCCATCTATAAAATAGAGCTAGTAACACCATCTTTGTAAATCACTCACTTTGAGATCTCTGGTTGAAAAGTGCCAAGCATCACTTTGATAATTAGAATGGCTGCTCCCTGAATGTGATTTTAGGTTATTTGGAGGGGAAAGATTTTAAATTAAAAACATTAATAATAATTAAAAAACCAAAACATTAAAAAGTTATATTAGGCCCAAAAATTGGGGAGGCGTTCAAGCAGCTGGTTGTTTGAAAGTCTAGAAGTTATATCATTGGAGACACTCATTCCAAAGTAGCTGCCTGGAAGATTTATTTTTGTCCTGCAGAAATTAGCAATCAACATATGTTGAAAGTCTGAGTTCTCTTTCCCAAATCTGCCCATGAAAAGGTGTAATCTAAGAAAAACTTATTTAAACATTTATGGTGGAAGATATTTTGAAGCTTATACAGTATTTAGCTCCAATGTGCCAGTTTTCCAGTCTGTCACCTGTTAGACATGGCTTTGTCCTTTAACTTTCTGCTTACATTCCATGGCTTTTTACAAAAGTGTCATCGTTCAGAAAATATTCTCATCTATTGGGTGAGACCTGATTCTTTTCCTGCCACTCACAAATAATGACTTTATATTCATTTTATGAGATGTATGAAGTTGCCTAGCAAAATCTCTACTGACTGACAGGTAGTAAACTCACTGACAGGTAGTGAAACAGGTAATCAGCCTGGTGCCTCAATGCCAGTTAAAGGACCCCACAACCCCTGCTTCCATGCCAAAAAGGACAGAAACTCAAACCAGGACACAAACACTGCTGTCTAACATTCTGTCTGCAAGCCCCGCCTTGCCATGCCAGCAGGCAGCCAAAGTCTGTATTACCTGGAACTTCCAAGAAGAATAGGTTCCAGTACATTAGGAAGCAACACAGGGAAATGGATCACTGTCCAGGTTCACCTTCAAGAGGTGCGGTTGCATTCTTCTGGCCAAGTACAGATGGAAAAGAAAATTAATCCTTTAACTACCCAGACATCTGTTGGAAAACAAATGCAGCAAAACACAATGCCCAATAAGTTCTTGGAATGTATTGGGCACAACTTTTTGTTTTAGAAGTTGGAGGAAGTAACCAGAACAACCATTTTAGATATGATTCTGGCTAATGGAGGAATTGGTTGTGAATCTGAAGGTAGAAGGCAACTTTCATGAAAGTGATCATGAAATGACAGATTTCAGATTCAAAGGAAAGGAAATAATGAGAGCAACAGAATAAAGACAACGGACTTCAAGAAAGCAGACTGTAAAAAATTCAGAGAACTGCTAGGTAAGGTCCGATGGGAAAAAAATCTAAGCAAAAAAGAAATTCAGGAGAGCTGGCAGTTTCAGAGAGACAATATTAAAGCACAACAGCTCCATCAGGTGTCCCCTATAGCTACATCAGGAGTTCTTTAATTACCTTAAAATAAAAAAGAATCCTACAAAAAGTGGAACTGGAAACATGGACAAATTGCTAAGGAAGAGTACAAAAAATAGCACAATCATGTAGGGACAAAATATGAAAGGGAAAACATGAGATATACCTTGCAAGGGACATTAAAACACTTAATAAGAGGTTTTAAAAGTACATTAGGAGTAAGAGAAAGATGAAGAAAAGTGTAGATTCTCCACTTAGTAGGGAAGGAGAGTTAATAATGGAGGACATCAAAAAGGCTGAATGTTTGATTTGCTTCAATCTTTGGTAAAAAGGTAATTTGTGACCAGATACTTAACATAATTAATATGAACAACAATGGGGAATAAATGCGAGGCAAAAGGGGAAAAGAACATGATTCAAAGAACGTTTAGATAAGTAATATGTATTTATATTTTAAAGAAACCTTATTGAGGGCACAGGAACAAACCATCCTGATGTGCAGAAAGAATTGCAAATATGGTAGGCACCCCAGTTGGCTTAACAAAGAAGGCTTTGGTGATCTTAAACACAAAAAAGAAGCTTACAAGAAGTGGAAGATTGGTCAGATGGGAGGATTATAAAAATACTGCTCGAACATGCAGGAATGAAATCAGGAAGGCCAAAGTGCAATTGGAGTTGCAGCTAGCAAGGGACGTAAAGGGGAACAAGAAGGGTTCCTACAGGTATGTTAGCAACAAGAGGCAGATTTGGGAAAGAGTGGGCCCTTTACAGATTGTGAGAGGCAATCTAGTGACAAAGGATTTGGAGAAAGCTGAATGCCTTTTTTGCCTCTGTCTTCACACACAAGATCAGTTCCCAGACTACTGCACTGGGCAGCACAGAATGGGGAGGAGGTGAACATCCCTCAGTGCTGAAGGAACAGGTTCAGAACTATTTAGAAAGATTGGACATGGGGCCAGACGCAATGCATCTGAGTGTGCTGAGGGAGTTGGCTGATGTGATTTCAGAAGCCATTGGCTATTATCTTTGAAAGCTTCTGGCAATTGGGGAAGGTCCCAGATGATTGAAAAAAGGCAAATAGAGTGCCCATCTTCAAGAAAGGGAAGAAAGAGGATCCAGGGAACTACAGACCAGTCAGCCTCACCTCAGTCCCTGGAAAAATCATGGAGCAGGTCCACAAGGAATCCATTTTAAGGCACTTGGAAGAGAGGAAGGTGATCAGGAACAGTCAACATGGATTCACCAAGGGCAACTCATGCCTGACCAACCTTATTGCTTTCTATGAAGAGGTGACTGGTTCTGTGGATGTGGGGAAAGCGGTATATGTGATATACCTTGACTTTAGCAAAGGTTTTGATACAGTCTCCCACAGTATTCTTATCAGCAAGTTAAAGAAGTATGGGTTGGATGGATGGATGGACTACAAAGTGTACAGAGAACTGGCTAGATCATCGGGCTCAACAGATAGTGATCAATGGCTCCATGTCTAGCTGTTAGCTGGTAACAAGTGGAGTGCCCCAGGGGTCGGTCCTGGGGCCGGTTTTGTTCAACATCTTCATTAATGATCTGGAGGATGGGGTAGATTGCACCCTCAGCAAGTTTGCAGATGACACTAAGCTAGATACCCTGAAAGGTAGGGATAGGATACAGAAGAACCTAGACAAATTGAAGGATTGGGTCAAAAGAAATCTGATGAGGTTCAACAATGACAAGTGCAGAGTCCTCCACTTAGGAAGGAGGAATCCCATGCACAGCTACAGACGGGGACCAATGAGCTAGGTAGCAGTTCTGCAGAAAAGGACTTTTGAGGTTGCAGTGGATAAGAAGCTGGATATGAGTCAGCAGTGTGCCCTGATTGCCAGGAAGGCTAATAGCATATTGGGCTGCATTAGGAGGATCATTGCCAGCAGATTGCGGGAAGTGATTATTCCCCTTTATTCGGCACTGGTGAGGCCGCATTTGGAGTATTGTGTCCAGTTTTGGGCCTCCCACTACAAAAAGGATGTGGACAAATTAGAGAGAGTCCAGGGAAGGGCAACAAAAATGATTAGGGGGGCTGGAGCACAAGACTTATAAGGAGAGGCTGAGGGAACTAAGCTTGTTTAGTCTGCAAAAGAGAAGAATCGGGGAGGGGGATTTGAGAGAAGCCTTTAACTACATGAACGGGGGTTCCAGGGAGGATGGAGCTTGGCTATTCTCAATGGTAGTAGATGACAGAACAAGGAGCAATGGTCTCAAGTTGCAGTGGGAGGTCTAGGTTAGAAATTAGGAAAAACTTTTTCACTAGGGCTGGGTCCACACTGACGGCGGCAAATTTGCCATTGTCAGATCGATTGCTCTAGATCGACTGAGTGGTCTGTGTAGACCCGCTCAGTCGATCCATCAAGCAATGCAGGAAAACCACCCTGGTAAGTGGTGTAGTGCTGCGTCGAAGGGAGCACTGTTCCCTTCGACGCAGTGCAGTGTGTACGGCGCGCAGAGGAGATGCCGCAAAGTCGACGGGAGATACACAAGTGATTTACGTCACTTGCGTATCTCCCGTCGACTGCCACCGAATTGCGAAGGTAAGTGTGGACCGGGCCTAGGAGGGTGATGAAGCACTGGAATGGGTTACCTAGGGAGTTGGTGGAACCTCCATCCTTAGAGGTTTTTAAGCTTCAGCTTGACAAAACCCTCACCAGGATGATTTAGCTGAGGATAGTCCTGCTTTGAGCAGGGGGTTGGACTAGATGACCTCCTGAGGTCCCTTCCAACTCTAATATTCTATGATTCTATGATTCTATGTCAGCAGAGCCTGATGAAATGCACCATAGGTTTCGTAAGGAACTAGCTGAAATAATCTTGGAACCATTAGTAATTTTCTTGGAGAATACATGGCAGAAGAGTGAGGTCTCAGAGGCCTGAAGAAAGTCAAACATAATGCCTGTCTTTAAAAAGGAGATGAAAGAGGATCCAAGGAATTATAGTCCAGTCAGCATAAATTCCGTACGTGGAAAGATATAGGAACAAACGATCAAACAATCAATTTGTAAGCACCTAGAGGTTAATAGGGTTTCAGGTAATAGCCAGTATGGAATTATGAAGAGCAAATCATGCCAAACCAATCTAATTTTCTTGTTTGATAGAGTTACTAACTTAGTGGATAAGAGGGAAACAGTAGATGTGATATATCTTGATTTTTGGTAAGGCACAGTTCCATATGACAGTTTCACAAGCAAACTAGGGAAATGTGGTCTAGACATTAAATTACTATTGGGTGCATAACTGGTTGAAAAACCTTTCTCACAGAGTAGTTATCAATAGTTCATTGTCAGCCTGGGAGGCTGTATGTAGTGGTGACACAGAGGGGTCTGTCCTGGGTTTGGTACTATTCAATATTTCCATTAATGGCTTGGATAATGAAGAGAATATGCTTATAAATTTTGCTGATGACACCAAGCTGAGAGGACAGAATTAAATTTCAAAATGACCTTGACAAATTGGAGAATATGTTTGAATTCAACACGATGTAATTCAATAAAGACAAGTGTGAAGTACTACATTTAGGAAGGAAAAATCAAATGCCCAATTACAAAGTGCAGAATATCTGGCTAAGCAGTCGTACTGCTGAAAAGGATCTGGGGGTTATAGCGGATCACAATTTGCATATGAATCAACAATGTGATGCAGTTGTAAAAAAGGCTAATATCATTCTGAGGTATAGTAACAGAAGTGTTGTATGTCAGACAGGCAAGATAATTGTCCTGCTCTATTTGGCACTAGTGAGGCCTCAGCTAGTGTACGTATCCAATTCTGGGTGCCACACATTAAAAAAGATGTGGACAGATTGGAGGAAGTCCAGAGGGAGATCACCAAAAATGATAAAAAGATTTAAAATAGGCCCTACAGGGAAAGGTTAAAAAACAAAACAAAACTGGACATGTTTACTCTTGAGAAAAGAAGACCAAAGGGGGATCTGATAACAGTCTTCTCCTCTGTTAAAGGTTATGATGCTGAGGATGGTGATCAATTGTTCTCCGTGTCCATTAAAGAAGGACAAGATGCAATCAGCTTAATTTTCAGCAAAGCAGATTTAGGTTAGATACCAGGAAAAGCTGTTTAACAATAAGGATAGTTAATCAATGGATTAAGCTCCCAAGGGAGGTTGTGGAATCCCCAGCACTGGCTGTTTTTAAGAACAGGTTAGACAAGCACTTGTCAGGGATGGTCTAAGTTTATTTGGGCCTGCCTCAGCACAGGGGACTGGACCTGATGACCTCTCCAGGTCCCTTCCAGCCCTACATTGCTATGATTCCATTAACACTCTTGGCTACTTGCTGCTACCTGCCCATTCCAGAACATCAAAATCCAGAGATGGTCTCTTCAGTAGGGATCTGAGAAGTGTATGTTTCAGATATTACCTCATGCTGCCCCCTTTCTAAGAGGGCACAGGTTACCTGCAGCAGGAATGTTATCACAGTATAGCTTTTGTAAGGCCCCTCTTAAGAGATAAAAGCAAAGAGGCATCCCTTGATTCAGTAGATGTAATGGGGAGCATGCATAATGACTTAGGACTGTTGGGGAGCATCAGGAACCACAGTTGATACATCTTTTCTATAGGGGTAGCCTGGGGTCCCTCCCAGTCCTGCCCTGCATCTGTTGCCCAGTGCCCAGGGAGGAATGGGGTCATGGTCCTGACACAGACTATCTCATCTGAGACCTAGATTATGCCTACATTATGAGCTAGAGGTGTGATTCCTCTGCTCATGTGCCCATCCTCGCACTGGCTCTCGTTGAGCTAGCACAGATATGGATAGCAGCGTAGCCATGGCAGCATGGGGAGCAGCAGCAGAGGCATTGCTGAGCCATGCTGAGTACAAACCAGCCTGAAACCAATGAGAGCTAATGCGAGCATGTGTGCACGGGCAGATGAATCACACCCTTCTGCAAATATAGATGTCGCTCTAGCGAGCTGTGGTCAGCGCTGGTCAGTTGTCCCCCATTCTACGCTCCTGGAGTGCTAGCAACCATACAAAAGCAGTGTTGGGCTGCAAATGGGAAGGGTTTCCAAGATGAACCACCTCTCTCCTTCAAAGGAGTTTCCCAACGTGGCCATGACTTTATCCCACAGAGTTTTAACCGATAAGCTGTGATATCTGTGTATGTAATAAAAGTGTCTAACAAAATATAACCTTACAAAGAGGTCACAGAAATTGGAGATGGGTAAAAGGAATATATGTTCTCTCTTTTCAATGCAGCACCGCACAACAAAAACAATTTTGTTTTATCATGTCAAGTGAAGGGATGAGAATTGCATCAACAGCCTTTCACAACGCATTTGACACTCCCCAATGAAACAATACATCATTGATGAAAAGCTTCAACCACATAAACCTGCGAGACTCCTAGCTAACGAAACTCGATGAAACTTCTTCCAGGAAAATCCTTCGTAAATGCTGAAGTTATATCTAGGAATTCTGCCGCCTGCTCTGTATGATTCATTCAGCGCTCCATGGGTTAGATGTTATTAAATTTGCATGACTTTGTGTTAAATAAATACACTGAAGCACAACAGCTGGGGCTGCTCATCACTCAAGCGTATGACACGCAGTGCCAAATCCAAGAAGCACTTGACAGTGTTGTAATTACCAAACTGGGTCAGTGGTTAAATAGAGTGCAGGGATTATTATAATACCAGCCTCTGAGGTTTTGCAACTTTCTTTTTTAGTTAAAAAATATCAGAGAAGCACGCACTTTATCAGAAGGTGCCTATGAGCCCTAGCCTGTCTGTGAGGAATCTTTACTTATAAGAGTGGCCTCTACTCATCTGAGTAAGAGTGTGATGGACCAAACTCATACTAAGTGTTATAGCAAGTCAAATAACATCCCAACCCCATACAATGAATAGGGTTCATGTCGCAAATGTTTTACTTGCAGAAATCTCACTGCGATGTAGGAGAAAAGGAGATCTTGTGGTTTCTGATGTGTTGAGCCCTACTCCAGGTTCTGCTACAGACTTCCTATAGGGCCATTGTTCTCCCCAAGCAGCTGCCCAACCGGCATCAGCAAGGGGTGACCCAATCATGGCACAGATGTGTGGAAAATAACCTGTGACTGACACATGGTACATCTACACAGCACACCACACGTGGGTGTATGTGTCCCGCACCGGCAGAGTTGGTGTGTTCAAGCCCGTGCTTGAGCATCCATACTGCATGGTGAACCGGGGCCTCATAACCATGCTGATATGTCAGACCAACCCAGAACTTCAGCTTCTGTTGTGTATCCCAGGGGTGTTAGTGCCCTCATCAGCTGTAGGTACTCCAGAGCTAGTTTCATGGGGGTCGTCAGAGCACTTGGCTGTCCATCCCTTGGGAGCTGACCAGAAGAGTTGGTGGTTTTAGCTCGCAAACACATCCAGCAAGCTGTTTTGTGTTTACACTCTCCCAGCAGCAGACGCCATCAATGTGGATTCCACATTGCTAGAAGAACTTCTTCTCCTCATGCTGTCAGTCCTACTTCAGGAATCAGGCAGAGCATCTTTGAGGTGCTGGTGGACATTTCGGTGGTAGTGTTTGACCTGGCAGTGACACCTCTCAGAAGGGGCTACTGACATGTCAGCTGCAACCAGCTGGTTTTGCTCATGTCTTTTGCCTTAGCTGCAGATTCTCTGTCTGTAACAGACCATGATCACAGACTGGTGAGATCATATCATCAGGGAGACCTGGGACAACCAAGAGTGGGTCCAGAACTTTCCCTTGAAGAAGGAAACGTTCCTGGAGGTTTGTAATCAGATTCCCCCAACCTTGCAGCACCAGGACACCCACAAGAAGGTGTACATTTTTAACAGTGAGAAGAGTTAATCATTGGAACAATTTACCAAAGGCCAGGGTGGATTCTCCATCACTGACAGCTTTTCAATAAACACTGGATGTTTTTATAAAAGATCTGCTTTGGGAATTATTGCAGGGAGAATTTGCCATGCTGGGAGTTCGGTAGTGAAGCAATGCATTTTCTCCATTTCACTCTCCTCGGTTTAAGTTTTGCTGGGCTTTTATAACTCAACCCAAAATTACTGTCACAGAAGTGTTACGTTAAGCTGCATATTCAGATCAGCCTGTCAGTTTCATATCTTTATGTAATCCACAGCCTAGCGTAGGCCTCGGCCAGCACAGGAGCAGCATCTGGGACACTGTGCCTGCTGGAGGCACAATCTCTTCCCTGACTTCGCTATCTGCACAGAGGTGTGTGTTTGCAGGTAATCGGCTTCACCCTTTAGGATGGAGCAGATTGTACCCCAGCCCCGTGCCAGGAGCCAGTGCCGCGTGGGAAGGCTGGGGCAGGTCGTTAGACCCATGACCCCACTGCAAGCTCACCCATGTTGTCAGCATCCTTTTGGCAAGAAGGAAGCAGGAATGAACAGTCCCGGGACTCTCCTCCCCGACAAAGAGCAGGGGCCCAGAGGCTGCCTTTGCACAGCTTTGTACACATGTCTCTTGCCTGGTGGAGTGAAGGCAATCACGATCTTGCCCATAATGTGCCAAAATAATCCCTATTGTACCTATGCTGATGTCAATGGAGTTGCACCAAGGATGAATCTGGCCCCTGTGATGGGGTATATAAACCCTGAACTGGGACAGAGAGGATTGAGGAGCAGTTCAGGCCCATCACACCTGCAAAGCCTGCTCCAGCTGGAGCAGGAACCTAAGAGAGAGCTGCGGAGCTCAGAAGGGGGGCAGCCAGGAGAGGAGGAGAGAGGGTCCAGCTGGTGTTCTGGCTGCAGGGGAGAGGGCTGCAAGCAGCAGCGACCTCAGGCCTAGAGGAGGGACTAGCCTTTGTCTAGGACTAGGAAACCCTTCATTTCATCTTCTGGTGGATCATTTGTGAAGTTTTTGCCCGTGCCCTGGCCTGGGAGGGGAAGTGGCAGGAAATGGCTGAGGGAAGGAGCCACAAAACATTCCTGGGTCTTTGATGTCATTGTCTCTCATGGCTCCTTGGGCCAGAACTTGGTGGAGAGGGCAGGCCTCTCTTACCCACCACCCTCCCATAAAGGGGGCACAAAACAAAAGATGAGAGAGATAGAGACATAATAAGCCCCGAGGGGAGAGCATGCAGTCCACGGAGCCTGGGGAGTGGGCTGAAGACTTTCTTTTGTGGAGGACGTTGGACTTGTCTATTTTGTTGGACTCTGTTCATCCCTGGAAGGGGGTGGACTCAACTGGTGACCAGTCTGGAGGGCTGAATAGTCCTGGACTAGAAAGGAGACTGCCACAGCATCAGCGTGACCACCAGCGGGGGATGCCGGAGATGGGGAAGAGCTGTGTCCCAGGTACTTAGCCAGCAGGCTGTACCACTGGCAAATCCTGCCGGCTGCAGCCCCTTATGTAACCAACAGCACGGTGATGGAGACCTGCTTCTGTTCTCTTCCTCGGAGAATAAATTAAACAAAATAGAAGGAGGCGGGAGGTTTGGAGGCTGAGTTTGGCTTCTGCATTTTGTCTGAGCTGCTTGAGATTTGGGCTTGGGCCAAGAGCTGGGTTTTGTTTACAGCTTAGAACGAGGCTTGGCCATGGACGGACGGGCGAGAGAAGTGAGTTTGCTACTGTGCTAACGCTTTAATCTCTGCGACTGCATCACTCAGCACCCTCCTCCGATGCCTGCCCTGGGGGAATTGGTGCTAGCCCTGACACAGGATCGATGTCTCTTCTTAAATCACAGGAGCCACGCCTCATGGGAGATGAAAGTTACACCCAACAGAGTCAGGCTGGACGCACGCACCAGGCTCATGTGGGAACAGCACCTCCACGGTGGAGTTCCAAGAAAAAATGTGGAGAGCTGAGAGCATTCCTACAGAGAGGATTCCGCTTCCCCAAGGTACCGAGCTAACTAAGGACTAGATGGTGCCACTTAGACATAGCCGTTTTCAGTGCAGCGCCACTTCTGCTTTCTGCCTTAGGCTCCTAGGTGTCCAGAGATTTCATATCATCTGGTACCCCACAAAGGGACATAATACTTACTTCCCACCGTGCAGCCAGCCAACTCTGTTGGTCTGTGTATGGGTGGTGCAGAGCCACAGTCCTGCCTTCTGCCCTTGGAGGAGTTGAGAGAAAATGGTCCATCTGCTGCCTTGCTCTTACACAGGCTGGCAGGGGGATGGGGAGGTGGGGTTCCTGGCTCCCCAGTGTGCACCTGCATATGAATCAGGCACAATTTGATCCTAGTGGGATAAATAACGAATGTCTTGTGCCTTCAAAATTGTGACAGATTTTTCATTTGAAACTAGTGCTAAGGAGATGGTGAGTTAGACTAAACTCATAGAAGCACTTGTACAGCAAGTTGCTTAGCTGTGCTGCTAACGTGTCACAGCATGCACTGTTAGGCTAGTAACATGCTCGTTGTGTTTGTCTGTTCACCCTACGTGAGTTTGCAGCTGCTTTATATAACTAGCACACAGGCACCTTATACCACAGGGGTTGGATGGTGACATTTTTAGCTGCAGCTGGAGTTTTTAAAAGCTGCACATTTCCCTTTTCGTTTTCATTGTCCCTGTGGGCTAGTTCCAGCACTCTGGGGGAGAAAGCACCCAGTTAAAACATTTTAGACCTCGGTGTCTTAATGGGACAACACCCTGGACAGTTGGCCCACACCCAGGGCCAGCCGCTGTCTTCAGACACCTGGGCAGAATTCAGACCTATGTATTTCAGATGCTGGAGATGTAGCTGCGGGAGGGTTTCTTCCTCATATACTGCTGTCCATCCAAGTGCACTGTGGCCTCTGTTAGGGCCCGGTTTGTTCTACATATTTTCCAAATAAAACATTCCTTGATCTCCCTACTTTGTCAAAGTTGCTGACACCAGGAAATGAATTTCCAAAGGCCAGTGGTAAAGGGTGCAGCAGTGGGCAATGGCATTTATATCACTGAGAAACATGCTGCAAGCTGCAGCTTGTTCAGAGATTCTAAGGCCAGAGGGGCTACTCTGATCATCTAGTCTGACTTCCTGCATAGCGCAGCCCACAGAAATTCAACCAGGCATTCCTACATGCAGCCCAGTAACTAGTGATCAGTATATATAGACAGCAGATAATAGCTTTGTTAACCATGTTAGGCATGACCAACAGAGTTGTAGCAATCACTCTTCAATCAGAACATAAAGTGTGTGGGGAGGGATCGGGGGTGTGTGTGTGTTATTCATTGTTCTCAATTCTACTGGTTCTCACTGACCAGATCAGAGCTAATGGATTTTAAGTTCTGACAACTTCTTCATACCAGCAGGTACTTCGGTTCCTCTTCCGAAAAAATTTCTGATCTAAGTCCCATGTAATGAATAGTTCTCAAAATCCATGCTGGCTCAGATTAAAGGGTTTGCCACTGTGAAGATGTTACTGAAGTTGGAGTCCTCTCTGGCGGGGCTGGTGAGAGGAAGAAGGAAGGATAGCAAAGCAGCAGGCTAGCTTGTCCCAACTAAGGTTTCTTTCTGGGGAGAGGAACTAATTAATTTAAGATTAAATTTCTTATTGCAGACAACATTTTATTAAAGAAAAGCCCATTTAACCTGATTCTCAGTATTAAGCCTCTTTCATACCACGTTGGGAGCATAAAGTGGGCAGAAATGGCCCCTGGGAGAAACCTCCTTTGTAGGACCTCTGTGATCAGAGCAGAGTTGGCAACAAAGGCCATGAAAATCCTGTTCCCAGTCCAAGAGTAGGGCATGTTCCAGGGAAACAAGGGGGCAGGCTGTCAAGGGCTGTAGCTAGAATCCATTGCACTATGGCTGTTTTCTCTTTGAAGCTGCTCTAAAGTACACTGAGGGAAGGGCGGGTCCCAAGCTGCCCCTGAACGTGTGAGAGCAAAAGTTGTTTAAAGGCACATGTGCTGTCCCTTCTTCTTCTCTGCCCCAGGCCCAAGAATTGAGAATCAAACCCATTGTGTTTCCATAGCTACGGCACTATGTCAGGTCAAACCACACCCACTGTGGGACAGATGAGAAAGACATAAATGGTTGTTCTAATGCAGACTTCAAAGGACACCAGGATCACACTGCACGAAGTGTAGTCTGCCTGCCATGTAACCTGCTGCGTACCCGTCAGGCTGCAGAGATCACTCCATTCACAGGTGAGATGAGTGTGCATGAGGGGGACAGGATCAGGCCCTCTGCTCAAGAAGGAATGTCGGGGTTGTATTATAGCAAATGCGGGGTGAATCTTAGTGTTAATACATCCACACCACAGCGAAAACTCCTACGTACGTTGATCGGCTTTTGCATAACATTTATCAGGAATGCTTCAGGAAAAAAAAAGACTCCAGAGCAATTATCTTTTTATTTCATTACTACTCCCAGGCTGCTTTGTCATAAATCACATTTCCATCCTCTGGGCGTGTAGGTGCAGAGCTGCTGACTGTGTCTAACATAATTTGACCAGCTGACTGCTACAGGGTGACCGAGTTACCGACTGAATAACTCATTAATTGTGCTGGATCTTGTTGGCTTTTAAGGAGGAACTTGCACCCCCAGTTATTTGTAGAAGGACTGCAAGCTCTTCCTTGTCAACCTGCATTAGCTGCCACTGAGCGTAATTTTGCTGCCAGGCCAGGACGCAATGATACTTTAGGGCTTCTCTGACATTGCTGCATCTGTTACCATTCAACCTTTGCTGCACTAGGGACAGTCTGCGAAAACATTTTGCCTGGTGCCAACACCCGTCCAGCTCCGCTGGCATTAGCAAAGTGGGGAGCCTTAATGCAACCATGCAGTTTACTGGCATTTTAAGCATCCTAACAGGTAGACCCGCTCTGAGGAGGGTTGGATGCCACCGGGCTTAAAACACCTGCAGGCGCTGGGGGGCCTTTCTATACCATGCCGTGTTGCTAGCGGCGAGTGGAGTGGAACCTATGCTGGCGACAGTGTGTCTGCGTGCGCGCACGGGAAGAGAGGAATGTCACTCGTGTACATGAGGCTCAGTAGCAATGAATGGTAATGCTGCCATCAAGTGGCTGCAGCATGGAAAAAACGTAGTTCTGGGAAAGGAAAACAAGGACCTTTCTAGGTGAAAGTTCACAGGGTGCAGGAATGGCCCAGGGGCAAAACGTATCCACCTTTCTGGAGAAACCACAGACGGGGACAACTGGTCCAACCCCCGGAGGGTTAACGGAGGTGCAGCCTCCCTTCCCAATGGCGAGGTGAGGATGGGAACCCCGTGGGAAAGGCAGGAGATGGGCTGCACTGTCTGTGGAGGCTGGGGAGCCATGGGAAACTACGACCTCAGCTTCATAGATCCCAGCCAGGGAGGGGGAGATGAACTCCCCAGGCCATCCCAGCACAGTAAGTTTGCTCATTTGTCCCGCTGTGATTGACTCCCTCATCTCCACTGAACACTCATACCTGTTCTGCATGTGGTCATGCCACAGCTTGCCATCCAGCTGACCTTCTTTCCCTATGGGAGTATAGCAGGTAGAGAAACACTCCCTCAGCCCATCCAAGCCTGTCCCACTAGCACATCTGCAATCCCCCCATTTGTGCGGTGCTCACAGAAAGCACGTGCAGCTCTGTGCGCTCTGGGCCCATCCCTTCAGGGGTGCTGGTGCCTTTCCGTTCTTTTCCCACTTGTTTTGTCCCCTCTCTCTGCTTTATCAGGACAATCGAAGATCCAGTCCACAGCCCTTCAGACTGTTATCTTCAAATGAGACCACTTTAGGTGCCCAACTTGAAACAGCTTGGGCTTGATTTTTCACCCCAAAGCCATGAGAACTCAGCAGCTCAGGGAAACTGAGGCATAGAGGTGACCTGATTTGCACAAGGTCAGAGGCAGAGCCAGAAATAGAATCCAGATCTCCTGCTTCCGGGCCTGTGCCCCACCCCCTGGTTCTAGCCCATCTCAACTCCTGCGCAGCATTGCTTCCTGCAATGCTTGGACTAGTTTTGTTTTTTTTTTTTAAATATCCAGGGCAGTGAGGATCCCAGAGCTTCCTTTTGACAGCTATTGTTTTTGATCTCTGGGAAGGATGGGTTCACACCCTCTGCAGCATGATTCCATTTCACCACATGGTGTGACAGCTGTATATTTTACTTGCATGCATAAATGCAGTTGCTGATTATTCAAAATTAGAAATAGTACTGAACAAAAACCCCAGATCCCAACAACCCAGAGATCTGGGCAAGCTGGGATCCTCATCCCAGCATAGCGGTTCAGCAGAGAGGTCCAGTACAAAGCAATTACCCTCTTCTGTCCTGCCAGCTCCAAACAGTTTGTATACCTGTGGGAACTGAGTTCAAAGGAAGTATCAAATAAGATCTGCAAGTGGGTTTGGGATGCAGCATATTCCCATGGTGCACGGCTGGATGAGCATGGTGTACATGCATATCCCCCCCCCCCAGTTGAGAACAAACCCCTTTAGAGTTCTTCCCCTTTACAAATTGAAAATAACAAAGCAGAGAGTTTAGCTAAACTGGTCTGAAGGCTGTTCAGTGACTATGGGGCCCAGTGGTTTCTGCCTAATGCCTGTTGGTATTTCATACGATGGAATTTGCCACAGGCAAGCTATGCGAGTTCCACATTCCAGATGACTATCCTATAGACTTATGTGTGTGAAATGCTCTGAAACGCAGGAAATTGTATCGTGTTGTTCAAAGTGATCTCTGAGGTCTCGTTTGAAGGATCCTGTTGTCCTATAGCTGGGTTACTCTGGATGCGGGAAACTTAATGCACTGGGCTTGCAGAGTTAAATACCAACTCTTCCGTCAGGTGCGGGGGGGAGAGGAAGGAGGGAGAGAAACGGGCTCATTCCTCTTATGGAAGAATCCAGGGATCAAATCCCGAAACCATGTTATTGCCCAAGATCCACAATGGGTCCTGGCTCTGCGTACAATGCAGGTCACTTCTCCTTGGAGCTACCCCCTGGGAGCAGAGGGCTGAGACCACAGGAGGGGAAAGAAGATAAATTCATCCCAGCTGAGTCCAATTAGTCCCAGGGCTCTGCAGGGAGGAGCAATGCTGCAGAGAGTGGCAATGAACCGTCTGCCTCCTTGCCACCCTGAACACACCAACAAGGGCCCTTCAGAGTCTCATGGGAAAGGGGAAACAACGCACTGGAGCTGGCCTCCCCCTTGCCTGCAGCAGACATCTAGTGGTATTACATCTCTCTCCTTCCAGTGATGAAGGAACCCCTCAATCTGCTAAACTGGGAAAAAGTCTCCCTCTTAATTCTGTCTACCTATAGAATGTAATCACGGCAAACGAGCCTGTAGAACTGAGCGCAGAATTACAGCCCTTCTCTACAAGTCAGTGGTATGGTTCCAGTTGTCGAAGGAAATGGTATCATTCTCTCTTAAAACCTATAGGTTTTTAGAGTAATTCCTTTAGCACCTGTTGAGTCCAGCCCTTACAGAATTTAGCTTAAGGGTAAATAATAGAATGTATAGGAAGTAGGACCTGATTCAAAGCCTATTAAGTCAATAGGCATATTTCCATTGATTTTCATGGGCTTTAAATCAAGTCCCGGTGGGAGGGGGCTGCTCCACCAATCATATTCCCTCCACTAACCTCTATGGAGTATTGTTTGCCTGGCAGTGGGCCTGATTTCCAAAAGGGAAATTAGTTTTCTGGTTTCATGTGAGAAAACTCCTCCCTGCACCACTTCCCGCAAATGCTGTTTGTTTGTTTCAAGCAGTGCAGAGCGTCTGGATTTAGGCAGCTCTCTCCCTATAAAGCCAACCCCGTGTGCTGAGTTTCAGCTGTTTCTTGGAGCTTCTCTGTTCACATTGCTGAGCAAGGGATGAAGTCATGCAAATTACAAGCTGTGGAAATTTGATCTCTTTATTCTGTAATTGCTGCTCTGTGAAATCCGAGAATATATATTTACTTTAATATTCTTGCAGAGGAGGAGAATCCTCAAGGCATGGAGCAGCGGGAGAGAAGGCCAGCAAGGAGAAAGAGGGTGAATCCATTTGTACTTGCTTAAATAAGTTATATATAGCAGTGTATGGATCTTGCCCTCAAGGATGACAAGCAGCAGAAGCATTCAGCTTATATCTTGGTGTTTGGAAGCTTTAGACACACATTTGATGGAGTACATTTCTGTGTAGTAACTCAGTGTACTGTGTAGTAACACGTATGTTTCTGTGTAGTAACTCAGGGAGGGGGAGAGCCTCCTAGGCACTGTTGCCAACGCTTGCAATGTTGCATAATGTTTTGATTCAAGTCCTAGCTCCTGGAGTCTTGTGATTACATAAGATGCCCAGCTTTTGTTTGCTCCCGCTCTCCCTCCCCCTTTCCCCCCATAAGTTTCTAGCCCTCGTGATTGTGAAGAAAATCTGGAAAACATGACCACAGTGTGCCCTAAAGGTTTGAACCCAGAAGTCAAATAAAGACCATAAAATGTATAATTTCTTTAGTCTCATTTTTAAGACAGTCACATGATTCCTGGTATTTGAAGTCCTGAAGATTAGCAGTACTGATGCTATTATAACAGCTCCTAAAGGCTCTAATTAGGACCCCACTGTGTTAGGCTTTGTATAAACAAGGAATAATGACAGTTACTGATCTAAAGAGGACACTTTCCCCTGCTCTATATAACCCCAATGTGGGTTAAAGTTCTGGTTAAAAAGTGGGAATTATTTAACCCATCCATGCACTGAGATCTTTCCAAAAGTGAGGATGCACAGATTTCTGCTGAGCTTGGCGTGCACAACATAACAGCTGTGCTACCATTCTGGGATAGAATGGCTTGGAAAATCCATGAAAGGAAACACTGTCCATGTATCTGATTGAAGATCTGCAAAAAACTTTGATCTTAACCGTGTTGATTTTTTTTTTCTTGTGTCCACTCACTTTTGGCCCTGTGATGCAGGGAAAGAAATTGGTCCCAGGGGTGCCCTCTAAAATTTGGTGTTGCTTTAAGATTGCTTTGCCCCTTCAAGTCTATCGTTGCTGCTGCTGCTTCTCCTAATAGGAAAACAAAGAAACACAAATCGCAATTTAAAAAAAAAATCTCGCTAATAAAACTTACGTTGTGTGAACCATTCCGGAGTGCAGTCTGGGATCTGGATCACTGTTTTTCTGTGCTTGGGATTTCTTTCGATCGTGTCACAGAATCGTGGCTCGAGTCCACTTAAGTACATAGACATTTTAAAAAATACCTTGCTGAAGTAGCAACGGGGCAAGCGACAAAAGGTTTGAAGCTCAGTTTTGGTTCAAAAAGGCATTCAAAAGGCTGCGGATGTTGTGATGCCAGCAGCAGCTGGCTAGCCACCTGAACTCAGATCCGGGTGGTGGGCTGGGTTTGTAGTAGGCTGGCTAGCCCAAAATGCTACTGAAGCACCTGGCATTGGCTAGTGTCGGAAGGCAGGGTACTGGGTTAGGTGGACTCTTGGCCTGACACTATAGGGCCTCTCTTATGGTCTTATAATGCCCGCCCTGTTATTTTTTAGCGTACTAGCTCAAGCTGAGCTAGCGCATGTCTGTCCACACAGGTTGAGAGGCTCGCTCCCAGCTCACTGTAGACGTAGCTTGTGTGGCTTGCCATATTGACGCCGCTGCCTCTGCTGCCCCCACCAGCCAGCCAGGAAACAGTGACAGCAGCAGCAGGCACGGCAGGAGCTGAGTGAGGAACAAGCTGGGCCCCAATCCCTGCTCCGGGCCAGTCCTCAGTGGGTCACACACCACCCTGCTCATCTCTGCTGCCCATTCACTCCCGTGGTGTAGGACTGGCCAGCTAACCTCCTCCTCAGCAGAGAGGCGGAAGTGGGGAAGCTGAGACCCCTCAGGGGTTTTTTTGGAAATGATGCCCCTCTTGCTCTCAGTGCAGCACAAGAGTAGAGGCAAGTTTAGGCCACTTTTATGTCCCCCACACCCTACCTACAGGGCTGGGAAAGGATGAGGCCAGACCCTGGTCTAAGTTAAAGCTATGCCAGCTCCCTGCCATCCGGGGTTCTCCCCACGTTAGGGGAAGCGAATTTTTAGGTAGCTGAAAGCGTGCTGGATTTCCAGTGGCTTTGTGCCATCAGGGCAGCTCAGAACAACCAGAGAGCGTGGCCCCATCCGTATGGGAAGTTGTGGGTACTTCAACTTCGAAACCTCATCAAGCGTTTTGGCGTGTAGAACTGGAGCACTTTATGCTGATCCCATTTACACCGGTCTAACAATGGAGAATGCCGCTGTCTTCAGCGATGCTACTTCGGATTTACCTCAGTGCAAGAGTTAGCCGAAACAGGTGCAGCATCAGGGAAGTTACAAGTGGCAAACACCGATTAGCGGGATTGTTCCCCACAGTGTATTTTCAAATACTTGCACTGAACACATTAATAGCTCCAAAGAAGCCATTCCAGTCAATTGGGTCAGTGATTCACAAACTAAAACTATCCTAAGTAGGACCTTGCTACAATAAACTATAACGGCGCTGAAAGGGGTTGTTACTATTTACTGGGACATTGATCTGTGAACTACAGTTTCTCTGAGTGATGTACTGTAACAGCTACTTTGGAGACATTATGAGAGTCTGATGGATAAATGATCTGCTAAATAAGAAATCTTGAAGCAGAGAGCTTGTCAGAATGCATTCTACTGGATCAATTATACCCAAACGGTGTGTATTTCTAGAGCCGTCTTTATTGGCTGTAATTGTTACCCTGTCTGGAATAGACTTGCTTGTATGTTTTGTGGTTTGTTTTGTCTTTGGATCAAAATGCTCAGCATTATCCATCAGTCTTGCAAAGTAATGATGAAAACTGGTGCCTTCGCAGCAGGAACAAATCTGCTCATTCGGCCTTAATGCAAAATGTTGAAAAAACAAATAATTCTCAGGTCTGGCCATGATCCTCTCAATGCAGGACCAGAGGGGTGGTGACAAAGATGACTTTGCAGATGCAGCGCTGCTCTAACTTGTTCCTTCTCCCCCCAGTGTAGCCTCCTGTCCTCTTTTATTCCTGGCATGCATTGAGGGAGCGGACAAGGAGGACAGTGTGGAGCCAGTTTAGTGTAACTGTGCATTCGGAAATATGTTCGCAATGCCCACAATGCATGTCATGCTGAAGTACAACAGAGGCAACCAGAGAATGGCAAGAAAGCTTCCCACCCCTTCTCTAAGGAGAGAAAGACCATCTTTCTCTGCCTGCTCCAGCAATGATGTTGGTAGGTAGACTCTGAATGAATCCCTGCTATGCAGCCTTCTCTTCTCTCCTTGCCTCAGTGATGTCTGTATGGGGTGGCTGATTCTGTTGGATCCAGGGTGGGGCCAGGGCTGGATTTCCAGTTAGGCACAGTAGGCATGTGCCTAGGGTGCCGGCATTCTAGGGACACCTAAACAGTGGTTGATGACCACACAGGCCAATGGGCCCTGACCAATTTGGAGGCCCTGCCTGAGTGACAAAATTTTGGCCCCACTCCCTCTCCACTCCCACCCTCTGTGGAACTGGTCCAGCCAAACCCTCTCTCCCCCTTCACCTCCACACGTGCAGAAAACATGAAGGTCAGCTGTAGACAGGGCATGCTGTGCCAAGGGGTTCCATTTTGTCATCCATTCAGTCATCCTCCATTTTGGAAGGTGGGCTCTGGTCTATCTGGGACTGAACTGATTGTGGCAGGCCACGGCTCACAATAGACTCTGGTGACCAAGTTATGTTTGGATGAAAATAATCTAATTGTTAACCACAAAGCTCTAGTTGTTTTAATGCAAAGAACACCACACTATTTAGGCATTACAATTCTATAATAGAAATATGCTGAACTCAAATCCCATTGCTCATGATTCTGACTCTGAGCAATGAGTTGGATGGATGATGATGGCCAGTGTTAAATATTTGACTTCCTTTGCTTCCCAACCCCCTCCCTTGTTCTTTCAAGTGTATTCACTTGCTCGTCGCCGTAGGAGACATGTTCTCACAAGGCAAGGAAATGTGGCATTTCTGAAGTAACGACTGGGTAAGTGATCAGAGATGTATGCATGTTCATGGATCATCAAGGTTTTGAGGCTGTGGGGAAGAGCGAGGACAGTTAAACATGAAAGGAATTTCTCACTTGACAGTTGTGCTGCGCTGCCGATGGACGTGCCAGACAGTGACTGATAAGGTCACTCACTGCCTGTATTGATAGCTGTGCTTTCTTAAAAATAAACTGCGTTGCGTATGACACACTATAATTATTTCCACAGCAACTATTTTTCATTCTGAGTTGTTCAGGGTATTTAGAAGGAAGGTTTAAAGGGCTGCAGTCACATGATAAATGATTAGAAATAACATAAATATTTTATATGAACTAACTGGGATGGTTCATGCTTGTGTGACTCCATGATGATAAATCATCACCTATATTCCCTCAGCCTTATATATAACATGAAGGACAACACTAACCTCTGATTGGGTATCCAGCTATAATTCACTTCACTGGCTCTGCTTATGTCATGAATGGCAAGATCGCGGTTCTATCAGCTAATCTGCTCCATCCACTATTTGCTAGCAGCAAATAGAAACTAAAAGAGAAGAGGCCAGCAGCAAAATTCAGATCTGGAGCCAATTTTCCCCAAAGCTCAAAGAAGCTCAGAGCTGGGGTTTTAGTTCAGACTTGTCTTTGCAAACTAAAATATATAATAATAGCTTTTGGGATGTTATCCTTTTTCAAAGGATTGTAAAGCTTTCCACAAACTAGATACACAGAGACAGGCAGCCACCTTGAGAAGTGAGTGCAGCAGGCAACTGACAAAAAACACACTGTGAAATAGAGTGTGGATAAGTATTTATAACCAATGATGTCAAGTCAAATGTCGAATCATAAGGGAACCATCACTGGATCTGTAAGACTCAATTCTGCTCTCATCTACACTGGTATAGAGCTAGACAGTAACAACAGTGAAATCACCACAGAACTACACTGAAGGAGTTAACCAGATTTATTCTATTGCAAAACAGAGCACCACTATGCTTCTAGTGTCTGCACAAAACAAGAAGATCTCGGTTAGTTTTATCTACAAGACCCCCTCCAGGGTCAACTACAATGTATGCAGTGTATACACCTTGGAAGAAAAGAGCTGAAATCACCCGTCTGGGATCTAAACCTGTGTGTTTAAAAATAACCTGGTTCCCCCTCCAAAATGTTCCTTCATTATAGAGCCAGAGTTATAACCCTAGAGTTCTGCAATAACTATTCAACAGCAGGGCAAACTTCAAAAGACTCACTTCGGGTTTGGTTAGTGGCTCTTCTAATTAGGTTCTCATACTGCACCCATCACTATGGTATCTCCATTCAAAAGAAATAGCTCAGCCCTTTTTTAGCATTCAGCAACCTTGCCTCCCGTACAAGCTGGAACCTAGAAATGCAACTACAGGCAGCATACAAAAATGAAAAGTCCATTTGTGCACTGGTAAGTACTTATTTTAATTGGACTACTATTATTTGCAGTGCAGGAATACCTAGAGATACCCAATTGAGATCTGGGCCTCATTGTGCTAGTGGTTGTACAGAGAAGTAGACAGTCCCTGCCCCGAGGAACTTACAATCTACATAGACAAGACAAAGGTACTCAAGTGAATAAGTGCTCACTAAAGGAAGAGTCAAAGCCCACTGGAAGATCATCTCCCACTGATCTTGATGAGCATTGGACAGGCCATGATAAAGTTTGTTGAAGTTTTCCAGCTAGCAGCTTTTCAGTGCGTTTTGCTTTTGTCAAAACTTTGCCTTTTGGAATAAAAAAGGAGAGCATCTATTAAATTTTTGCAAGTTGTTGGACCACCAATGGAGCTGATTAAAAAAAAATTATTTTTGTTTTTGAGACCTATCATATAAAAAAGTTTGGACAAAATTTTAGTGATTTCCCGCCCGTCCCATTTTTCTGTTGGCTCATCTTACCAGAAAACGCTAATGATGAAGCCTATTAAGCAAGCATTTCTAGATGTCTGGCTGATGAATCTTGCCCACATGCTCAGGGTTTAACTGATTGCCATATTTGGGGTCCAAAGGGAATTTTCCCCCAAGGAAGATTGGCATAGGCCTGGAGGTTTTTCACCTTCCTTTGAAGCATAGGACACGGGTCACTTGTTGGTGGATTTTCTGTACTTTGAAGTCTTTAAATCATTATCTGAGGACTTCAATAACTCTGTCTTAGATTAGGGATCTATTATAGGGGTAGGTGGGTAAAGTTCTGTGTCCTGCGTTGTGCAGGAGGTCAGAGGAGATGATCATACTGGTCCCTTCTGACCTATGAGTCTGTGAGAGCCTTCATAAAGATTCAAAGGTGACATTCTAAAATTGGGATGAGAGATTTTGGTGGGAAGAAAAGGTCCCTATTTTTATCAGAACCAATTCACCTATCTCATCTGTCACATATTTAAACTATCAATTCTCAGGCCAGAAATGACTATTGTGATCTTCCAGTCTGTTCTCCTGGATAACACAGGCCATAGAACTTCCCCAAAATAATTCCCGGAGCAGATTTTTTATGAAAACGTGTAATTTTGATTTTAAAATTGTCAGTGGTGGAGAATCCACTACAACTATGAGTAAGTTGTTCCAATGGTTATCTATGAATCCATTCTCTCAGCAATATCGCTGTGCTAATTCCCTATTACTAGGGCTGATCAAATAATTTCCATAAAAACTATTTTTCTATGTTTGTTGGGGAGTGTTTTTGGTTTTTGGAAGTTTATTTTCTGCAAAAATAAATTATTCAGCTATCCTGCCCGAGAGCATAATGGGAATTGTAGTTTTGGTGTCTATTCTCATTCTCTCTATGGGCTGGGCTCTTCAACCAGGTTATATCTCCCATGATGCAAACATCTCCCTTCACTATGAGGAGAGACTATGACACTTCATGAAAGATGGTTCCAACCAAGTAACCCCTTCCAATTTTGGCCAACGTATTTCCGTTTTTTATTCTTTTTGACAGATAGTCAAGATTTTTCTGTAGAAAACTTTGTTCCATTCCCCCTTCCTTCAAAATTTTCTGTAGTAGAGGAGAGCCAATTTCTGACCAGAAACCCTGATGTGGATTGTTGTAAGCCAACATTTATTCCTGGTGCTGTCAGTAACCAACATCTCATTGCCCATCACCACCAACTTTTTTTCTCTCTGACTCTTTGCATGTAAGAAGAGTGAGGATGGAAATAACATGCTAATAGTTAATACATGATAGAAAAAAAATCCCCAGTTAGCTGCAAAGACAGAGGAAGAAAATTCATAATTATTCACACAGAAAACACCTTGGGCCAAATTCTGCTCTTATTTACACTGCAGTAATGCCAGAGTGACTGTTAAACCAATGGAGTCAAGCCAACTTTTCACTGGTGTAACTGAAATCAAAATTGGACACACTGTTTGTTTAAAACACCGTGTCCTTTATGCTAATAGCTTAAATAAACACTCTTTGCCCTCAAAACAGCTTGAACAGCTTGTCTTTATCAACTTATCTAAATGTCAAATATCATTTGCTTAAATTTGCATAGTATTTCCATATTGTCTGTTTGAGTAAAGATTCAGTAATCAACAGCTGCAAAAAACAAGGGTTTCTGAGATTATTTTGCAGGGGAAGAAGAGTGGGATTCATTCTCTAGCTCTTCAGCAGTTATTTGCATGCTGACAGGTGCACTAGTTTTGTATGAGGAAGGAAAGAAATAGTTAAATGAAGCTTATTCATCACTATTAATTAGACTATTAATGCAGAGGTGGGATCTGTGGTCTAGACATGCTATGCAAGAATGGGGGTATCTGCAGACCTAATTTCAACACCAGTCTTCGCCACTGTCTTGCTTTGTGATTTTAGCCACACCACTTCACTTCACTTTTCTGTGTCTCTGTTCTTCCTTTCATGTTGTGTTTGTCTTCTTTCGTTTTGGGCTGTAAGCTCTTCAAGACAGGGACTGTCTCCTACTATATATTTGTATAGTACCTAGTATAATATAGTTTCAATCTTTGGTTGAGGCTGTGACCTGTTCGTGGCTAGGGTAGCCACCTGAAAATGCCAAGGTCAGGGCAGGCTGCAAAAGGAGAGCAGACTCTCCCAGCACCAGTGGATGACACTGAAGTCAGACTTCCCAACCAGCCATAAACAATGCTTTTGATTCCCCCACACTGGTTATCAAGAAGCTAAAACAAAATATACACAGCCCCCTTTACTGCATTTCAGTCTCTGGCTTACTACTTAGTCCAGTAAAGAGATAAGTTATTTAAAACTCTATGCTCTTTACCAAAAAGGTTCTCCTGACCCCAACGGGTCAGCCATATTACCAGATAAATATAAGTTTGGATCTTACCCAAAATACCACCCTGCCAGCCAGTCCTTCAGTAACTAAAACGAAATGTTTATTATAAAAGGAAATAAACTAATAGAGAAATGTTAAAGGATTAAAGCAATCAGATACATACAGATGATTTGAAAGTCCATATACATCAGTTTCCAGTAGAACTGTGGAGTTTTCAGGCTTGTATAGTCCCTCTGGTGTACATCCAGTACCTGGATGGGTCTCAGTCCTTTGTTTCACAGCTTCAGTTGTAGAAGAGTTGATCCAGAGGTAGGTGAAGGCTGAAGACTAAAGACAAAATGGATGTGGTGCAGCTGCCCTTGGCTTTTGCCATGCTGCTTGTGGAAATTCACAGCAGATGGAGTCCAGGGTCACATGAGTAAGTGACTTGTAAGGTGTAGCCCCCTGGCTTCTTTCCCTGGGTTATTGTACCTTTGAGTTCCCTTAATGGGCCATCAAGCAGCTAGTGCTGCAGCCATCCTGTCTGGGCCGTCACCAAGAAACACAGCACAAGTTGAAATCCAGATACATCAAACATGTCCATAACTTCCAATGCACATGTGACACATGCACATAAACGATATCGTCATACTTAGCAAATTATAATCTTTCTAACGGTACCCGACACGGCCTATCTCATATGAATTATTGTAATTTTGACATATTGATGTTAAATAATATCATAAAAGGTCCCCCTAATCCAGCCAGCATCCCGGAGGCCTCTAGGTGCTGCTTTAATATGAATACTAAATAATAATAGAAGACTTTGTAGGAGGATAAGGAATCTGAGCAGTCAGGTTGCCTGTAGGAATGGGTCAATAGCAGAGAAGTGTTTGGATGTTTGTTTGGGACAGAAGAAGAGATTAACCATTTCTGGGTACTCTTCAATTCTTCCATGTGTTTATTGCGGAGGAAGATAGTTCTCCTCAGAGATGTAACACACTTTCAGGTTGTTGTTTCTAGAAACAATTGGAATTGCCATCCCAGGGTGGAACAGTGGCGATCTAGACTGGTATCTTGTCTCCAAGATTCTTCAGTGAGTCCTGAACTGGAAAGCTGACAGAATCCCCATAAATAACTACTATACTATATATACTACACTAATACTATATATTAATCAGTCCATATGAGAATTTTTTTCCCAAATAACGGCATGAGGATTTACATCCCTTAGAAATTGTGTTATGCTATCTAATGAGCCTGTGAATGTTCTTCTCATGCACATAGCTATTTGGCCAATACTTTCAAACCAGGGTGCTATGTTGTAGCTTATTTAAATGCCTAAATATGGAGTCAGGAACCTAACTTTAAACACGAAGGTTTACAACTTTTGACTGTCTCTTTGGATTTTATAAAAGTGTGCTAAATTCATTGAGATCATGTGGCAGCAAGGCACTGTGGCCTTCCTTGGAGCCTGGGCCCAAGGAATGGTCGCGATGCCCCTGCTGGGCAGAACAGGACATCACAGGCCACAAACCCTGGGAGCTGAAGGGCGGGGCCAAGACAGGCAGGGGAAGTACAAAAGGCCGGCCTAGCAGCTCAGTTGGGGGAAAGTGTTGCCAGAGGAGGATGTGCTGTCCCCGAGGCCGCAGTCTGAGCCTGACCCAGACCCTGCGGCTGTACAGAGCAAGCCCTCCGCTGACCAGAGTCTCAAGGGCCCTAGTGACTGGGAAGAGCTACTGGAGGCTGCTGACTGGGAGGGACCCCCTGAGGCCGGCCCTGACCTAGAGGAGCTGCCCGTCGCCTGGGACCCCCTGGAACTGCTTGAGCCCGTGTTCTGGAGGACCCACCCACTGGGGCCCTGTGACCTGGAGGAGCTGCCATCTGCTGCTGGCTTCCCAGACCTGCTACTGGCTGATGATGAGGGACTGGTGGGACTCCCTCTAGCTGTCTACCCTGGAGAATGGGAGGAAGATCCCTGGCTCCAGTTACCTGGGTTCATAGTGGGAGGAAGTCGCCCAGGGGCAGCTGACTATAGTTTGGTTGAGCTTGTGGTCACACCAGTGTTTGTGTGTGGTGGCTGGAGCCTCGCTGACTCAATGGCAGAGCCCTTGTCACTGGTAGAGCCCTGGGCTGGGATGCAGTGGACTGGGGTGGACCTGTGTCCCCCTCCCACCTTCCCTAGCCACCCAGCAGTGCTTGATTCCACTAGGCCACAGAGGATACCGAGCATTGTGTTTACAGACTACTTGCCAGCCCTGCCCCACCTGGGGGCCGGGGGCTACAGATTCTTGCAACCCACTAACTTTCCCCTTGGAGCAAGGTGCTGTGGTCTTCCCTGGAGCCTGGGCCCGAGGAAGTGTCGCAATGCCCCTGCTGGACAGATTTGCCAGCCTACAGAGTTCCACAGGTTAATCATGCATAGTGTAATTGGGGGAAAAATGTGTTCTGTTCTTATCTGTTTTTAATTTACTTTTCTATTTTATTATCCCTTTCTCCTTGATTAATGAAAGAGGGCAAGTAGAAAAGCATGATTTATCTTTTCTGTATCATTTATTTTCCACACTATTATTTTCAGTCTTATTCCTCTCCTTGCTAAATAGGATGCTCACAGCTGTTGTAAATTAGGGTAGCTCTTTTGAAGTCAATAGAGCTACATTGATTTTGACCAGCTGAGATTCTGACCTCAGTCTTTCTGCACTGAAATTCTTCCATGCCCCTAATCATTTTTGTCACTTGTCTCTGGACCCTTTCTATTTCTTCTAGATCTCTTTGCAGCTGATGTGACCAGACCTGACCACAGCATTCAAAGCATGCCATCAAGTAATATAATATTTTCAGTATCATTTTCTATCTCATGTGATATATATCCCAACTATTTGTTACATTGTGGCAGCTATGCATTGATGAAATGCTAATATTGAGCTGTCCGAGAAGGGAACACTTTATTTCAACACGTCACATTTCCTTTCATGAGTATTCTGTGATCTGAACAAGTGTTTGTGACATTCTGAAAGGGCTACTGCTTTACCTATGGAACTTTCAATAAAAAGGATTCAATCATAATGCTTTTTGAAAGCAAGCATATGCCAAAGAATAGCAATTTCCCTTCCCCATCCCACCCCTGCTAAATTCATGAGATTTTTTTTTAAGGGAGGAGCTTCATGCAAAAGTTCTGACTTTCACTAGTATGTATCTACATTATCCCCATTCCTTCTCCTGAAGTGCTTCTCTCTTCTTCTGCCCATAAAGTTATTCAGGTTCTGTAGTTAGCACTTTATTTCCTCCATATTTACTGTTCTGTGGTAGCTGATAGTAGTTGATAACCTTTAGCAACCTACAAATCTTTACTATCTTGGCAAAAGAGAACCAAACCTTATAGCAAAGAATGGCTTATAGTGGGTGTGGCTTGCAGAGTCTATTCATGGAACAGTTTCTTTACCAATAAACTCACCGTACCAGCCAGTGGGTTATTGCAGAGAAGTTAACATACAACGCAGCATGTCTTAAACAGCCACACAACCCATAATGTGACTTAAAGGTGGAGCATTGTTGCATGCTGTGCATTTGGAGATGGCACTTATTACAGTGGGAACCTGTTGTGCTAGGCACTAGGTCAGGCCCTTTATGACTCAGGGAAGATGCATGAGTTACTAACTGGTGCATCTACTTGATCTCATTGTTATCATTCACAGCCCCAATGCCAAAGTTTGTTAACTTCCATTGTCATGTCATGACAAATAGTGAACGCCTTCAGGCACTGTTATCACTTAACTGCCAGCAGGCAGAGGTACATCTAGATAACTTGCATGAAGACTACCCAAGCCCCTCATGAGCCATATGCTGGGAAACTATAAAAAATCTCCCAAGCCCCCAGCCTTGCACCCCAGGAATGTACTATCTTGCACTGCTCAAGACCTTCTCTTGAGCAATGCAAGTTTATTAATTAGTTCACCACTTCATCAAAGGAAATAGACATGCCTTTGTAACCTGAGCAGATTTCCAAAGCACATTAGACAAACTCACTGGTAAGGACAAAACATTAATATAAGTTTATTGGCTACAGAAAGATAGATTTTAAATAATTATAAATGGTAGGCATAAAAAGGTCAGATAGTTACCAAAGAAAATAAAAAGTAGCACACAGTCTAAATCCTAAGCCTTATTAGACTAAACAGTATTTGGATCAAGCAGTTTTTCTTATTCCACTGGTTGTTGCAGGTAGGTTACCATCCTTAATTCACAAGCTTTTCCTTTAAGCCTGTGACCAGTCTCCTCAATTTAAGGCTTTGTCTTCCCAGTGTTCTTGTTGCCAACAGTGTAGATAAGGGAGAAGAAAAGTAATTGCATGATGTCACTGTCCCTTATTTTATACTCTCGATCCATGTGCCTGGAAAATACTAGCCCAGACATGTTCTCGTGAGGCTTGCTGAATCACAGAATTGAGCAATCTTCTTTGTGTGATGCTTGTGGGACCCTCCTGCAGAATTGTAAATCCCTTGTTTACAACTCCCCTGTTGATTAATGGTTAACATCCTCCTGGGTGTGGGTCACCTCCTTTGTTGTTGCTGGAGAACTAGCAGTGGGTGATTCCCAAACTCACAACATATTTCAATAGCAACCATACAGCAAAATCTCATAACTTCATACGCACTAACAATATACATATTTGGACAGAACAATGGGCTTCAGCATATCATGACCTTTCATATGATATCTTACAAGGCATGCTTTCTATGAAATATCACAACTTTATATGAACGATGAATATGGGATTACAGGGTGCTACTTTGAGGCATAATGTGCCCCAAATCCCATAATTAAAAATAGTTGTATTCCACATAAGACAATGTCTTGTTTGTTTATTGCCTTAGTGGGGAGGAAGGGTCAGAACTTAAAGTAAAAAAAACCTCTGGATTGACTGAAAATTCCTCAATTTTCCGTTGAATCGAATTTGCCAGTATTCATGAACATACAGTTTCTCAAGAAAATGTCTTGCAATTGAAAGCTGTGGCATCTTGGCTTGGTCACAAATAAAGTTTGTCTCGAAAGCTAGTTACCTCACAAACATTTTTTTTATACTTTTTTAACAGATGTACACAATGACGCTTGGAAAAATTACAACAGGCAGCCAAGAAATAGTGTCTTCAGGTGCACTGGTGTACATAATTGTTCCTGTACAGTAATCTGAAATGGCATTAATGGAGATGTATGAAAATAAAGGGCAAGAGATGTGTAAGTAAATGAGGTACTATTTACAGCATTTTTTCAGTGGAATTGAAAGAGGAAAAAAATCATGTCAAAACACTGCAGTACATGATTTCATTGTAACTTTGAATGTTTTGTCTTTAAAACTAAGCACATTAGGTTAAAAAAAAAGAGTGGTCCTTGAAGACATCAAAAAGTCTTATGCAAAAAATAGACTAAATTGCAAGGTCAGGACCTGATTCATCGCCTCCTTGCATCTGTTTTCCCTGTATCAATTAGATCAGTTACCCCACTAAACCCAGTACAGGTTTTACCCAATTTCTTTTGAAACACTTGGGATGAATGGAAACAAAACACTAGGTCTGTGTGTGCACATCTCCTTTGGGGATAGCAATGACCTTCTTTGATCTGATTTAATCTGTCACTATCTTTATTTCCCCATCCAGGATGCACCACCCAACTTACTAGTGACATCACTGAATGTAGGTTAATGGTATGGATCTCACTTGCTCTCAATCCATACATATCAAAGATTTAAGTACAATTGCAGCTGTATCTCTTTTGTGCATGATTTTTCCACTACTTCCATGGTATTTACCACTCTTTAGTTTACATCAACCTTGGAACTCACGCCTAACTTTTCCAATTTCAAAAGCAGTTCCATAGCAGAACTGGTACTTTTGGTAGATTTAGGTGGAATAAATCTATTCAGTCACTTATTTCGATGAACCACATGCCGCTGACTCTGATGCAACTGAGTAAATGGCTGGTTTAACAAGGACTGACTGTGCAGTTGCTCCACTATCATGATTAGAACCCAGGAGTTGCAGTAGTACTTGGGGTTCCTGTAGGCCTCGTACCTGGGAGGTCTCGGCCTGTACATCAGGATGGAGCTACCTCCACTAAATACTCTCCCACGTCCCAAATTCCCCCGCCATCCCTGCACTGCTAGAGAGCTCCTCTGTACAAACTTGGTTAGGTATCCCCGGTTGTGATCACTAAGGCTGGTTACCTCTGCCCCAGCATGGTAGAAACCTCAGTAGCCCACTCCATTTGGAGCCCTGGGGGCCAAAAGAGTAGGGAGCAGCATTTGACCCTGTCATTCTGCTCCATTGAGGTGGGTAAATAAAATAAGTGCCCTACTCATTTATTTATTGCATTTGGTTCTACTGGACTGATTCTAATTCTCCTCCCCCTGATATTTGTTCAATAAATATGTGCCCCCTCACCCACTTCCCCACCAAAACCAGTTGGCTCATTTCTAGACCACCAGGAGAGAGAGCACAATGGAATTAGGTGAGAGAGCTGTTAACAAAAGGTATTAGGTATTGAAGGTATTAGGTACCCATGGAAGAAATGAACACCAATGCTCCATGCTTTTTGCCAGCTCTGTATCCTGTACTTGGTCTGGTTCAAGGTTGTGGCCCTAGTTTTCAAAGCCCTTAGTGGAGTGGGATGAGGTTACCCAAGGGAATGCAGCGTCATCCGTGACACGTGAGATCGCTGTACTCATTGTGCATGTGGATTCTGGATCCATCTCTAGACAGGGCCTATCTGGAGCTGTAGGTTGGTAATTTTCAGCACTGTGACAGAACTTGCAGAACACGATGCTTGAAAAGATCAGAAGCTAGACTCTACCCAGGCCACCTTCAAGTCTAGTGCAAACTCCACATTTTAGCTTGCTTGGAGCATTGGAGACAGGGCCCCAGCTACCACTGGGCTTTCTGGGGTGGGATTTATGCCCATGCTTTGCAAAAAAAACCATGGCTATATAGGATTTCACAGTGTCACTGTGCTACATACCATGGCCACTCGTTAAGGGACTAGAACTCTGGGCCTCTTGCTCCAAAAAACCGACTGTCCCATCTCAATTGAAAATCTCCAGAGAAACAGAGGATCACAATGAACTGTCAGCAGCATTGGACCCACAACACCCAGCTGAACAGTTCTGAGTTCATCCAACTTAGCAAAACCTTTCACATGCACACAAGCCGATTCATCACACATGGTCAGTGTTGACCAGCTGGGGCGGGGCCTGTGGGTGGAATTCCATTACATGTCTGTTCACCCTTAGTGAGCTGAAGACCTTCGTTTCTAATAAGCAAACTAATTAAATGAATAGAATCCTTGGTGCCGAAATGATGATTTTCTACACTTAAAAAGAAGGACAAGATGAAGTGTGGGTGAGGAGGTGTTTGTAATGGCTGCTAGAGAAATGGGCAATTGTCCCATTACCTTTCTAATGGGCTTGTGGAACTGACAAGTGGTTTCTGAAATACCTGTTAGCTTTTAAAATCTTGCTTAGAAATGATTTCCTTATAAATGCACACAGCTCCCAAAGGTCAGACCAGAGACTTTGTAGGATAAGCTTCCAGAGAGGCATAAAGCTCCTATTTGAGTTAGAGACAGAGACAATTGAAAAAGCAAGGACTGGGAAGGTTAAAGGCTAATTACTAGAAGGAATCTGGCCTACAGGCCTAAGGTCTTTTAAGCAAGAGCACAGTAAAATGTGAGTTGTGGGATTAATTGGGTGAAAGACATGGTCACCTTGACATTCACAAAACCACTCAGCAAAATGCAGTGTCTGCTGATACACTATAAAAAGTGCATTTGAACTATGGAGGCAAGATACCTCTCTTCAGAAAGACTATTTGTCTGCTCTAAGTGGTGTTAGATATGAAAGTTAAAATCCTCAAGAAAAGAGAGCTCCTGAAAGTGTTCTTTTTACGTTTTTATATCTTTTCCACTATAATGAAAAATGGTGTTCCAAGACCAAAGTATTAAAGCGCTTGACTTCACCACATGAATAGTGAAGAGCTTACAAGTTATAGGCCTTGATTCAGCAAAACATTTAAGTAAGCACTTAACTTTAAGCATGTGCTTAAGTGCTTTCTGAATCAGGGGCTTAGAGAGAACTTGTGGTGCTAGTATGAATCTAATGAACAGCTCCCTGTATTGCTAATACATAGAGAGAGACTGCTGCAGTGTGACTTTGGGCAAGTCACTTTACCTCTCTGCCTCAGTTTCCCCAGCTGTAAAAGAGGGATAATGATTTGCAACCTGGCTTTGTAAAGCACATTGAGAAATAAGATGAAAAGAGCTCTCTAGCAGCTAACAATTATCTCCCATATCCTTAATTATTTGAGTTCTGATCCCCTGGGAAGGGAGCTACGTATTTTAGATGAGAGGCATTGTGATGTTAAACATCAATTAAACTTATGGTGTGAAATCCTAGCTCCAGTGAAGTCAGTGAAAGTTTTGCTATTGCCTTACAGGGGGTCAGGAATGGATCCATGGAATCATAGAATCATAGAATGTTAGAGTTGGAAGGGACCTCAGGAGGTCATCTAGTCCAACCCCCTGCTCAAAGCAGGACTAACCTCAGTTAAATCATCCCAGCCAGGGTTTTGTCAAGCCGCAGCTTAAAAACCTCTAAAGATAGAGATGCCACCGCCTCCCTAGGTAACCCATTCCAGTGCTTCACCACCCGCCTAGTGAATAACATTTTCTTAATGTCCAACCTAGACCTCCCGCACTGCAACTTGAGACTGTTGCTCCTTGTTCTGTCATCTACTAGCACTGAGGAGGAGAAGGACCTTGGGGTATTGGTTGATAACAGGATGACTATGAGCCGCCAATGTGATATGGCTGTTAAAAAAGCAAATGCGGTTTTAGGATGCATCAGGCGAGGTATTTCCAGCAAGGAGAAGGAGGTGTTAGTGCCGTTATATACGGCGCTGGTGAGACCCCACCTGGAATATTGTGTGCAGTTCTGGTGTCCCATGTTTAAGAAGGATGAATTCAAACTGGAACAGGTTCAGAGACGGGCTACTAGGATGATCCGAGGAATGGAAAATCTGCCTTATGAAAGGAGACTGAAAGAGCTTGGCTTGTTTAGCCTGGCCAAAAGAAGGCTCCGGGGGGATATGCTTGCTCTATATAAATATATCAGGGGGATTAACGTTAGGGAGGGAGAGGAATTGTTTAAGTTTAGTACTAATATAGGCACGAGGACGAATGGGTACAAATTGGATATTAGGAAATTTAGACTAGAAATTAGACGAAGGTTTCTAACCATTAGGGGAGTGAAGTTCTGGAATAGCCTTCCGAGGGAAGTAGTGGGGGCAAATGACTTATCTGGCTTTAAGACTAAGCTTGATAAGTTTATGGAGGGGATGTTATGATGGGATAGTTTAATTTGAGCGATTGATTTTGGATTATCGGCAGATAAGTCTGCTCAATGGTCTGTGGGAATGCTGGATGGGATGGGAACTGAGTTACTGCAGAGAATTCCTTTTTGGGTGCTGGCTGGTGAGTCTTGCCCACATGCTCAGGGTTTAGCTGATCGCCATATTTGGGGTCGGGAAGGAATTTTCCTCCGGGGCGGATTGGCAGGGGCCACGGAGGTTTTTCGCCTTCCCCTGCAGCATGGGGCATGAGTCGCTTGCTGGTGGATTCCCTGCAGCTTGAGGTCTTCAAATCTCACTTTTGAGGATTTCAATAACTCAGTCATGGGTTCGGGGTTGTTATAAATGTGTATGGGTAGGGTTTTGTGGCCTGCCTTGTGCGGGAGGTCAGACTAGATGATCATATTGGTCCCTTCTGACCTATGAGTCTATGAGTCTATGAGAATGGCCTAGCTCCATCCTCCTTGGAACCTCCTTTCAGGTAGTTAAAGGCTGCTATCAAATACCCCCTCATTCTTCTCTTCTGCAGACTAAACAACCTAGTTCCCTCAGCTTCTCCTCATAAGTCATGTGCTCCAGCCCATGCTCCATCTTTGTTGCCATCCACTGGACTTTCTCTAATTTGTCCACATCCTTTCCATAGTAGGGATCACAAAACTGGTCACAGCACTCCAAATGTGGCCTCACCACTGCCAAAAACAGAGGAATAATCACTTTCCATGATCTGCTGGCAATGCTCCTACTAATGCAGCCCAATATGCTATTAGCCTTCTTGGCAAGCAGGGCACACTGCTGACTTATATCCAGCTTCTTGTCCACGGTAACCCCCAGGTCCTTTTCTGCAGAACTGCTGCCTAGCTCGTCAGTCCCCAGTCTGTAGCTGTGCATGGGATTCTTCCATCCTAAGTTCAGGACTTTGCACTTGTCCTTGTTGAACCTCATCAGATATCTTTCGGCCCAATCCTCCAATTTGTTTAGGACCTTCTGTATCCTATCCCTACCTTCCAGGGTATCTACCACTCCCCCCTAGCTGAGTGTCATCTGCAAACTTGCTGAGGGTGTAATCTGCCCCGTACTTCAGATCATTAATGAAGATGTTGAAGAAAACCATCCCCAGGACCGACCTCTGGGGCACTCCGCTTGTAACCGGCTGCAAGCTAGACATGGCATTGATCACTACTCATTGAGACCTATGATCTAGCCAGCTCTCTATCCATTTTATAGTCCATTCATCCAACCCATACTTCTTTAACTTGCTGATAAGAATACTGTGGAAGACTGTATCAAAAGCTTTTCTAAAGTCACGGTATATCACATCCACTGCTTTCCCCACATCCACAGAGCCAGTCACCTCTTCATAGAAAGCAATAAGGTTGGTCAGGCATGAGTTGCCCTTGGTGAATCCATGTTGACTGTTCCTGATCACCTTCCTGTCTTCCAAGTGCCATAAAATGGATTCCTTGAGGACCTGCTCCATGATTTTTCCAGGGATTGAGGTGAGGCTGACTTGTCTATCATTCTCTGGATCCTCTTTCTTCCCTTTCTTGAAGACGGGCACTATATTTGCCTTTTTCCAGTCATCAGGGACCTCCCCCAATTGCCACGAGCTTTCAAAGATAATAGCCAATGGCTCTGAAATCACATCAGCTAACTCCTTCAGCATCCTAGGATGCATTGCATCTGGCCCCATGAACTTGTGTATATCCAATCTATCTAAATAGTCCTGGACCTGTTCCTTCAGCACTGAGGGATGTTCATCTCCTCCCCATTCTGTGCCGCCCAGTGCAGTAGTCTGGGAGCTGACCTTGTCTGTGTTGTTAATAGCAAGTTAAATGGTTAGCTAAGTAATTCACAATTAGGGATCACTTATTTTCACCTGAGTTTAGAGGGGGTGAAATGCCCTATATGGGGTTTAAGGGCTACTCAAGTGGTCCACTGAGCTTATGTGACCCTTCCACACAGGAGTGAATTTCACTTAAAGTGAGGAAAGCAGAGAGAAGAAACCAGAAATTAGTTGGCATCTCACTCCAGTTCAGAATCTTCAGCCTGGAGATACATGTCCAGCTGCTGCTATGCTAAAGATGTATGCACTACACCAGGGGTAATCACTTATTTTTTGTTAAGATCCAAATTTCTTGGTCATGGTCCAAGCTCCAGAGAAAATAATACAAAAATAATAACAGTGCTAAGTATAAAAAGATTTTGGGATCTGTTCAAAAGTGTCTAGTGGTCTGCATTTGGCCCGTGGTCTGCCTATTGAATAGCCCTGCACTACACTATGCAGCCACAGTGGGGTGAATCAAGGATGGACCATCAGTTCCACTTTACCTGTACTTTGCATTTTCTTCTCTTTTGTGGGAGTAATAGCTTTATTCTTAAATTTGTACAACAGGACCCTGAAACTTAGTTGCCTGAGTCATACTGAGTTTTGAAGCTGCAAACTTTATCTCCACATACCACTTATGGGACCCATATTTGAACTTGTTTCATATGTAGATATTTTGTAAATATGTTATTGTGTTTATTATCTTGATTATATGTCTCTATTGGGTTTTAATTTCGTCTACTGAAGAATAAATAGTTTTTTTTAAATATATACTATGAGGTATTAAGAGTACATTACTGAAGAAATTAAATACCAATACATTTAAAATGCTCAGAGCTTAATGATTTCGGTAATTTTTGGAGGTGCTTTAATTTTAATTCCAAAATAATGTGTGACAAGCTATTCATGAAGTATTTCCAATATGGAGGAAACTGTGAGGTAAAAGCCAAACCAAACCCAAACCAAACACTACAAACAACAGCCCTCTTTTCTTATGATATCACCAGCCTAATGTTCAAACAGGTTTGGCTAAATTCAAATTTTGAATGATTATCCAGATTGAATCAATCTTTTTCCAATTCACAAAACACTAACTCTGGGTCCAAACTTAATTCACAAGAGTAGCTCTTTTGAAGTTATTCAGATTGGATCACAAGATTGGAAGAAAAGTTGCTAAAGATGAAAAAGCAAGAGTGATCTATTGATGTTAAGGAGACGTGACAAGAATCCACTAATCTCTTATTCAATCTCTCTCATTCTGAAGACTGGTTTACGTATCTGAAAACTACAGTAATGGAAGGTGAGATTTTTGGTTGCTAAAGCATAACTTGTATTCCTCCTTTTTAGTTCTACCTTTACATAGAAGATTTTTTAAAATGGTAACTTTGTGAAATGTCTCCCTTCATCATCTTTATACATTTTGTGACACACTGGGGAGAAGGTTTCCCAGTCTATGCTTTTCTCCACTTGTGAACATGATGAAAGATAGGTTTTCAATGAAGTCACTGACAATCATTAATGCTGGAGGCAACAGCTGTTGAGGACTGATTTACCACCCCCTCCCCCCTCCAACTATTTAATCCCTTGGCCTGTCACAAAGATGATTGCTAGAGGAAGGTAAAGAAGCACAACTAAAATTATATAGCTTTCAGCAGCTGTTGTTATTACTGAAAGCTAAGAATGGGTCAAAAAATGTGATGAAAGTCCTGGATTGTTATCAGCACTAGGGGTGGCCGAAGTTTACAGATTCTCTTGGGAATAGAGTTTCCTTTGTGGAATGAAACACAGTAAAGTTACAAACTCCACGAGGGTTTATTTGCCTGGGAGTTACAGTGAAGCGTACATACACCTTGGAATTTCCAGAATTAGAAATGTATTAAGTCAGTGTACAAAGCGATATAGGTTGTGAAAGGCGGCCCTTGTGTTTGGTAACAAGAGCCGAGACAATTGGATGGCAAGAAAAGATAACGTAAAACATTCATTAAAATAGTGAAAAAATGAGGGACAAAGTACAGTGCAGCTGCTGTACATGTCAGTTAGGATTTCAGAGACCCTCCCCGCTCCCCCTGTGAAGTTCTGATTATATTATACAGTGCAGCCACACAAGAGCCCCCATCCCCTCCAGGCATTTGATTAGTTAGTCTAAGTTCCCAGCAGACACACAGCTCTCAGCAGGCGCTTTTGTACCTACACATTTTTCACAATGTGACAGTGGAGTCTTTTAGACTGAAGTATTAATATGGACGGCACTTTCCATGGGAAAAAATAGCGTGTCAAATTTGTGGTCACCTAGGATTTCATATTGAGAATATGTTATGCACCATGGCCATGAAGAATGCATGGTGTCAGTGGGAACCGAACTTGCATTACTCTTCTTCCAAAGTGCAGGCCACTTGAGCTAAAGGACAGTTTTATCAGTATGCAGTAGACATATCATTCAGCAGTTCCAAGGCCATCCACTACAAGGCAGTGAATCACATACACAGGCCAGTTAGTTAAAATCATTTTAATTAAAAATATGCTGTTAGAGATGGGCCTCGGAATCGCAGGGATCCTGGAGATGGCTATATTTGGAGGTCTGTAGGTAAGTTGGGAATTTTGGTGCCAATATTGCCTCTAAAAAGATGCTAATCAAGAGAGGCAGGAACAAAAATGAAATTATTTGAAAACATTTTTTAAATGTTCTCTATATACTGACAAATTTACAAATCCAAATGAAGGAGCATAACGGTCTTAAACACCCAGGATCTTCTACAAAAAATTCTATGTGCACAGAAAGCAAAGTTAATAGTACAATGCACTTACACACATTTTTGCAGTGCAAACTAGCATGGTAACAACACCCCACCAGGTATTGGCAGGAGCCTTGTGCTGGATGGTTTAGTTCAAGGGCACATACAACTTTGGGTGTTTAAATTTAGGTGGATATCTCATGAGAAAAGGCTTCCTCTCCTCTTCAAATTCCTGTTAATTCCTCTCTCAAGCAAGTGCCAAAATTACAAGAGTTGGTTTTCTCATGACATTTCAACACATCTGCTTCTAGGCTAGGGCAAACTGGAAATGGAAAAAGCAGAGAGATTCAGAAATGAAGGGAAAGCAGTTAGAATCCTGATTCAAATCCCAGGGAGGTCCAAGGAGAGTCTTCCCACCGGCTTCATTGCACTTTGGATCAGACTGTTATGGAACTGCAGCCTTTAGTATCCGTAGTAACTTCCTGGTGGTATGCATACATGGGTGTACACATGCTTTTCTATATCTATGTACCACTAATAATTTCTTCATCAGCATCAGCATCTGTTTCCAATGTAAAAATAGGGATGCCATCTATCAGTGTCTTGGCTTTGTTACCTAGATGGCCAGCCACTCAAGTCTACACTAATTAATTGACATACATTAATTAAATTCATTGATCTGAAAGCATGTGCAGGTTCTGTGGCAAAAGGACATTTTTCTAGAGAAGAAAGAGACCTTTGATCTAGTCAAGTGAGAGTTTGGTTTTATTGTTTCTTACTCCAAAAGCCTTCAACCCCTTTCCCCAAGCAGATGGGAATAAATGCACTGGAACTGAATATGTAACAGACTTCCATCCTGCAGTGACGGAACGATGAAAGGCCCTCAAAGACATAGGTATGTGGATTACTTAACCTTCTGCTGAAACGCGCCCACCTCTGGTACATGGACATTCTTTGCTATCTACAAAAATCTTGGGATGCAGAAACACCTGCTCTCCACGTGTCTGTGACAGCTGGCCCCCTAAATTCTTTCTGGGGGAGGGGCCGCAGCCAGTTCTTGCTGGTTTAAGCAGTTGTGTGTTCCCTTTGGCAGTCCACTCACACCTGAGGGAATATACTATGTCCAGAATCTTCCCTCTGGCTCTATCCCTCAGAACAGCAGAATCCAGCAGAATTCCACAAAGAGACCTCCATGAGATCTGCAGTACAGGGAGAAGGCAGCAGAGTGGCCGCTAGCCTGGTACTGTTTGCCACTCTCTGCTGTACACAGTGATGAGTTACACGTGGCCCATGAGTGAAGCTAGTTCCCTTAACATCCTGTTAGAACCAAGAAAGCCATCTTGGTTTATTCAGCCACCAGAAGCAGTTTCTGCCTCTTACTGGAGAACAATTAAAACAAAAAGTTGCCATTTCTCTTTTATTCTTTCATGGAGGCTTCTGCACTCTCCCTGCATATCTACTCTGCACTCACTCCAAGGAGTTAAATATTCAGTGATAAACGTGGGGAGAGTGTTACGGCAACGACCGCTGGTAGAGTAGCTGCAAGGACACTTACAGCCCATCTATACTATGCAACTGACCATGTTTAAGCTCTGTTGTTCCACATAGCTGGGGACCAATCATGTGTTTGTAATATTTGATCCTGTTTTCTGTAATATACTAGTCTCCATCAATCCTAAGGCATGTTTTTGTTTTCTAACAGTGGAAATAACATGGTTTGGTTCCATCCAGAGGCAGAACCTAACCTTGGAGTAACACAGTCATGTTAAAAATCCATGCTATCACACAGTCACTTTCCTAGCTTAGGCAGAAAGCTTGAACGAAAGAAAGAATTGCACCTGGGTGTGCATAATTGATAGAGGAAGAATGCTAAAGGGTCAGTACAGGCCACCCCTGAAAAATGAGCTGCTCATTAGGCAGCAACAAATTCCTTCCTCTCACTCGAGATAAGTTCATCTGCTGCAGAGTCAGTTTCTGGAATCTGGCTTTGAGCTCCAAGGTTATTTTGATGATGGAAGGAAAACATCTCAAGGGTCTGAAGCAATAGACTTCTCAACTGCTTCCCATGGCCCCACCAGCCACTGACACAGTAACAAGAAGCAACTCGTCTAGTGACATTGCAATATCATGACCGTTCTTGTGGTTCATCAAGAGGTCAGCTGCGGGAGGCAGGGAGGGCTAAGAGACAAAGGAGAACATCGCCCATGCTGACTACCAGCCATAAAGTGATATTGATACTAAACAATATATTCCCTAATGTTGGGAAAAAAGAAAATAGCTTTCATAACCCTTTGATACATTTGCAGTGGACTTTGGTGGGAAGGGAGGAACTGAGATGCTGTCTCATAGCATCACTGTATTGCTACTCGGGGATATTCATACAGTCTGTATGGGACCATGTCAGGGATGCAATCACTTCAAATCCCAGGGAGAGACTTGGCTTCTGTGCAGCGATAAGTCAGAAGGGACATGATAAAGATATGCAAAATGATGACTGGATGAGAGAAGGTTAAAATCAGGCATTGTAGTCACCCTGTCTCATAACACATGAACAAGGGGACACAATTCAAAAAGCAAAAGTTCAAAACTGACATAAGGAAACAGCCTTTTGCACAACCCCCAGTTATACTGTGGAATTCAATTCTTGGGTCCAACTGCACGCACATTACATTTCCCCCCGTGGAATGGGGGGGGGGAGGGTGGAAGGGCAGTTTGCCCTGGGCCACTTATTTGAGTGATCTCCCAACCTGAGTGACAGACCTGGCACATGGGGTCTCAGAGTCACTCAGATTTGGCCCAGTGGCCCCTTGATGGGCTCCTTGGCCAAACCCAAGTGCTACCGTGGCAAGAATGGTTCAGTTGTGGGTACTAGGTGAAAAATTTCTGGGGGGTGCCCCTTCTACTGACTGCTGCTGGTGACAGGCCCTCAGTCTAGATGGGCCCTTGGTCTGATGTGTTAAGGCAGTTCTTGTGCATCTATGAAATTTTGGCCTCCGACTCTTGGGTACTATTAAACACAAGAGGGAAAGGGTTGGAATCTCAAGCTTAACATTTTCATCTCTCCTTTTACTGTGTGTTGTGAATGACAAATTGCCAGATGGGGTTGCATTAATCGCCTTAAAAAAAACAAACCGGTGCACTTTAATTTTAAATTAGGGTTAAAACATTATAAGCAGTGCCACATCCAGAATGACAACATTGCCCTTTTAAATGCAACTGGGGTTGTAACTGCATCAATCCAGCTTTGGAGACTTGTTCCCTGAGTTGCTAAACAATACAAAGGGTCTGGAATGGAAGAATCAGCTTACAGAACCCTGTGTGTGCCTATGCACATGATTTTGCCTAGGAGGCACGCTCTTGTGTAGAACGGAATTACGAGTCCTAGATTGCTGTGAATGCATTGAAAAATGATAAAAATGAGTAGGATGCTTGGATCCTATTTCTCTGTTCCTTATAGAGCTTTGGGGCACAATCTGCTCAGCTGCTGGGACTGAGAAGAAAATCTCCCTTGCGTAGACCATTACAGCACAACTAGGTACATTATTGATTCACTCCACTCTTTAAAGAATCCATTATTTTCTGTTGTAAACAATGGTCTTCAGGCCTGGATCCAGAAAAGATTTAGGATGGGATTTGGGCTCAAGGCCACACCAAAGCATAGGTTCTGATTTATACTATGGAATTCCAAACTCTTACATGCTCTTCTGAGATTTCAGTCTGAAATAGTGGCAATCTATTGGGATTAGCTGGTTTTTTGAGATTTTTCTCTGCATCTGAACTGGAATTAGAAAGCCAAACCCCTTTTCAATTTTGCACCAACAGATCTGGCTGATGTCCCTTCCCACCTCAAAAGATTCCAGAAGTTTTGGGATATAAGCTTCCAGTTTAAGTCCGTTTCTGCTATTCTATTCAGGGCACTTTTCCCCTTTAATAGAATCCTTGCAATTAGAACAAGTTCAGTCTCCATCCTAATAGATGTCCTGCTGACTCTCTGAATGGAATGTCTGGAGATTCTTGCTGATAGATATCACTCTTCCATGGGAAAGTGGACATCATGTTGTTTACCACTGCCTGTGTGGCTAGCTGGGAGCAGAGCAGACATCAGAAGGTTAAAACCGCCGAGACGCTGAATTTCGACAGCTATACAAGTTAGACAAGTAGTCACCTGTACAGCTTTGTTTGCTTTTGGAAAAGGTACAAGATGTACCCATAACTGAGCACTGCTTACCACAAAAGAAGAATACAGATCGGTCACCTTTTCACCTTTGAATGGCCTTTCGAGTAACTCGTTGAATACCTTTTACTGTAAGGTTTAGTGGACTAAGTATAGGATTGGGACTCAGGAATTCCTTTGTTCTAATCCCAATTCTACTTGCCTTATGACCTTGAGTAAGTCTGCTGGGAAATTTTATTTTCATATCTAGGAGCCTCATGCTAGGCCCGATTTCCTGAGGAACTGATATCGCATTGAAGTCAGTTTGGAATCTGAGTGGGGAGGGGAATGGAAGAGAAGGTACCAGATTTGAGTCCAAGATCTGTTGATTCAAAGACTTAAGGAGTCTGTTTTCTAATTTAGAGGCAAAGAAAATCCCATGAAAAATCAAGATTATCCAGTTGCGTCCCAGCAGAGTACCCCTCCCTCCATCCATCCATGTATCTGTCTATGTAGATCACACACATCACCATCGCATCTGGTACTTCGACTCTGGTGGGCTTCCTTATTTCTAAATCTGCATTGGTTTTAGTTGCAGCTTTGGGGGGCAGGCTGGTCTTTTACTCAGGTATTTTTCAGTACTGCAGGTTCAGCTGAAATTCACTTAGTTTTGCTCAGAGGGTCCCTTATGCAGCATTTCTCTTTCACTCCCATTTTAAAGACATTTGTACTGCTGTGTGGCATACAATAGCTAGGATGACAGGGGAGGATTATCCTGTGAAGTTAGTGATGAGTTGCCCATTCAAAGACTGTTACTGCCAGCCTCCTACTTTGATTCTCATAGCAGTCAGAAATGTTTTAGAAATAATTCTTTGTTAAAAAATGTAAGGAGTTACACATAACCTCTGCATCAGATGGCATAACTTACAGATGGTGTAATTCAATTACATGATAAAACACACCACTCTTCTTAAGTGGACATGCAGAGGCCAGATTTTGCACTCAGTATAAAGTTAAAGGATCTGCTTCTCTTCTAACACTGATGCAAATTAGGAGTAACTCTACTTAAGCCAACAGAACTAAACTGAGGTAAAAATGAAGTAAGAAAAAGGAGAATCAAGCCCATAATTATTCTATTAACGTCAAGGAAGTTACCCCAGATTCCCACCACTGTAAATGAGATAAGGACTTGACCCTGTATCATTTTCCACAAGGATCGTAACACCTCATTTTCCCTTCATGCATGAGTTGTTGCCCAAAACATATACTAATGGACAAGCAACCACACTATGTCCATATTTAACATATAAATAGAACCACACCAAAAAGCACATGCTGGATAAAGGCAAACCCATGTAAACAGAAAACACACCAGAGAAAAAGGCATACCACAGAAAACTGCAAATATATAAACTATTGTAGAAGGAAAGATTAGCCAGAAATAGAAGAACTAGATTTGGTTTAGTAACTGAGAGAGGTGATGACAAAAATAGCACACAGTAAAAGAACGAACAATACACTTGAATTGACTCCGCTTTCTTCTTTCAATCTGCTTATCTTTCAACTGATGTCCTTCTAGTGCAGGGGTCGGCAACCCGTGGCTCCGGAGCCGCATGCGGCTCTTCAGCCACGGTAAGCTATGTTTTGCGGCTCCAGATTTGCGGCTCTTTTGACAGTAAAGGTTGCCGACCCCTGTTCTAGTGCCATGCCTGTGGATCTCACAAATATATTGCAGTTATTTGGAGTGTACCCTGCATGATATCCCAGTGGCTACACGCTTGGTAGGAGATAAAGGGACAGGAACGAGCTTTTTCTTGTGTCGATATTGGCAAGTACTGGAGCTGCACGTCTTGCACTGAGCGTTACTTCTTACTGAGAAGTAACAAACATTAATCGGGAACCTGTGCCCGTTAGCCCGGCCGCAGAATGTTCAAGCTTCAGAGCACAGCTCTGTGCAACGACTGGATCCCAAGCTAATGTCTAATAAAAGGGAAGAAAGGTTCCAAAGTGATCTGGTGCCCTCTAATGGTGCGGATGTTTTTAACCAAAGTGTTGGGAGGAATATGCCTTAATGCCAATGTCGTCATTGTCTTCGCACACTTGGCAACGCCAGTTGAAATAAACCTGTTTCAACCAGTGGTGTGGTTCCCGACTTGATTAATAAGACCTCAGTCCAACTTTGTGACTTCTGTGTCACTTTATGATCCAGGCTTTGTTGAGGCTGCTGTAAACAAAAATCATTTTGATCATCAGGATACCACACCTTGTGTGCTCTGCATAGCTGCGCTTCTGCTATCATTCAGCTCTTCCATACCAAGAATCATGTCATCTTTCCCCTGGTTTAATTTGAATTGGCTACTTGTTACTAAATATTCAGAATCCTGCAGGCAAACATGGACATGCAGTGGTGGGTGTATGTGAGCAGAAGTGCTCTGTCGTCAGAGAATTCAAGCAGTGTGCAGAGAGAGACCATCCATCTCTGTGCAATTATGTGTGACCAGTTACACCATTAATCAGATATTTCCTGAGCATCCTGGCTTCACCAGAATATTACTAGCCATTTTAGTTAGCTCCTAGGGGGCTAAAGTTTTGGGCCAGCGTGTACATGGCATGTCTGAGACAGCCATGTAAACTGGCTTCAGGCTGGGCCACTCAACCCTGAGGAAATGGGTAAGTATGGTTGAAAGGGCCCCTATTCCACAGGCAGCAGGCACAGAGCTCCTAAGTGGGTAGGAAGAGGAGGGAACTCCTGAATCCTGTTCTTCCCTAGAAAGAGGGCAATGGGAATTATTCCATCACAAGAGCTGCAGCAGCTAGCAAGAGGCAAAAAGGTGGGACCAGGCAGTGTAACTTTTTGGGAAATCCCTCCTGCCAAAACCTCTTACCTTGTGTTAGTGGTAATTAAAGGGATCACTGACATGGGGGGAGAGGGAGAGGATTCTTCCGTTTTTCCCCACTCTCCAGGAAATGGGGATCTGTCCCTTGGCTGACTTTCTAGCTATATATCTTTCATATAATGTACCTACTCGCTTCCTCCCATCATCTGCCAGAGCTGTGCACTTTGACATAGCTCTTCAACCTCCATGATCTCTTCAGAGCTTCCATGGCTGGCAGGAACCCCCACCCCTCACCCCTCAGCGTCCTTGGACATCCTCTCTTAAGGGTGTGGCAGCCATATAGGAAAGTTTTCTTGGATGGTTATAAACCCCAGCTCTGGGGAAGGGGAGCGGGTGGGTGTAACTTGTAAGCATTATGCATCTGCTTCAGGGTGAAGCTCCCCCACTCAACGCCTTCTTAGGTGACTGAAGCTTCACTACCCATGTGGGCAGTGCACCTCCCCTCTGTGTCACAACACTAACACTGCCGGAGCCATCATTTGTCCCCTGCTAGTATGTATCATATAGAGAGTTCATTAGTACCTCTACTAGGTGCCTTTCTAATGTGTTGTACGCAATGTAGGTGCTCAATATACAATAAAAATGTTTCTGCCAGTTTGATTCTCCCCGTATTTCCCATTATACAATTTGTAAACACGTTTAATTGGGGAAAACTTTCAAATGGGTTTTATTTGTACAGTGTCTAGCACAAGGGGGGACTTGATCGAGGATTGGAGCCCCTACGTGCTACTACAATACAAATAATGGGGAAAGCTTTAAGTGTGACCACTGCACTGAGAGTCATGAATAACCCCAAATATGAAATAATCAACCGCCACGTGTGATCATTTATAAAAGAAATATCTCAAAACATCTTAAAAGCAGTTTCCGGCTTGCTTGCTGTCAGATGGCTTCAGCATATCACAAAAGACCGTCTTTATGTCGTTGCTTTCCCTGAAATGGCCACATGGTGGCGATGTATCTCCATGAGTTAATATCTGGTTTGATGCTCAACCCCTGAAACCTGGTTAAGGAAGCTGGTAATTGACAACGAAGCACATTTATATGGATGCCTGTAGAGGGAAACTTCTGAACCCATTTCACCTCACAATTTATACTCATTGCTTAGCTGCACTGTTTACAAGACTATGTGTGCCTTACCAGTCAAAGCCTTCCTGAGCTTCTCAGACCAGAGATGATACAACAGGTGTTTCTGCTCAGCAGGTACATCCAGATCCAAAAGCATTCTGAGATACACAGAGCCAATTGTTCTTTGTGTGCCCACATGAGGCTTCTTCCAACTTTCATCCCGATTTTCATCATTCCTGGATATACCACCTGCTAGAATAGTACTCCTGAGAATTATATTAGTACCCAGCAATGTGATCGCTCATCCCTTCTTAAAACATTTCTTCCAGCTATAACCCACCAAAGGCAGATGTAAAAATCGATGAGTACTGCTTTGCCATTGGGCTTTCAGCCTGTGAATTATATGGTTTAATATATATTATGTATATATTGACTTCAGTGGGCCTTGGATCAGGCTTTTGAAATCTAAATTCAAATAACTCATATTCAATTGTAACTGTTATAGATATTTTGTCATCTATTGTCTGTTGAATTTAGATTGCAAGAGCCTGTTCCAAGGCCCACCGAAGTCAATGGGAATCTTTCCATTGAGAATCTCTCTCACTGGGCATTGAATTGAACCCAAATTCCTTGGTTCAGGGACCAGATCTTTTTCTGTGTTAGTACAATGGTTACTCTCAAATCCAGATTTAGATTTCAGGTCTAGATGGAACCATTATGATAACTTCTTTTATAAAATAGGTCAGAAAAGATTAATACAAAAGTGTTATGTCTCAGAATCCAATTTCACAGAGAAATGACTTCTGGTAGAGTTAGTCTGGAATGAGGGTGGATTATCAGTAGGGATGGGAGAAGTGGTTTTGGCTTTCATAAGAAACACACTATTTCCCAATCCCAAAACTTTGCAAACTCACAGTGAACTTTTAAGATTGTGATATATTCAAACAGCTTTTCTTTGCATTGCCATGGACTTCTCTGTTTATGTGTTCCAGCAAGGACTAGAAGAAGGATTTGCAAAACTGCTGAAAGAGAGCTTGTTTTGCAATAATTCTGGTCTGACTAGAAGTAGGAAATACCAGTAACAGCATGTTCCTGGGCCATTTCTAGCCCAAATTTTCATAGGTTCCGATAGTTCAAATTTTAATAATATTTTAACCTTCTCTCTAAAGATCTCAACATGCTGTGCAAACACCAACACATTTACCATCAAAACACCCTTTTGGCATTAGCCAGTATCATCACCCCCATTTTACATGTTAGGAAATGGAGGCACAGAGATGATAAGCAATTTACCAAGCAGTCGGTGGCAGCGATGAGCTCAAACTGCCATTCTTATATCTAAACCACAAAGCCTTCTTTTTCAAACACTGAGGAGTCTTACTCACACTAAACCACAGCCTTAAACCTTCTAGGGTTTGCTCATCATTTGGTTGAGGAGTAACCTGTGGTTTCTAGTCGGCACATATAATGATGACGCAATCCTGAAGTTACCCTGTCCTCACGGTATTCCACTCTCAGCCCCACTCGGGCCATAATCTGTTCGTTACGACTTTACTGATAAACTGAAGGTCTTTCTTCAACGCTTGTAATATACAGCCTAGTAAATAAGGGGAAGATTCGTGATACTTTAACACCTCCCATCCACAGACCTCAAAGTGCTTTAAAAATTGATTAACTATGTCCCAGGGATGCGGCAATGCTTACTACCTCCACGGCACATATGGTGTGACTGAGTACCAGAGAAGTGAAGTGGCCAGCCCAAGGACACACACTGTGACTGGCTGAGCCGGGGTCCGACTTCCACACCCTAGCTCTAGGCACTAGACAATGCTTAGCTTGTCAGCCATGATGCCTGATGGATACAGGCTCGGGTTAAAACCTAACTGGGGCCTGGTTCCAGTACGAATGTCAGGGGCCCTGCCTTCACTCCTCCAACAGACTTCTCCTTTTCTCAGTCTGACGACCTCACTACTCACTGACAAGTTCTTCCTCCTGTCACTGACAGGTGCCATGGCTTTTTAGCCAGCCCGACAGCCCATGGTCATGTCACTCAAACTAGCCCTTGCTCAGTAATCTCCACACAGGGGCCGCTGGTTTGCAGATGAGAAGCATTCTGCCTGCTGCCTCTCCCTTCCTCCTTGACATGAGTGTGTGGAAGTGGCTTTCTTCTCCTCCTCCTCCAGCCCTTCCTTGGGTCTCAATTTGGCAGCAGCCGCCTGGCCAGCAGCAGTTACTTGTGGAACAAACTCCTCCCTTCACTCTTCACTGGCTGTTTCATCTAGCTGGGCCTGGATCCCAAGGGTCCAGTGATCCACCATTAACCTGTCGCAGCACAGATGGAGAAAAGGAGTGGGCACCAGACCAATCCAGTGCTCTTTGATCCCAAGCAAGCCAATGATGACTCACCCAAGTCACCTGGCCTTTGCGCCTGAGGCCGCCCACCTGGGAAATGGAGTGGAAAGAACAGTCTCATCGCAGATCAAACGTTACCTCTGAGCTGAGCTTTTCTGGGTAAATGAGCTGCTGGGTAAATGAGCGGCAGGCCTGAGCATGGAGGCCTAAGAAAGCATGGCTCAGCTGAGAGGTTTAACCAAATAATTTCTCCTTTAAAAAAAGTGTGGTGGATGTTAGGCTTGGAAAGAGTCTTTCAGGTCTTCTAATCCATCTTCTGCATCACTGTGAGGGGATGGGTCTTTGTCCTACTCCAGTGACTGAGGGTTTGTGAGTCTGCTAAAGGTGCCAGCTGTGGGATTCTGTCCTTTAGCTCAAGCGGTAGAGAAGTACAAGAAGTCTGGTGTTATTCCTGCTGAAGCCCAAGCAAGGCTGGTTGTAATTGCAAGATAGTGTCAGTGCTTATCTCATACTAAATGATAACAGTACTATGCAAGCCAGTCCAGTACCTCACCTGTGTTGTAAGCCAGGTTTCAGTGGCACTCTCCCTGCTCAGCAGCTGAAGGGGGGGCATGTTATTTGCATGGGCTTTGTATCTGCATGAGTACAATTAAGTACTCTGAATATTGCATAAGCACACTAGGTGTTGAGCATGATGGGAAATGGTCAATGTGTCTGGTACTGTGCTACAAGTCACTTTTGTGTTAACTGCAGGGGGTAATGAAATGTTGTCCTTCGATTGTATGAACAATCTGGGTTTAGCCTGTTCTGACGGACGGATGTTTCAGCATCGCAAGGGGAGAGGGAGGGGTGAGCAGTCTTCTACTGAGATTACACTAGCTCTGGCAAAGGGCTACCTTCAGGCATGGGTTGATGATCTCCTTCCACTGTTAAATGGTAGAACTAATGATTCCTCTTGGACTCTTTAGTTTGTTAAAAGCAGGGACATTGCTTCTGTGTCAGCAGAAGGTTTTCCCAAGAGCTGAAATTCACTAAGAGCTGAATCACTGAGAGACTGGGAAACCTTGACTGACAACCACCAGAGAGATGTTAGGACTGGGCAGCACCTGAGACTGCGGGATCGGTCGGCACCAGTAGATGGCAGGAGCAACAGTAGCCAATGTCAGCAGACAGTGAGATCGGTCAGTACCAGCACACAGCGGGAGCCAGCAGCAGTCAGTGCCTGCAGATGCCAGGATTGGTTAGCATCTGTAGACAGAGGGGGCCAGCAGACGACGGGAACCAGCAGTGGTTGGCGCTGGCCGACAGTGAGAGCCAGCAGTGGGGACTCGGTAAGGCCTGGAGGTGGCAGGATGCTGCAGCGGAGGAGGCCTGGGCAAGCCTGCATCCAGCCGGAGCTTGCAGAGGGGGGCTAGCTGGGTCCCAATCGAGAGGCGGACCTTGCAACTACAGGGCACAGCAAGAAGGGAGAGGCGAAGGACACGCCCCGTACTCTGGGAGGGGTTTGGCTCACTGAGTTCATGAATTCTGTTGGCACTGTTTCCCAAACCAGTGCTGTGTTACCTCGCTTCTGTTAGTAAAAGGTTTCTTTCTACACTCAGACTCTGTGCTTGCGAGAGGGGAGGTAGTGCCCTTTGGGGCGCCCAGGGGATAGCGTGTGATTTCCCAGGGGACTGGGTGGGGGCTCGAGCCAGTTTGGTGTTGTATCAGTGACAGGGACCCCTAGGCACAGAACCTGGCCCTTGCTGCTGCCGACTCTGTCTGGCAGAAGAGTTACATTTTATGATTCCTTCTGTGGCCCCTTGACTACTGCTCTTCTCCTTATAGCAGTCACAAGGGAGGGATCTTCCAGTTCCCATGCCTTAGGTCCAAGTGCTCTGGTCATATATACTGACTCCTCCACCTCTGAAGTCAGAGTTCACAATCCCTGTTTTCAAGACACCCAACACATATCCTCACCCAGAGTCATCCCTAGGGTACTGTAAACCAGGGCTACCACCCTGGGCCCCGTGCTTTGAGGGGCCCCACGCTTTGAGCCAGGACTGGCTGGGAGATAGGCGGCTGCCGCCAGGGTCCTGGCATCGTGCTGGGACTGGCTGGGAGATGGGCAGCTGCAGTTCTCCCAGCTGGGAGTGGGAACCAGGCAGGAGGTGGGTGGCTGCTGGCAGGTTCCCAACTGCGCATCAGGACCTGTGTATAAATGTTAAGGGGGGCCCACACAGTGTGATTTGCCCTGGGGCCCGCACCAACCCTAGGGATGGCCCTGTCCTCATCAATGGTCACTAAATCCCATTTGTTTTGGGTTTTTTTTAGACAATTCAGAAGTGTTTTCAGGAAAATAAAAATTAAACAGAATGAAAGAGTGTAGTGTGAGTGCAGCTGGGCTGAAACACCACAGAAACCTGAAATCTGACCTACAATTGTGGGTAAGTGACAATGAAAATCTGGCAGCATAGGATCTCTTGAATTTCAGCATGAAGGCTGAAGTTCACCCAGAGTCCCAGCCAGTCACTGGAAGTCTGATTATTTTTCCTAAGAAATATAGGCCAGAAAATCTAATGGCTGTCTAAGGTTAGCCATTTATATCTGTATTAGGCAGGTAGCACTGAGGGGTGTCCAAATGGGAGTCTTTCCATTGACTTCAGTGGGCTTTGAGTCACGTCCCTGCATTTTGGTCTGATTCTCAGAATTGTTGAGAATGCACAGTGCCTATTAATCCCCATAGCCAGCCTTCCCCTCCCATAGAATCACAGAAATGTAGGGCTGGAAAGAAACTCAAGAAATCATCTAGTCCAGCTGAGTTAGGACCATGTAAACCTAGACCATCCCTGACAGGTGTTTGTCAAGCCTGTTCTTCAAAACATCCACTAATGGAGATTCCACAACCTCTTGGAAGGTTAGTCCAGACTTTAACTGACTCTAGAGTTAGAAAGCTTTTCCTTTTAGCTCACCTAAATCTCCCTTGCTTAATATGGTGGTAACAAAACTGGACCTTACTCCAGCTGAGGCCTCACAAGTGCTGGGGGGACAGGATCATTAACTCCCATAGATTTTATACAACACTCTTGCTAATACAGGATAATTATCCCAGAATTATATTAGCCTTTTGTCCAGCAGAATCACATCGTTCGCTCATATTCCGTTTGTGATCCACTACAACCCCAGATCCTTTTTAGCAGTACTACTGCCTCGCCAGTTATTCCCCATTTTGCAGTTATGTATTTGGTTCTTTTCCTTCTTAAGTGTAGTGCTTTGCACTTGTCTTTACTCAATTTCATCTTGTTGATTTCAGACCAATTCTCCAATTTGTCAAGGTCATTATGAATTCTAATCCTGTCCTCCAAAGTGCTTGCAACCCCCCCTCCAGCTTGGTGTCATCTGCAAATTTTGTAAGCATTCTCTCCATACTACTAGCCACATTATCAATGAAAATATTGACCAGGACAGATCCACTGCAGGACTCCACTAGAGATATCTTCACAGTTTGACAGCAAACCATGGATAACTACTCTCTGAGTATGGTTTTTCAACCAGTTTTGCACCCAATAGTAAATTCATCTAGACCATATTTCCCTCGTTTGCTTATGAGAACGTCATGTGGGACTGTGTCAAAAGCCTGACTAAAATCAAGCTATCCCTACAGGGTGTCTTATCTTTGTTCCATATTCCCTCCCTATGCCTTCCTCACGCACTGAACATAGCAGGAAAGGGACTGGGTGTGTATGTTTCTCTGCTGGGATCTCAGCTGTGCACAGTTGGGAATTGGTTCCAAGCTGTGATGTCATCAGAAAAGTCCAGCCAGACAATTCAAATTCAGACTTGGACAATCAGTGTCGTCACAGTCTCTACTGGGGACTGGACAAAGACGCATGGGAAGCCTATGGGGTGATACAAAGTTACGTGTGTGCATTTAGGATCAGGGCATGTGTAGTTTACATTACATTTTTCCTTAAAAAATGCTCTGAAACCCAGTTTGGGGAAAGGATTTATGTAATCATAGAATCATAAAAATGGAGATCTGGAAGGAACCTCAAGAGGTATGCTTCTACTAAGAAGAAGATCATAGCAGAAGGGAGATTTCCAAACTGGTACAAACTGCCTTTCCCTACAATTTTTACTATATATTTATTTTAAGGAAAAAATCAATTGTATTTTTCTTCTTTAGTTAGACTCCTGGGATTCCTAGCCTCCTCCCCCCCATCCTCCCAACCACCATCCCAACAAACCTGCGGTGTATAGCTCTACAGTTACTTTCTGATCCCACGTTCCATTATAAATGCCACATTTGGACTATTACATATAAATATTCCTAGCTGGGGTCTGTAATGCTGCCTGCAATGACTCGAGAGCATGAGTCTCAACCTCAGGACACGCTGGTAAGAACCGTGGCACACATCTCAAATTGGTTGAGAACGCTACACTTAGATTTCACCAACCAGTTATCAAGTGTAAACTGCTCAGACACTGTAAGAGCCTAAACATGGATCAGAGACAGTCCCCTTGGGTATTCCAATCTGTCTTTCCATCCAAGTGAACTTACCTTTGTGGTCGATGTCCAGGTTACTCCCAGTCCCAAAGGACCAGCTGCTTACCCTAAGTCAATTGCACCTTAGATCTCACACCACAGACAACACTTGTAGCCAATCCTATAATAAACTATATACAGATTTATTAAGTAGGAAAAGGAAACAAAAAAGTTATTAACAAGGTTATCACAGCTAAATGTATATGCACAAATGAGCTACAATCTTCAGTTTCAAAAAGTGATGGAAGTTTCTATAAGCAAGCTCTATATGTCCTTTAGGGCTAACCTAGGCTAAGCTCTGGGATTCTCTTACTTCTGCCTAGAAAACCTTGCTCCCTGGAGTCCAAGCAGCATAGAAATACAGTTCCTTCTTGTTAGGGGTTTTCTATTCTGCTCCACTCTTGTGCTTTGAGCTGCAGGGTCAGCTGATGGGAGGAATCCACCTGCATGACTCATCTTCTCTGGGGGAAGGGTGTGTCTTTTGTTCTCTTTATCATCCCACAGCATCCATCTGGTGACAAAGGACCTTTCCTGTTGGTCAGGAGGTTGGAGACCAGAACTTCACTCTGGTTAATGTCTCTCTCCTGTTTGGTGATTTACATAGTCACAGTGGCTCACAGTTCAACCACTCAAACTAGACCTTACAATATGGGATATAGAAGTTATAAGTGAGATTTATGTATGCAGCAGCTCACAGCATTCAATACAGTCTAAACACATTCTTATCAGCCTAACACCTATGGTAACAATGCTAACCCACAGGTGAGCCATACTGATTCCAGCTCTGCATTTGTCAGCACTCAGCTGAGACTTGAGGCCCGGGGCATGAGCTGGCACCTGGCCTGCCAGTATTCATTTTACCTGCAAGCTTAATTTTATGCACTGTGAATAGCAATCCCATTGGTTTGCATTAAAGCCACCGGGACTACTCACTCTGTGTGAGGTTAAACAGGTTGCATGAGGATGGAGGCGGTTGTGTTTTTAGTGAAAAGCAGAAGTGGAAAGTGATTGCAGCGGGAGTCCTCCTCTCCCGTTCCTGTGACTTCTTAAACCCTCCCTGCTAGAAACTGACCCAGGAGCCTTCATTCAGCCCTCGTTCAGCTTGGTACATTTCGGCTGCTCTGAAGAATCCTTAGGTGCTCAGACTGGGGCTGGATTGGGCTGGGAAGGGATACTTTTCCTTTCATATCTTGCTGGTAGTGCGCCTGACCATCAGGCCGTTAGACCACCTAATAGGAGTAATAAAGCTGAGATCTAGTACATTTATTTTAACTGTACAATAAGGCACAGTGTTAAAAACTGTAAGTGCTGGCTGGCTTTTCAGCAGTACATAATACATCTTGCATTTTTACAGTAGCCAACAAGGCATAAATATGTCACAGAAATCGCCCAGGATGCAGAAATATTCCTCACTGAGCCACATAAGGAAAGTCAGATGACGGTCTTTAAATCCAACCAGACACAATTAAGAGGGGAAAAAATGTTACCAATCAAAAGGCTCAAGATGGCCTAGTGATTATAGTTAGATGTGCTAGTTCAAAGTGGAGTGGGGTGTAGGGCTCAGCGGTGTTAAGCGGCAGAAAATGACAGTTCAAAGCATCAAAAGCATTTTTAAGGGAACTTGTGCTTTAGTGAGAACATCACAGCAAGTTATCAGGCTCGAATGGACGGATCTAGGGAGCAGTTTGCTTAAGCACACGGGAAGAGTCTATGCGATGACAGCTCAGTAAAATCCTGGGAAAGCTTTTTTTTTCTTTTTTTCTTGGAAATACGTATGAAAGTGAGTTTCATGCTAAAATATACCTGGAAAGAGCTCTGTGATTTTTCCAAAGAACTTTAGGTTCCTATTTTGAGGCACCTGATTTTGAAAATTGTGACCCTGGGCAAGTCATCTAGGCTCTACAGGAAGAACGTAGAGGAACTGTTAGTGTAGCTTGTGTATACTGACTCGCAGGTCTATGCTTCAACCATTAGGCCGTCCTCCCACTGAAAGTATAAATCTGTGTATTCCTGTATTAATCAGATGGCAATCTAAGGGATTCATGGCCCCCATTACTGTAATATCTGAGTGCTTAACGATCTTTAACGTATTAATCTTCACAACTAGAGCTGGGTGAATAGTGGATTCTTTGGTGTGTTGGCAATTACAAAAAGATGGGAAAAAATGTTTCAGGTCAAAAAGAGTTTCATTTTGACAAAATGGAAGGGTTTCGTGTCTATTTGGACCATTTTTATATGTTCTAACTATATTTAAATAACATTAAATACATTATGAAACAAAAAAGTCATTTAAAACCCCCCCAAAATCAAAATGTTTAATTTCGAAAATGTCTAAATGAAGCACTTTTAATATTTTGGAACGTTTAGGGTTTGTTGGGGGCAGGGTTTGTTTCCCCTCTTCCTCTCCCACCCCAAAAAGAACAAGTGGGTGAATCTGACAAGAATTTATGAAAGAGTTTGGTGTTGCTGAATCTGCATTTTTCACCAGAAAAAGGTTAGTCTGAAAAATGTCTTCAAGCTGTATTCACAGCACCATGTGAGTTGGGCTGTGGTCTTACCCTCATTTTACAGATGGGGAACCAAAACATAGAGAGACTAAGGGACTTGCCCAAGGTCACACAGGAAATCTGTGTCAGAACAGGGAATGGAACTTCAGTCTTCTAGGGTAGCAACCTAACTACTGGACCGTTCTTTCTCTCACAGCAGTTAGAAAAGCCCTGATTTTCAAAGCTGTTCCATGTGGGCAAACCCCAGTGCCTGTGTGGAGCCCCAGCGAACCCAAGGAATAGCTTTCAGGAACAGGGCCAAACACACTGAATCCTTTTGAATCAAACACACTGAATCCGGATGGCGCCTTTTCCATTGTAAATGTCCCCAGCACTTTGCAGCAATAAACAGTAAACATGTTACAGCCTTTTAATAAACAGCACATAAAAATGCAATGATTCACCCAAAAAAAAAAAATCATGCATACAGGCACTGTGCTGGATATCCAGCACTGAGGAGACATGGGAGCAATTCACAGTAGGTTCCTTATTAAAATGTATATTGAACAGGCTGATTTGAAGAGGCACTCACTGGAAGAAAAATCCTCCTCGGCGCTCACTGCCAAAACACAGTGATCCTGGATGTCAGTGGCATTCTGCTGACTTACAGCAGCTGAGGATCCGGCCCAGTAACTTCGTTCAGGGTGGTTGAGTAACTTGCATAGTTAGGCCCTTGTTGTCCCAAGTTGCACAAAAAAGTTCAAAGGAGAAAACTGCACTAAAAGATGGAATGTGTTGCCAGCCTAGAGAGCAACAGACCTACCTGGAAACAGGCTTGTAAATGTACCTATTTGAACCAGCTCAAAGCAACAGCTAGAGTGAGATTCATTAATGACTGCCCAGCAGAGAACGTTTGTGGGGTCTCAGGGAACAAACTAGGAGGGGGAGATCCGAGGTAATGTTGGATCACATCGGGGAGAGGAAAAGGGGGAAAAGAATCAAAGATATATAAAGAGCCCTTGTCGTCTTCCAGGTACATCCCAGTGAAACTGATATCCAGCTACACAATGTCTGGCAAAACTGGAAAAAAACACCCACACCGTGTTAGGACAACATATTTAGGATTAAATTCATAATTTGGTTATATGAAGTAGTGATGATGTGTCAAAATTAAGAACCACACTATAACTACAGTAGTACAGTGTAGTTAATGTGCCTGTAATGTGTGTTTTTTCCCTTTTTTATTTAACAAAAAAAGGAATAACCTGAAGACGAGCTCTGTGTAAGTGTGAAAGCTTGTCTCTGTCACCAGCAGAAGTTGGTCCAGTAACACATATTACCCTGAGATGGGATTTCTTTACTCACAAGGGACCCCCCCTTGTGGCTGTGTGTTAGGAATAGCTCTGCCTGCCCTGATACCTCCTTCTGTCTCTCCCTTGTGCTGCACGTTCCAGGAGTTGTGAGTTGTGACGTTTTCTCTTCGTGGCTTGGGGTGCTTCCGTTTTGTGGCTTGGCCCTCCAGCCAGGTCACTATGTGCTTTTCCCTTTCTGGGGTATCAAAGTCTCGCCGCATGAACTGTCTCAGGCAATCTTCCACTCCACAGCCCATATGATACCACTTCCCCAGTGGCTAGTAGGGAAACCTGGGGGCTACCCACTAATCGATTGTCTAATTAGCAGCCAAGGTCTGCACCATCTCGAACCTTGCTGCCATTTCCCTGAGCCTTTTCCAACTTCATCTCCATTAAGCTTCCTTAACCACCACCCTTCTGAGTAAACCCTTTCTTCAGGGTCAAGATCCGAGAGCTCGCAGTCTCCCTCTGGGATTCGTCCTTTCCCTCTGTAAACCCAGAATGTGTCTGGAGGCTTCCACGCTGCAGCCCCATCTGTCCTCTCTTCCTGGCCTTATATCTGCCGCTCCTGCTCAGCGAGGCTCCAGACTCAATCAGGGGTTGCCTATCAAACATAATTCTCCTGCTGATGTGGCCTAGTGGGTTACTCAATCCCTCCTGGGCCACATGACTCCTTGCCGGGCTAGTGTGGGTGAACACTCCTCCCGCACCTTGTAAGTAGCACTAACGCTACTGTGATCTCACCTGGCTGTGACTCTCAAAGCCACGGTCTGGTTCCTGCCCTGCCGCTGGGGTAGCTCAGCTATGCACTGACCTGGACAAGAGCTGCGAGGTGATATAGTCCAGCTCCCTGGTCTCGTCAGTGAGCGACCATCTCGCAGCATTCAAACAGCCTTTGATCTGACCAGTGGCGAAGGCCTTGTTTCTCGCTTTAGAATTTTGTAGCTGTTTTGATTTGCCTAATTTCTTTACCACGATCAGGGTTATCGGTCATCCTTTGCTTATGTCTCCAGCAATGTAGTACCTATTCATCTGTGATATAGAAGCTCTGGCAGTGATTTTCCAAATCACAGCTGTTTTGCTCTGTGATTTTTGGAGCCAGTTCTTCCCTATAGGAAGCCACAGTCTGCTATTCTGTTTGCTTGTGGGCATTCTAGGACTAGGCCTCGTGTTGAAATTCTGAAGTCTCTGTTCATGTTATCAGTGTTTACTGTGTTGGTTTGAGCTGGTGGATTCGGGGCAGTCAGTTTTTATTTGCATTTAATTTTTAAATAAGAAAGGGAGCTATAACAGTAGCCACCAGAATTAATGGCTATCAGTTAAGTGACAGGAATGTAACCCCAACCCATATCATGTGACTGGTGTCAGGCAATAAAGCCATCTCTCTTATCAGCATTCCTGTGTGTCACACCTTTATTACAGTCCTCCTCTTTACTCACACACTCCCTTTGGATCCTCTCACCTATGTGGAGAGCCTGCGACAGGATCAATGGGACATGATTTATGTGTTTCCCTTCGTCCTTTGTAAGATGCCGCTCCCTCTTCCCTCTTTTTTTTCTATGCTAGCGCTCTGCCTGGTAGTTACAAGGGTGGTGACCGGAACTGGCATGGAACACTAGCACTTCACTTCATGGGACTTGTACCTTCTCTCAAGTGTGCGTCGATCCTTCTTATCACAATATGACTGAGTCCGTATCCTCTTGGATCTCAGATCTCTCAATCTCACTGCTGACATGCATATAGCATTGCAATTCCTGGGCAGTTATTGGGGCTTTTCCATCCCAAAAGACTGCAGGATCAAGCCTGCATAAATTTCAGGGACAAAATATACTTGAAAATGTGTTGCAGTACTGGAAAAAATCCAGTGGTAACACAGTTCCACATTAAAGCAGTAATTCTATCAGAAGCCCCAGCTGTCCGAAAACATTTGTTTATCCCGTAGACAACTGCACTTTCCCTTCAGTTATCTGGAAGCAAATTCTTATTAGTTATTACAGACATAGTTCCCCCAAGCTCAGCTTGGTCTATATGCCACGAATAAGAGGGAGCACGGGTGTGGAGGATATACCCTGCAGACAGCAGGAGTAGGAAAAGATTGTTGTTGTAATGGGTTATATTTTGTATGGCAGAACTGACAGGTTTCAGGGCTTGGCCCACTTTCAGAACTGGAAAGACAGCACCTCATTAACAAGCGCTGGAAGTTTGTGTGCAAAATTTTGGTCCAAATTTATCCCAGATGTAACTTTGTTGATATCAGTGGGGTTGGGCCAGAGATGACTTTGGCTCTGTATTTCTAGTGAAATAGCATTGAAGTTCTACTGAAATCTTCGCCAGTGTACATGATGTGGGTTAGGCTGGGGAGGCAAAGGTAGATTTGGAACTAGATGGTGTCCCTAGAACACAGTCCATAGTAAATGGTGCCTTGTAGCTTCTTCATGCCAGGAGCCCCCCAGGAACTCTGGACTAGATGGCCCAGTATGACAACTTCCATGCTTCCTCCTTATCCAGTCCCTGCCCAAGCACGAAGAGGGACTACACAGAGGCACAGCTCCCACTTACTCCTATGCACCCAGACCCAAGGTCTCAGAAGCCATTGCAGTAGTGTCATGGGGATGTTCTTACTATGCTGTGGGGCTTGTTGCTCAAGTCAGAATCCAGCCCTTTAAGGGCTGACAGGGGAACTAAGAGCCTAGAGGGGAAATCGTTAATATCAATTTACTGGTGGGTCATAAATAATTCACTGAATTTCCTTTCTTATTTAACTCTACAAGAGAAAAGGAAATAAAAGTCACTCAGAGCTGTTCCCTGTTTTGCACTCTGTATTAAACCCGAGGAAAAATATTTTTAAATTGTAACAAGCCACAACAAGCTCTTTTCTTCTACAAGAGGTGAAACATTCCTGCAAATGACGTGCTAAAGGAAGTGTATGATTGTCTAGGTTTGTGTACTGTGAAAGGTTATATTGGCCTTCAGCATAGCAGGAAAATAACACTGCATCAAACAGATTTAATTTAATGGAGGATTGAATTCACGAACATGCGTTGAACTGCAAAATATTCTGAGCTCTCTCAAAGACTTTTTGCCTTGTACCATCTGAGTTGCGCTCATAGGGACCACGTTCCTATATCAGACACTGATCAACTCACTTGGAATGAAAACTGTTCTTGCAAAATTGTTGTCAATCAGTGCAAAAGGCTAACAGCAACACTTTGTTTTTGGAATAGGAAACGATGCTGTGGGCGTCACTATAGGCGATGTCCATTCTGCAATCAGGACATATGACTGCAGCATGTGTAGACAGACGCAAACTAGCTAGATCAAAGCTAGTTTGAGCAACAATGGCAGTGCAGTCATGGAAGCTTGAGACCCGTCCAGGACACCAGGTACTTACTCAAGCAGCCAATGCCCCCAGGACGTCACTGCTGTTATTACTCGAGCTAGATGAGAGCTAGCTCCTATATGTCTACATATGCTTCAATGGTATTTAGCTTTGGCTGTCCCTACCATGGGAAATATCACTGTAAATTTGGCTACCACCAAATGTAAACATCGAATTTAATTGAGCCCACTGCATTTGTCAAGGGCCAGATTGTGACCTCTCCTTACTCACACTGGAGTTCAACGAGATTACTCCTGAGCGTAATTGTTGACCAGTGTGAAACTGGGCGTCAAGATTTAGCCTAAGGCGACTGATTCTGCTCATCTTAAAATCAATGGGATTTTATTCATTGGCTTCAAGGAAAGAAGGAGCAGGAATAACCCAGGCAAGACCAAAAAGAGATCCAAAAAGAGTTAGTGTGGGGAAATTCGACAATGAGGTGATTTAGGCATTGCAAGCGCTTCCCAAGGATAATAGGAACAGCCGCATGACATAGGTCTTTAAGGCCAGACGAAGTACTAGAGAAACGTACCATAGGGAAACAATCCTATATTATTAGGGAGGCGGGGGGGATAACTTGATAAATCTTTTCCATCTTTAACCTTTGAACCTGCCGAGGAGAGAGTTTGTTTGCTTGGTAGATCTGCCAAGCGCCTTTTAGAAGGCGATCTCCTTATTCTGAGACCATATTAAGACATTTTTTACAACTCTTCTCTCATGACGGAGGATTTTTACAACATGTTTCAGTGAGACATTTCTAATCTCACGTGTAATTGCTTGAAATCTTTCTCATTTACACTGTCACCATTTATATCTAGTATCTCATCAAAATACCAGCAATTACTACTGCAGAACTTAACTTTCTTCCTTTATTGTAACCTCTTCTCTCATTTCCTAGGTGTATATTTTGCCTTGGCCAGTGAAGTGAGGGAAAGTAAAGAGTCTGTTCTACTTGTCCTCTGCAAACTATTAGCTAATCTATATATATATATAATACTAATATGTATTAGACGTGTGATATTAATATTGTACCCATTATATCATATATGACTGATGAGTAGTTATGTTAAGTGAAGTTCTGGAACAGCCTTCCGAGGGAAGTAGTGGGGGCAAATGACTTATCTGGCTTTAAGACTAAGCTTGATAAGTATATGGAGGGGATGTTATGATGGGATAGTTTAATTTGAGCAATTGATTTGGATTATTGGCAGATAAGTCTGCTCAATGGTCTGTGGGAATGCTGGATGGGATGGGAACTGAGTTACTGCAGAGAATTCCTTTTTGGGTGTTGGCTGGTGAGTCTTGCCCACATGCTCGGGGTTTAGCTGATCGCCCTATTTGGGGTCGGGAAGGAATTTTCCTCCGGGGCGGATTGGCAGAGGCCCCGGAGGTTTTTCGCCTTCCTCTGCAGAGTGGGGCATGGGTCGCTTGCTGATGGATTCCCTGCAGTTTGAGGTCTTCAAATCTCACTTTTGAGGATTTCAATAACTCAGTCATGGGTTCGGGGTTGTTATAAATGTGTATGGGTAGGGTTTTGTGGCCTGCCTTGTGCAGGAGGTCAGACTAGATGATCATATTGGTCCCTTCTGACCTATGAGTCTATGAGTCTATGAGTCTAAGTTGTACCACTGTGAACTGTATTATGCTTTCCCAGTATGCTGTTCCCTCTTGTTCACTCACGCTAAGAGTTATGTCTCATAAAACTTTGCAATAGCTGAACTCTGTTCTTGAAACAGCTGTAACCCAGGAACCCCTTGGTGTCAACTGGCAGAGGGCAGAGGAGGGGCATAGGATTTTATGGGGATTCCTGGGGTCAGATATCTGCATAATAGTTCACCAAAGGGTGGCTTGTGAAGTCTCTGCCAAGAGTCAGTAGTCCACTGGTCGCAATGATCACTACAAAATGTGTGTAGGCATAATATTTAAGGAATTATGTACCTATGCTCAAAATTATATTCTTAAGGGCTTGGAGTTAAGGGAGGTCACAGGAGGTGACATACTTCAGGGATGTTACTTTCAAGCAGCAGTATCTGACCCCTAGCTCCCTGTCTGGCCATGTGTGTACTGTGTAACATACACTTGTATGCTTATTTGTATACTAAGCCAGGGGCAAATTGAGAGACTGTGAAATCTACACCAGAGGAACTCTACAGGAAAAAACAAACAGCAGGCGGTGTCCTGTTTATAAATAAGAACAAAGGACTGGTCTTGTTTATCTTGGAGTACAAAAAGACACACTAAAACTGTCACTTAGAAGGCTAACTGAAAGTGTGGATGTATCGTGAAAGAAGGGTCACCGCCAGTCTGACTGTAAAGTGCTGCAGGAATTTGGGGTGAGAAACACATTATTAGACTCAGGCCCGGTCTACACTCACCTTTGTGATTCGGCGGCAGTCGACAGGAGATAAGCAAGTGACGTAAATCACTTGCATATCTCCCGTCGACTTTGCAGCGTCTCCTCCGCGAGGCGTCCATACTGCGCTGCGTCGAAGGGGACAGCGCTCCCTTCGACGCAGCGCTCCTCCACTTACGGGGGTGGTTTTCTTGCATCGCTGCAATCGATGTGACAGCGGCGAATTTGCTGCCATCAGTGTAGTCCCAACCTTAATTAATAAGTCTCGGTTCTAGAGCGTGTGTTGTGATTTTATTTGATATGTAACCAGTTGTTCCCAGTATTTCTGCTTGCTACTAATTGAATCTCTTTGTTAAATAAAATTACACGTTGATTTCACTACAAACAGATCAAAGAGCTGTGAGTTAAGCAGCACGGTGATCTGAGGTAAATCTGCGTGTACTGCATCTTTGGAAGCAGAAAATCCAGTGAACTAGGAGTTGGACAATCCAGGGTGATACTTGGAGGGCTTGAGGCCTGGAGAGTGCCTGTAGCCTACCTGTAGAGTGACAGTGGGGTCTGCGAAGCCTACAGGGAAGTATTTTTGTAGCCTATGGCTCATGGAATTGGGGAGCTGACCCATGGGAGGCACACATAAGGCTCCTCAATGCTAAGGACAGGTGGTAACGAGGTGCCTCACAACCTTGGTACTCCCAGGACACATCACAACTGGCAAATAGAAAAGCTGTCCGAAGAAAGAGCATGAACGGTATATCCTGGTGCAGTTAGGGAGTGCTTTTACGACCCACTGATACCTGGAATGTGGTATTCAAAACAAAGCTAAGGAAAGGACAGGACAATACAGAAAAAAAGATGATTGGTGGGTTGAATCTTGGATGAAGTAAAGAATGCTCTCTAACTTGTAAACAGGTGTGCTATAAATATAGCTGGTCTTAGGTGCCTATTCTCAAAGCAGTCTTACTAGCTAAGGTGAAATCTGTGAGACTGATCACTTCCTAAGAAGGGTATTATGTATGACTCCTTTTCGTGTTGGAATGTGTCATCTCTGGCTAATAAACTGGCTAAGTTTAGGCTATTTGGTCTCTTGAATATTTTTAATATTGAACCACGAGTATAATCAAGCAATTAGCTATACACATAATCAAAAAAGAATGAACTCCGGCCAGCCATAAGGCTGTGCTATAGAGTGCAATTTGCTGCTCCTTTCATACCTCCTGGCTAGGGCTTCTGCTGACTTTTCCATCCATGCCAGGCAATTGTGTGTGTATGTGTATTTATGTATTTCTGCAGGGGTTGAGGTAGGTGCACAGACCACCCCATCATTCTGATCTCACCCTCATCCTGGTTTTACGAATGTAACAAACTCCCCTGTCTTAAGTGGAGTCACTCCTAATTTACACTAGTGCAAGATAAAAATGAGGCCCTTGTTCTATGTTCACATTAGCCAGTTCTTAGAACTATCCCAAATACTCTGGATAGACAGTGCTCTAGAGGGCAGGATTCTGGTCAAGATAATTAGATGAGTAAATATTTCTAAAGGCACCAGGCTGGAGAGAAGGAGCTAGGAGAGGGGAAAAAAAGACCTTCTCTTAGCAATAGCTTTATATCTTAGACCATTAGAAAGGCTATACTGCATCAGACCAATGAACCATCTAACCCAGTATCCTGTCTTCTGATTGTGGTGACTGCCAGATTCTTCAGAGGAAATGAACAGAACGTGGCAATTCTGAGTGATCCATCCCCTGTTGTCCAGCCCCAGCTTCTGGCAGTTGGAGGTATAGGGACACCCAGAGCAAGGGGTCGAATCCCTGACCATATTAGCTAGTAGCCAGTGATGGACCCATCCTCCATGAACTTATTTAATTCTTTTTTAAACCCAGTTTCCTTTTTTGTTTGCAATGTCCCATGGCAATCAGGTCTACCGTTTGACTGTGCGTTGGTGTGAAGAAGTACTTACTTTTTTTTGTTTGAAACCTACTGCCTTTTAATTTCATTGGGTGACCCCTAGTTCTTGGAATTCCCTATTCACTTTCTCAACACTATTCATGATTGTATAGACTTCTATCATATCCTCTTAGTCGTCTCTTTTCTAAGCAGAACAGTCCCAGTGTTTTTAATCTCTCTTTATATGGAAGCTGTTCCATACCTGTTGTCATTCTCATTACTTTTCTCTGCACCTTTTCCAATTCTAATACATCTCTTTTGAAATGAGGTAACCAGAACTGCATGCATGGGCATTCAAGGCATGGGTATACATACCATGGATCTATATAGTGGCATTATGATATTTTCTGTCTTATTAAACACCTTTTTCCTAACGTTTCCTAACATTCTGTTTGCTTTTTTGACTGCTGCTGCACCTTGAGCAAATGTTTTCAGGGAACTAACCATGATGACTTCAAGATCTTTTTCTTAAGTGGTAACAGCTAATTTAAACCCCATCATTTTATATGTATAGTGGGGATTATGTTTTCCAATACGCATTACTTTGCACTTATCAACATTGAATTTCAGCTGCCATTTTGTCACCCAACCATCCAGTTTTTTGAGATACCTTCATAAACCTTTGCAGTCAGCTTTGGTCTTAGTTATCTTGAGCAATTTTGTATCATGTGTAAATTTTAGCTCCTTACTGTTCATCCCTTTTTCCCAATCATTTGTGAATATGTTGAACAACACAGGGCTCAATACAGATCCTTGGGGTCCCTGTTTTCCCATAAGAATAATCCTAAAGAATGGCTCAGCATCACATTCTTGAAGATAGCATAACTAAAGTACTATGAAACTTAACAGCACCATCCTGTAGCATTTAACAAAAAAATATATCCCAGCTATAGTATTGTATGGGGTGATTAAAAAATCCTGTAAAAGGGATAATGTTCTCCATTTAATGCTGTAGGTTTTCTGAGTAATTTCAGTGGAACTCTATTAAATTTCTAAATCATTTCCAAGGTGAATTACTTAGGAATCTAGGCATTTATTTTTAAACTGGTAAAAGTTACAATTCTCCTTAATATAAGAGGCACCAAGTACCACAGAGGGCTGAAGACAGCCCAGCGAAAAGAGAGCTTTTTTCCGTCTCTTGAAAGAAAAGTCTTCCTTGCATGTAAAAATGAATTTATAGTTTTGCTGGTGTATAAAAGTAACCTTTGCCTGGAGATGCAGAGCCAAATTCTGTTTCACTCAGCTGGCAGCCATGCAACAAAATAAACCACCCACAACAGCGCTTCTCCAGCTACATATCTCATGTCTTTTCCTGGAAGATCCTTCTGTTTCTGTTTCTTCTCCTACCCTTTCTACACAATCTAAAGTCTGGCTGTTCTCTCTCCACCACACCCAGGCATGAAGAATGTGAAGAATGTTGCAGGCATCCCTCTCCTGTGGATGCGCATTACCACCTTAGGATGTGGATTGCAAGGTACCACCAGCTGGTACATAGACCTCCTGCTGGTGGCCCATGTGTATCCCTGTCGTGGTCACAGGCCTAGTGAGAGGGGGAATCTGGGCAGGCTGCTTTGGATCTGTTAACAGGCTAAGCCTTTAACCTGTTCTAGCCCAGAACATGCCGAGGCTCCCTTCCCTCTGCTCAGTGTCTCCCTCTAGGACCTCTGTGTCCCCAACCCTAGTTCTCTCTCCCATAGGCCCACTCCCACCAGGTGGCGTTAACACATCACAGGTACATTGTGAGTCAGCAGGAATAGGACAACATTTCCATTCAGGGCTATAACATCTGCATACAAGGTAAGTGAAGAGACTAACTCAACACCCTGCTGCATAGCTCAAGAGGGTGTTACTCTTCTGAGGACTTGTGTATCTTGTCACAAGCGCTACCAGCAATATGTTACAGAGCCAGCATAAAGTGACACCTGCCTCTATTCTAAGACAGAGGTTCTTAAACCGGGGAGCAGCCCCCCCGAGGAGCACGGAATGTATTCTGGGAGGGCATGAGAAGCCTTCGGGGGGAAAAAAACTTTCTGCGTACATTTTACCCACAGCGACAAATAACTAGCTAAGCTGATTCCTCCAGACATGCCAGGCCCTCAGAGGTGCTGTGCCTTTGACTCGAGATGGCGCTGTGCATTTTGTCAGCTTTCTGCTAAGCTTGCATAGCATTACACAAAGTCGTTGCCATCTGTACATTAATCAGTTTGCTTCGATGCAGCAGTGCACATTTAATTGTACTCATCAACCACAATCACAGTTTTGGTTTTGCTCTGATTACAATGGGTCGTTGGCTCATTTGTGCAATTCGTGGAATTGTTCTGCTCCAAAAAATAGGCACACCCATCACATTAGTAATAACAATGTGAGGCCCGTAAGCAGTAGCTCTCTTAAAATGTATATGACTATGTGCTTAAATGGTTCGGTTTGAATCAAAGCCTTGCTGGTTTTAATATTTAGTAAGAGTTGCATGTTGATTTTTGTTTTTTTCTGTTCATGTAGTTGTGTGGTTGGGGCGGGGACATAAACTATTACAGACACAAAGGGGGGGTGCAATCAAAATAAATTTAAGAACCACAACTCTAATCCATAGTCATATTTGTTACAAAGAATGAGGAGTATCTTGGGGAGAAGCTAAATTGCAATTAAAGAGAAGGACCAAGTGGTAGGTTCCTCTGAGAGTTGCGAAAAAACTAAACTTGACTTAGCTAAGCTTCTAGATTCCTCTGTGTGATGGATCATTAACAGCAGCTACCACACCTGAGGACTGGAGAGTGCCCAATTTTGTGCTAAATCCACCTTTCCAGTTGTTTCCGTATCAGGAGAACCAGTTGCTAACACCTTTTAAAGACAGAGCCAGAAAGTGCAGAGATGAGTTTGAACAGCCCTGCAAAGGACTAGCGCCAGAGCTGTTGGGAACCAGATTTACATCAGAGGCCCATGGACTTTGTGCAAATCATCCAGGCCTCCTACTATTCCCGCTGGGATCTGTGTGGATCCTAGGAGATCTGTGGGGTTTGGTGAGTGGCTCACTGAAATAGGCTCTGAGCTTTTCTACAGAAGTGACAATCCAGTCCATTTCACATGCAATGGCTTTGCAGAGGCCGGATTGCAACAACAAAACTAAAATAACTCCCCACGAGTCCGAATCTTTATCTGCCCTTTCTAGTTGTAGCAGTAGCATGTGAATACTCGTACCTTGATTTAAACCAAAACTCTGCAAAGACATTCCAATGCTGATTGACCAACATCTACTTTAGATATTCCCTTTACTTCATAACAGCTAATCTTATTATTTCTCTTTCACTTCTGTAAAAAGAGTTACACGGTTGCCATGTCACCAACCCTAGGCCGAAGCATAAGCTGTAGTCATGCTATCACACTAAAATTTCACAGAGTTAGTTTTTCTCACTAACCTGACCTTTACCTTATGAACCGAAAAGTGAATCTAATTGTGGGGCTGCACAAAGGCCTTACATCTCTCTACTACATCAATCGATCACCCTTAAGATTGAGCTAAAGTGATACAAAGCTGATGTATTTGATATAAGAAAACAAATCAATTGGAACGTGAATAGAATGCCAAGAGGGACCACAAAGTGGGAGAAACAGAAGAGACTGTGGAATGAAAATTCCCCGGGACAAGAATTTCAGGAGGGCTATCAGAATTAGTCATGCAATTTTATAGAGATTGAAAACATTCTGGGTGATTATTTTAAAAGCTGGCCAGGGGATTTAGCCACAAACTCTGATTCATTTCAAAGGGAGTTATTAGTAACTAAATCCCCTTGTTAACTTTGAAAGTCTCAAATTTTTTAATTTATTTTTTCTTTATATGGACTTTCTGTCTCCAGTTAGTTGATTAGTAAGAAAACTGATTCAGGAATATTTTTATAAAGGGCCACATTCAAGTTCACTAGGATTTGTGAGCATTATTACTCACAAGTGTTCTCAGGACTGCCCACTGTGGCAAACTGCCAGCTTCCCCCTGGTGGGTCTCGCGCTTTACCTCTTTTCCTAGGCCAGGGTGCCCCCAGCTATCCCATATCCTCTGGCTGCAGAGGAACTTTGTCTCTTGGTCTGGGAGGGAACCTTCTCCTCCAGCCACCACAAGCCTTCTGGCAGCTTCCTCCTGGTTTGTTCCCTCCTTCCCTTCTTGGGAAGGCAGAGTTTAAATACACCTGGTGTCGCCTTTCATTGGGTCCAGGTGTCTCTAATTGCCCTGATGCAGTCTCTCCTCTGCCTGCAGGACGAAGGGCCTTTAACCCTTTCGGGCCCACATACTGGCCCTGGTATACCCTTTGGTAGCCCTCTGGCCTGACTTTACCACACCAGGTATTTGTGAAAATTTTCATAAATGCCCCATTTTCATTAATTTTAGCATTAATGTTTGTTTTATACTGATAATTATGGTTTTGTTGTTTTCTTCTCCTGTTTACAAAGCTTGTCACAGAGTCAGGGAGAACTACACGATTTTGGTGACCAGTCTCATAACAAAAATAGTGATTAATGAACAGTGTATGCAAAACAGCTGACAAATCGCCAAATGCTGAGAATTCTTCATGTTAACTATTTGGCAGGCACATGGGAATCACCCATCACTTCCCAGAAATCACAGTCAGTTTGTGGACAGCTTGCCAATTTGTAAGGAAAATTATTTGAAATAAGCAGCTCAATTAGCTTTACAGAGGAGCAGGTTGTAACTGTGGTGGTGTTTTGTTCATATGGTCACGTTGCTTGTTTGGTTTAATTTGAAGACAGATCAGAACAGAGCACTACAAAATAAGTAAGGACTAGACTGTGATGTCAGGCACAACCTTGACGAAAGGGTGGTGCATAGATTGCACTAACGCAGGACGCATTATGCCTCAGAATCACATCTCTGTAACACGATACCTCTTTTGCTTCTCCCTTGCTCCAGGGATGTGCGGATGGTAACTTGCTGTTGGACTATACCATCAGCCACTTATCACATCCTGTGTGCCAATGCAATTGCATTGTTAGAAAGGAGAGAGGGAATTGAGGCAAGACTCCATCCATTCCCCTGTTTACATGCTCAGGAAGGAGAGTTGGCAATCTCACACTATGGGTATTCTCCTCCCTGTTCAGCTCCATGCTCCAGGTAGCTCATGCAGGGATGTATGGGGAATTTTCACTCCCTTGGGTGGGTGTATGGGCCAAGTCCGAATCTAGCCATACATAAAATGCTTTGTAGGATCCTCTTGCAAAGGTTTGATGGCTTCCCACTTGTGTCTCATTGTTCCCTAAGACAATTCATATTTGATCCATAGGCGTGGAAGGATTCGATTTTTATCGGTAAATGTTGGTAAACATCACTTTCACCGTACACACAAAAACAAATGAAAAAATATATCCATCGACAATAATCGAAATGTACAGAGCGGTAAAGTAAGAAAAACTCTGCTTGAGGATTTATTAGAGTTTGAGTAAAGGATCTTTACTTCGTATGTTTCGACATTTGGTGTTGCCGATTTGTGTTTTAACTCTTACAGTCATAGGCGGTGGGTATAAAAGGCCAGGGAAGGCTAAGCCTTCCCTGGCGCAGCCACTGCTGCCCAGCTGCCGGACACCTGGGCCGTGGTGACCCCACCTCCCTGCTGTGGGAGGGAAGTTTTTGCTTATTTATGCACCATTCAGGTTCCTCAGCAGCTAAGGAGGTGATATGTGCTTCTGCTCGCCAGTTCCTCCTCTCCTCTCTACCTCCCCTCATCTGCTGCATCCCTTCTCTACTCCCTCGCTTGCCCCCCTCTGCTGCTCTCCGTGTCCATCCGCCTCACTGTCGCTTTCCGTATGCGTCCCCTCCCCTTCTTTCTCCTCCTCCGCTTGCCCTCTGCCACTGCTCCCCATGTTCTCCCCTCCCCTCCTCTCCTCCATGTGCCCCACCGAGCCCCGTCCACTCACTCCCTTCCCTCTCCATCGCTTGTCCTACCTGAGTTGCTCCAGCAACAGCAGGCACAGACGGACACCAGCAGGAGGAGTCCCACAGCGGGGCCAGCAGCCAGTGAAAAACAAAGAGATTTCACAATGGCCCCAGGTCATGAGATGGAAAGTGCTTTAGACCGGCTATATGGCTTTACAATTCCAAAACCTTATGCGGCATTCATGGAGTACTGTACGCGCTCCTTCTGGATCACAGGAAATTGGGACTTTTGGGGACTCCTCCCGCTGATGCCGGAACAGGGGAAAGGAGAGTTCCAGGGCCGCCCCAGGCCTCTCCCCCATCACTTTTCCAAGTGAGAGGCAGGAGAGCTATAGACAAGGCAAGATGCCACCGGGCCAGCCTCATGCTCTGTGCAGTGGGTGGGACGTTCCCTCCTTTCTAAGCCACTGCAGGGCAGGATCACTCAGTGTGTGTCAGGCAGGCATCACCGTGCTGTCCTCACAGCCAGTGCCAGCTAAGCAGGGCCAAGCAGCTGAGCAATAAATGGCCGGGAGGAATGGATCCCCCTCCACCTGGCCCAGAGCCCCTCGGAGCGTTCCCACAAGATAAGCAGCAGGCTGGTGGCAATTAGGGGCACCTGGGGGCAGCGAATGCTCCCCTCCAATTTTTCTACTTGCTCAAGTGGTGGGGGGAGGACTCAGAGGAGGGGTGGGGAGTGCGAGCGGCGGGGCCTTGGGGGAAGGGGGTATGTAGAGAGGAGGGTGGCCGAGTGGGGGAGGACGTCAGCGGGTGGGGGGGGGTCCAAGCAGGAAGGGGAGGATGAGAAGAGGGGAAACACCTGGTGAGCAGTGGTGAGGGGGCCAAGAGGGGAGAAAGAAAGGGGAGGTGTTTTTTGAACCTGCCTGGTGCAACCTGGCAGCCGTTTGTCAGAGGAGTGTGGGATGGGGGCTACTTGGGCGATGCTGAATTGGAGCAGCATTTGGGGGCACGATACAGCTGGGGCAGCACTGGGTGACAGGTCTTTTGGGAACCGTACAGTGGGCAGAGAGCAGGCGAGGGCAGCAGTTTGGGGGCGTGTTGGAAAGGGCAAGGCTTTTAGGGTAAGGTTAGCAGTTCTGGGGAGGTTGGCTGGCCAGCGCTCAGCAGGAGGGGCAGCATGTTTTGGGGAGTTCTCAGCGCTGTGACAGTGTCTGGGGGCAGAACAAGCACGTGAGACTGGGGAGGGCTGTGTAGCATCGCACAGACCCTGGCTGTCCGGAAGGACTGCTGCAGGAGCGGACAAGCCAGTGCCACAGAAGGAACATGTGAGCATCAGCTCGGAATGGAGGGAGGTTCCCCAGGCTGAGCCATCTTAGGGTAGCTCCTGTGCCCACCCAGTTGTCCACAGAGACACACAGCAGCTCATGGCATGCAGGGAAGAGGGGAAAGAAAGGAGGGAGATAGAGATGCATGGGAGGGGACGGGGGGGGGGCCTGAGTCAGAGAGGGGTTAAGTGTGGGTGGCGCCTGGATCAGAGAAGGTGGGTCAGGGAGCTAGCCTTCCCGAGGGGAGAGCTTTCACTCTGGATCATTAATGGTCTGTCATTAACTAATTATTACACTGGACAACAAAGATTTTGCTTCCTGAATACTTTTGGGTATATCTTATGGATTTTGGGCTGCTGATTACGAAAATCACTGTGAAATTTCCCTATCACGTACAGTTTTTTTTTAACTTGCCTATATTTGTTATTTCAATTCATAATTTAAGTCTATTAAAATGTTGCCCACAATGTAAGCTGAAAAGTTTTCTATCTTGTTTCCAAGCAGGCCATACAACATGCAGTGGGAATGCTAAGGCTTAGGCAGGGCAGATGCTGGCAGGACAGGTTTTAGAAAGGCTATAAAAGCATTTCGCACACACCGTTCTATGCATTGTGTTTATATCAGTTTGCATTCACGTTGATGCACATACTCTATGCGCATAGCATATTGTGTGTACTCACAATAATAAAGCAATTGTATTTTCAGGAGGATTCATGATAGTAAAATGTCTCGCCAATGTCGCAACAGCCGTGATACGTTTCTTGGCAACTACAGAGCACCAAATTACGTGCAGCTGGTTGACAACATGCTTCAAGCATACAAAACCATGAAGTGCAACATGTCACTAAAGATTCATTTTCTGCATTCGCATTTAGGCTTCTTCCCTGCAAATCTTGGTGCAGTCAGTGACGAGCATGGTGAAAGGTTTCACCAAGATATTGCAATCATGGAAAAATGGTATCAGGGCAACTGGAGTCCATCAATGCTGGCCGATTATTGTTGGACACTTAAACGAGAAGCCTCAGACACTGAGTACAGATGAAAATTATCAAGAAAACATTTTTAGCTCAGTTGAACTATTGCAAAGCGTCAGCACCATTATGCAATTAAACACATTACATTCAATAAAAGTCAATTTCTTGTTTCTCCAAATTCCTACGTGATACAAGTAGTCTGAAATTATATTTGTGTTCAGCTTCAAGTGGCCTAGCATAATCTAAAAAAATTTCTGAGGAAGCAACACTTTCGAAAAAACATGTTGTCCAATGTTATCTGACCCCCCCATCCATAATTTCCAGCAGCTGTGAAAATTTAAATAGATAACAAATGTTGAAATGTTTAAAAATAAACGTATTATCCACAAAATTATAAAACAATAAAAATCAAATTCTGCTAAGCCTACTGATACATCTTAAACCTTTAATTTGGGATCTGACCACCTTATCCCAGTTCAAAATTCCCCCACCCCACAGATATAACATATCACCATCTCAACGCCACTCTAGTCATCATCTTCCACTGGCACAATCCACCTCTCTCTTGCTTGTTATCTACTTTGATGCAGTCCTGCTACTAGATAAAAGCCAGGCTACATATCAAGCTGTACAGTCTAGCTGGGCTTAATCTCGAATGTACGGATATTATTAAAATAGTAATAAAGTGGTAAAAATCAAAAGCATGTGAAAGCACAGTGAAGTTGTATTACTTGCCATTAATTCTGGTTTCACTTTCATATAAAGTTGCCCAGGGCTGCGGTATACAATTAAAAGTAAAGGTATTAACAGAACAAATTTGGAACTGAAGTTTCCTCTCTGATAATTCATCAGCTTGGTTGTGGAAATGCACTCAATGCAATACTCTAAAAGGTGCGGAGGTCGGTTTTAATAACATAACTTGTAACAGACTTGTCTTGATTCCTTTTTCCTGAGTATAATCCACTTGGCAGAACACAGTGACACCTAAGGCTTGTGCTCTTTGTTGTTCAACTGATAAATTTATTGGAGGGTATCTACTTTTAATAACAGTTGGCCAATTTGTCCCCTCTGAAAGGAAAAAAATGAGAGGAGGGGACTTTGAAGAGGACGTCTCCGAGAGCGTTCCCCTGAAGCATACTGTTGTGCAGTTTCCTTGATAAGATAAGTGACATGGGTCTCCAACCTTACACCTCAAGCTCTGTGGGGCTTCAGGTGGAAGATTGATGCTTAACTCCTGTACCTTTGATCTCCACTCTCCTTCCCCAGCTCCACTTCTTCTATCATGTAGACAACAGACCATGCAAAGGTTGCTCAATAGGGTTATGGGAGAGGGTCACAGAGCTGTCAGAACCCTCCTTCCACACAGAGGAGAGGAGGTCTGTGCATGGAGGCCTCACGGAATGGATTTCTGACAGTACAATCTGGCCCCATCATAAGGAACAGGGTTAATAGTGCTCAACCATCATTAAGATTGTTGTCTGACTTCACACGCTGCTACTTCGTGCCTAGAAACAAAACACGATGGAGACATGAAGATAAATGTTATAGTTTTGGCATCAGCAGAGAAGGAGTTAGACAGAAAGAGCTGATGGACACGCAGCTGTCTGCAGTGTTCGCTTTATTGTTCTGGCTGCAGAAGTGAAACTAACATGAAAGTGAGGCTTTGCAGTGGGAAAGGGGTTGTGCTCAGACATTTAACGGGACAAGACATCACATTCTCCCACCCTCCTTTAAAAAGCCATCCAAACATTATTGTTTACAATAACCACTATATAACTTTACTAAGAGCTGCAGGTGGACTACCTAGGCCTCTTAAATTGCAGGGAATTATTCTTCCCTGGACTAGCAACTCACTAAAAAAATGATAAAGTCAGGCACATAGCTGGTTTTCACAGTCTCTTGGGGTAACATGGTGATGGTGGTGCAACAGTGTCCTGAACAACAGGAACTGTCGATGGTAAGGAATCAATTGGATCTGGTATGGAATCAGCTGGATCTGATACCAAAGTTTCTTTCACCAAGTTCTCAGAATTTTAATTGAAGGAGGTTCAATTGGCGGAACAGAAAGTCCTATTGGAACATCCCTAGCCTCCGGTACTAGTCGGGGCTGCAACTAGTCCATGTGTCATTTCCATAAAATACCATCAAATAGTTTTACCACAAACAAAAGAGGTCCCATGCATTTTCCAAATTATCCAGGTAGCCATTTCATTCCACAACCATAGGTGCAAGTCCCCAATAAATCTCTGACTTGATAAGAGTTATTATGAGTCTCATGTCATTGATCAATTTGCATAGCCTGGGATTTGGATACATGTGAGACAATGTCAGGATGCAGCAGGTTCCAACAGGTATGCAAAGATTGCTTATCAAAAGACTTACGGGTGACTCCTAGTTAGTAGCATGTGATGTGTTCCTGTAAACAAGCAAGAAATTGTCCAATTGCTTCTGATAACTAAAAATATATCTGTTCATTTTTAAGGCATGCGTAAGTGTTTGCACAAAGTATTCTGCTAGTCCGTTTGTAGAGGATGGTACGGAGCTGAGCGTATGTGCTGAATTCCATTTGAAGCTGGGTCCCTCTGAAATGCTTCGGAACAGAACTGAGGGCCATTGTCACTCGCCAACTGTAATGGTAAACCAAACTGGCTAAAGAAGATGCAAAGATGCCCAATGGTCTTAGCTGCTGGAGTAGAAGTCACTCTGAAAATTTCTGGCTATTTTGAATGGGTGTTGTATACAACCAAAAACGTATAACCTGCTAACATTCTGGCAAAGGCTATGTGAATATGTGTCCAAAGAGTTTGAGACCATGACCAAGAGTGTAGATGAGCTGGAGCCAGGATCATGCTGAATTTGCTGTCAGGCATTACACACTTCACTTTCCTCTCAATGTCTTTGTCAATCCCCACTCACCAGACATGACTTCGGACTATGTCCTTCATCTGTACAATGCCAAAATGACCTTCTTGAAGAGCTTCCAAGACCCGACTCTGAAGTGATTTTAGAATGATTGTTTGCATTCCCTATAGGATGATTCACAGATACTTCATGCAGATGTGACATGAATTGTGTAAACTGGGGCGTCTTTTGATCCAACCTGTACCTTGTAGTATCATTCCCTTCACAAGAGAAGGCACATCATCCTTAGAAGTTTCTTTGTTGATGTCTGTGCTAGTGATGGGTAACCTATCCATCAAATTGACATAGAACACTTTGTCTAAAGTTTCTTTGGGTTGACAAGAACTTGGGCATGGCGGGCATAAAAGTCCATCAGCATTACTGTGTTGAGTCTTTTATGGAATTAAATAGTATAGGAATGAGCTGAAAGTAGCAATATCCATCATTGCAAATGAGCAGTAGATAATGATGAAAGTCCACGTTTCAGTCCAAAAATTGAAAGTAACAGGTGATGAGCCATCAATAAATTAAAATGTCTACCATTCAGATAGGTAAGGAACTTTTGAATTCCAAAGATTATGCTGAGAGCTTCATCCTCTATTTGCAAAGCTCTTCTCAGGAATAGCGACTGTTCATGTTGTAAAGGCAATTGGTTTCTCCATACCATTAGGAAAAATGTGGGAAAGAACTGTAGCCACGCCACCTAGTGAAGCATGATAAGCCAATTGCAGTGGTAGCAAAGCAACAAAATGCCTACCTAGAACTTTAGCTGATGTCAACAGTTTCTTTGCTGCCTTAAATCCATACTCACACTATTTAGTACTTTTCCGTTTTTTCTTTTCTTGTAACAGTTCATGTAAAGGAGCCAATACTGTTGCCAGATTAGACAGAAATTTACCACAGTGGTTATGCAGTCCTAAGAATGAATGTAACTGTGACACATTCTCTGGTGGTGGTGCTTGAAGAACTGCCTTCTTTCTCTCTGGTGATTTCCTTAAGCCTGTGGCATCGTTTACACGTCCAAGGTATTCAACAGAAGGTTTGAAAAACTCACACTTACCTCAACGTACTTTCAGTCCATGGTCTGCCAAACGTTGCAAGATAGCATCCAAATTTTGAAGATGATTCTCTTGATCCTCTTCTGTTACAAAGATGTCATCTGCATAGCACTGAACTCCATTCAGTTCCTTCAGAATTTCATCCATGGCTTTCTGGAATAGGGGCCAGGTACAGAAGTGATACAAAAATGCAACCTGTTGTAACAAAATAAGCTTTTTTGTGTGTTGATTGTGAGATATTTGTGAGTTGCTGGAGCAATCTCCATTTGTAGGTATTGTGGTATGGTAACCCCCCCGAGTCTTGCCTATTGGTGGCAGTCTCCTCTGTCAGTGGGGCCTGAGGTAACTCTGGTCCCAATCTGGACAAGTCCTTTGTCCCTTCCCCTCAGCACCTCTCCCATGGAGTGTTTGGTGCAGTCTTACTTCAGGCCTGGAGTGTCCCTCGCCCCACTGGGGCATGTGGGTAGTCTCAGCCTCTGTATGTGCCCCAGGGCCTGGGGAGGTACCTGGCTGTGGCTCCTTCCTGCTGACTGGGGCCAGGGGTGTTCTCCTTCTCTGCTCCTCTGGCTGCAGAGAAGCACCGTCTCCTAGTCTGAGGGAAATTTCTCCTCCAGCTGCCACAAGACTTCTGGCAGCTTTCTCCTTTGCTGCCCCCTCTCCCCCACTTGGGAAGGCAAGGTTTAAGTACACCTGGAGAAGCCCTTTACTGGGTCCACGTGTCTCTAACTGGCCTGCAATAACCCTTCCCCTGCCTGCAGGGAAAAGGGACTTTCATATTCTAGGGCCTACATACCTGGTATACAATTTGGTAGCCATCTGGCCTGATTTTACCACACAATGCATTGACCAAATCAAATTTACTGAAACACTGTCCACTGCTAAGAGTAGCAAATAAATCTTCAGTATGAAGTAATGGATTCTGGTCTGCACATAAAACTGGGTTCAGTGTCACTTTGAAACCTCCACAAATTTGGACTAAGCCATCCTTCTCGATCGCTGGTATGATGGGTGTAGCCCACTCTCTAGTGAACATTAGCGTCTTGTCACTGCTTTCACATAAATGGTCCAAATCAGCTTCCACCACAGGCTTCAGAGCATAAATCACAACTCTAGGCTTGCAATATTTTGGCAGACTTAACTATGAGCTTCACCAACACGTTGCTCATCTGTCCAAGCTCATTTTTCAAAAACTTTGGAATGTATGTCCAGTATTTGTTGAAGCTTTCAACATGCTTTCATGATTGCCTTGAACTTGGTCCAATTCACTTTGAGCTTCTTAAGATGAGATCTGCCAAATAATGGCGCTCGATACTGGAGCTGCTGTTTCACTGATTTCTGCATCTACCTACCATCAGACTTTGTCATACGTTCCCTTGGAAGAAACTTCTATGATTTTGAAGACTTACACTGGAGAAAAGTTAGTCCCAAAAGAGATACTCCAGGATAAAATTCACCTAGATAGAAAATAAGTCATCAGCAAGGTTGAAACTCATCCATCGGGAGAGATATTTCAGGTTACAAATTGCTTAAAAAGTACATGGTACATCACCCATGATTCATGGTTTCTGTCAAACACACCAGCATTGCCCCCACACAGGTGTGGTTTTTCTGTTCTCCTGTTGGACTTCACACCCCTTGGACACCTTTTCCACAGGGAATATTTTTTCTACAGTGCTATCTGTGCTTCATCACCCTCTGCTGGCTGTGTGCTTACACAATACTTTGGCTGTCCTTGGGCTCCCTTAGCTGGCTACAGACCCTCAGGGCACGTTAAAGCTGTTTGCCTGCCTGCTTGCATGAGTTCAGTCAAGATGGCTGCTTGCCGCCACTTCACTGCTTCTTGGTTTGAACAAGCTCCAGGCTGCAACTAATTATGTTGTTCTATCTTTATTTGCCTACTTTCCCCTCTCTAACTACTGGTTCACACAACCCCAGCACCAAAACAGCAGTCTGTCACCCTGTGCCTCTAGGTGAACTTCTGTCTCTTTTTATAGTATTATTTGCTAACTTTTTCTTCTTCTTGTTCAGGCTATGGGAGTGCTGGACACTCATTGGATATAAATTCCTTGCCGTGAAATCTTGTATTTCTGGAGCCAGCTGAGAAGGAGATAGACAGACACAGAGGGGGACACAGATGCCTGCTGTGCTTATTTTATTGTTCTGGCTGCAAAACTGAAACTAACATGAAAGTGAGGCTCTGCACCAGGAAGCGGGTTCTGCTCAAACATTTCAAAGGACAGGACATCACAATAAACAGGATGAAATGTCTTTGTTCATGTGTCCTAATCTTGTTTGTCCATGGCTGCTTATGTGACTATGGTTGATTAGGGTATTTTTTCTCAACACCCATCAATCATGTCCAGACTGGGCTTGATTCTGGTCTCTTCTACTTCACTGTTCTACCCAGTGTGAGATCACAGTTCTAGTTAGCACGATTACACCATGGTAGGACTGTGAGCAATCCTGCCTCTGCTGCCAATAAATACTGTACAATGAATCGTGAGCTCCAGAGATGCTGGCAAGTTCAAAGCCTCTACAAAGTGTCATTGTTCCTCAGTGCTTATTTCTTTGTAGTTCCTGGTAGTCAATGGAATCTCTCAACCGACTGATTTATGTTTTGCAAAGGGTGAGGTAAAGAGGAAGCAAACATTTTCTGTTTAAAACACGTCTGCCAGGCTGTTAGTGTAATAGTCTAGTGTTTATATAAATCTCAGGTGTCAGGTATAGAAATATCAGTAGGACCATCATACCCTTTAGAGCTGTTGTGCATCTTCCTCTCATGCACGAGCTCTGCAATCTGTTTCATCATAGAGAGGATTTGTCTGTTTTGGCGAGACTGTCGCCAAAAGGTCATGTGTTAAGGAGCACTGCTAAAAGTTACCCAGGGGCATGTCTATGTGCTGCTTCATGTCTCTTCATTTGAGCAAAGCAACCAACCTGGCAGCTGTAATTCATTCTCTGCCTATTTGAAATTTATGAAATTGTGCAGTGTTTCCGCACAGGGCTAAATTCTGCTCTCAAGAATACTGGTGTAAAGTCAAGAGAGTTACTATGGATTTGGCCCAGAGTGATTTTATAATGTGGAAAGATTTATTTTTTTTTAATTCAAGGCATTTTGAATCTTCCCATATGCTTTCATCAGAACAATTTAGGTGAGCCAAATCAGTCTGCAAATTGCTACAGATTGTTGCTTATGAATTATCCCAAAGCCTCTGTGCTGGCATATTGATTGCTTTAAAGTCAAGAGAAAATAGATGCAGAAGAAAAATAGAAAAATAGAAAAAATAGAAGAGCCATAAAAAAAGAGAAAACCCCTTGGCAAGCGTAAAGATTATTCATCCACGCAGTTTAAATATGTACCTTAAATATGGCTGTGATTAGGGAATAAAAACACATGCATCACCTACCATTCAAAAACTATGTCCCATGCAACAAAACCAAACCCCTCACATTAACTGATTGTTAAAGACAGAAGCATTTTGGAGAGTTAATGAAAGAATATTCAGGGAAGGAAATGTACTTTCAGGGGGATATATAGGGAGTTGAGTTGTACTGACAGCTTACAACACAAATATAATCAAGGCTTTGTTTCAGATATATTTATTAGAAATTGTTACCAGGCTTGTATCCACATTCTACCATGAGCTGTTTTATCATTCATGATTTATACTTGTATTTAGTCTCAATGTGCTGTAACCGGACTTTGTTCCTTTCTCTTCCAGTCAACCTAGTTGGTTGTTATCTCTTCCATGCTAGATTAGTGCATATTAGTTCTGATAGATGTTTCCTTTTCAAGTTATTCCTAGTCTGTTGCTGGATTTGAGCTAGACAAAAAATGGCAATTTAAACTAGGGCAGCGGGAAAGCATTTCACCGGAAATTTTTTTAACCCTGGTGCTCATGCAACTGGTAGCAAGCTGGCACAGAAAATATGGTTTTCTGCTTTGATCCTTTTTGATGAGATTATCTGAGTGTTCCAGCTGTGATACTGCTGACACCATCACTGAGCAAAACCCAATCTGGTCCCTCTCTGAAGCTGTCATTTCAAATTGGCCTTTGCAATCTCACCCAGGATGGTAGTGAACTAAATATGGTTAACAATTGACAGCTGTTCGGTGGCCCTTATGAAAGAAAGCCAGTTCCTAGCAAACGAGGCCACAGTTTTGTGTACACAGCACAAAAACTATCATCTCAGTTAACGATGGCTAAGCAATTCACAAAGAGACCAAGGACTGAATGGAGAAGGAGACTGCACGCTCACTGCTGAATGTGCTCACCCCAGAGCAGGGCGATGGATAGTGGTGGAGAAAGCTGGTGCATAAGAAATGACATACTGGATCAGATCTCAGGTCCATCTTGTTCATTATCGCATCATTGACTGGCCAGCTTCAGGGGAACGTGCAAGAACCCTTGTAACAGGTAGTTATGGGCTAACATGCCCCCACAGAAAATTTCCTCTTAACCTCCATTAGTTAGAAGTTGACAAGCCCTCAACCATGACCATTTCTATCCCTTCCAGAACTTTTAAAAACTATTTACTATTATAATTGAATAGACTTGAACCCTGCTGTGAACCTGACCTCAGTGGTAGTCTGTGGCAAGGAGTTCTCCCAGGCTAACTGTGCATTGTGCGAACAAATATTTTCTTGTACAATGTCATCACTCCCTGTGCTGTACATATTCAGTGTGGAAACACAGGACTTCATTCTCTAAGGCTGTCAGTCTGATAGGAAGAGCACTTTGTCTGGGGATGCAATGGAGGAGGCTGAATTATGCAGAGAGCTATGGTCTGAACACGGGGCTGGGAATCAGGAATTTCTGAGTCCATAAGAACCCCTCCAGTGTACGCTCCCCAGGAGACATTCTTTATTAGCACCTCTTCTAGATGCCTTGTCTTGTTCGCTCTCTGGGAAGATCCCTCCCACCTTTGTGTCTCTGCCAGCCGGCACTCAGCCCACTGGTGGAATGGCAGATGTAGGCAATTTATGCCAATGTAGCCTCACTGTCCAAATGGACTTACCACTGCTGGGTACCTGCAACCTACAATGAGAATCATTACTTACCTGCCCCGCTCCGCTATCGTAAGGTTTACTCAGCGAATATCTCTAAAGTGCTTTGAGATCCCCAGAGGAAAGGCCCTGTCTGAGTAACAGAGGTGGTTATTAGGACCAGTTCAACCGGCACCTGTGATGGATTAAACAAAGAGACACTGGTATTTTCCCCCTTCACATGAATGTGTTGACTGGGGTTCAAAATGTTGAGTCAAAAAAGAAGTGTTTGGAACTCAACTACAAGGATTTTTGCACTTTATACACTATTTTTAAAAAAACTCTTCGTATTTTGCAACATGGCTGCTTCTGCTCCATAGCTGTCCTGGCAAGAAAGGGGCTGTGGTTAGCTAGTAATTAATAAACATTGATAAATAAGCCAATCCACCCCTTGTTAACACATGCACCTCCTCCAAAGCCAGCTCCCCCTGCTGGCACAGTCCTACGGCACATTCCTAGGCGGATGGTACACTGAGGTTTCACGTCCTGAGATGGACTGTTGCAGTGCGATGACATTGTCCGGTTTGAACAAAAGGACTTCACCCCTGGATGGGGCAGGGTCCTCCCTGGATTCCCAGGTCTGGAAGTCTATGCAGGTCTCAGCTGTTGCTCAGTAGCTGGTGCTGGGCTCAAGATCTCTCTCTCTGTCTCTCTCTGGATGCATGTCATAGCAGTGCTGGAATTGCTGGTCTGTGCAGCTGGATCTCATAGCACTGCAAGATCGTGATGTTTCCTGCCATCACATTGTTGACCCCTGTCTGTATTTGTATCCCTTTCCCCACCCTATGTCTATCTTGTCTATTTAGATTGTAAGCTCTCTAGGCAGGGACCATCTACTGTTCTGTGTTTGTACAGCTCCTAGCACAATGGGGCCCCAATCTCAGTGGTCCCTAAGCACTGCCATAACAAACCTGATTAATGATAATAACAATAATAATGAAGCCTATTAAGGCTGCAAGTTAGGAAAGATATTTGTGTCACTGTTTCTTAAAAGGAATATACTGGGGACATTTCCCAGTTCTCTCAGTTCCAGTTTATGCTCCTCAGGACAACTACCTGACCGTGGCTGGATGACCTTTTTGTGCAGAACCATTTCTTCACAGACACAGTGAACCTATGATAGATTATTGTAAATCCAGAAAGGGCTTGTTGCAAACGAAATGATGCAGCACTGTGCGCTCTCTTCAGTTTCTTCTGGCACCTGCTGATAATGGGCTGTAATTAATGTTCTCCAAGTCTCCGATGGCTTTTGCAATATTGAACAGGTGGCCAGACGATAGCTGGGATGCAGCTCTGCACGTGGAGATCTCCACGGCATTGCTGTCAAGCCAGGCCAGGGTAGAATTTTGTCCAGTGGAACAAAACAGCGATAGGGAAATGAGATAAGTACCTCAAAATCTAGGAGTGAGGTTGTATGCTGTGCCCCCAGGAGATGTGGCCCATGCAGGTTCAGCCCATTGTATGATTTTAAATTTCCTTGTGCCCTTGGCAACCTGTGCCAGATGGGGGTCAAAATGGCCCCAGGAAGTGGCTTTAAGTTACAGCAGCCCTATTAGGATTGACTGTGGCAGCTGCGCTATCTTGGATCTGCACAGAATGGCTGCAGTGGCATGTGCGACAGACAGCTTGCTGCAGAAATGCCCTTGACATCCCCAGCAACTTTTGCCCTCCCCCCTACAGGTCCCTGCGCTGGCACTTGTGAGGACTTCTGTGACTGTGCCACACTGTGCCTTCCCTGGGGGAATTATCCTTCAGCTGGCTGAGGAAGCATGACATAGGCCAAGAATCTCTCTCCAGTAGATGCTGATGAAGACAATCTTCCACCTAGGCAGAACTTCAGTGTGCTGCACCCTTCCCGCTCCCCAGAGCCGAGGTTCTCAACCAGGGGGTGTATTGGACTTTCTGGGGCAGTGAGTCTCCTGATGGTTGAGTAGTTATGGCAGAAGCAGAGGTGCTTAAAGCCAGGTTGCCGTGTTGCTCACTCAGGTTTGGCCTGGACATCCCTTTGTCATGCTGGGGTGGGGGAGTGGGAGAATTTGAGCGAATGGCATTGCACCCTGGCACTTGGGGTTGCAGCTCCGCTCAGGTTTGGTTTGACTGATCCTGCCAACAGAGACGCAATCTGCCATGATAGACAGCTGCTAGTGCCTGCTCCCCAGATTTGAAGATTATCATAACCACTGTCCAGGCTGTGAAAGGTTTTCTCACAGGCCATAAATCCCAGAATGTGCCTTTCTTGAGGTGTTCTGGGCAGCAATTCCAGTTCCGATCCTGTCTGAATCCTGGAATCACACAATAATATTAATCAAATGTCACACTTATATACACCACTTCCCATTTGAGCCTCTCAAAGCACTTTACTAATCTTAATTAATTAAGGTGTACAACTCTCCTGTGAAGTGAGGAAACACTTTCCCCTGTGTTACAGATATGGAAACTGAACTACAGAGATCAAATAATTTACCCAAGCTCACAGAGGAAACATATGGCAGAGATAAAACCTATACCAGGACCCCCATCTCACTCCAGTGCCTTAACCACAAAACTAGAGTTGGGCCAAATGTTCAGCCATTTACAGATTAAATCAGGGAATGAGTTTCTAATCTGGATCCAAACTTCCCCCAAAGTTTGGGGCTGTTTGGATCAAGGGTTTTGATTCAAACTCATCTCTACACAAGGCCATCCTTCCTACCACCCGAAAAATATTGAGCACAAAGGAGTTAGATGAACATTTCAGAACCTCCAACTAAGTTAATTCACATTTGATTCCAAATGGAGCAAGGGATAGGATGAGGGGTTCTTATTTTTTTTCCCAAACAGTTTTCTCATCACTAGTAATGAATCCAGTAGAGATGGAGAGAGATAGGACAGAGAGGGCTGGATGAGCTGCATTTCTTTTTCCTTACTGATCCCTTTTTACAGAAATTCAATATGTTGCCAGAGGAGACACAAGAGTTGTCATCAGCACATAAGGCAAACAGCACAGCACACAAGATCCAGCCGTACACATTCAGGAGATCCTACTGGAGTATTAGGGTCAGATTTCCTGTGAAATCACTTGTGCTTTGGTAGAAACCTTGATGTGAGAATGATCTCAGTAGTCCAAGTTCTGAACTCAGTCATATGTGTGCAGTCCTCATTAGGACGACATGAATGAGAGCACAGTTTGGACAATATTGCAAACTGGAAGACACAAGACCACTAACCTTATCAGCACAATCCTTGTAGCTTGTACAAATCCTTCTGTAATACTATTGCAGTACAATCCTTTGTGTATTGTCTGACCCTGGAAGGAATTTGTGATAGGCAAATTTCATAAGCCTCCAGAAGTTTGGAGACTATGGTTTAAGGGTTTACAAATTGGTTAGAAACCTTGTGGGAAGACTTCCATATTTCTTGATTTCAGCTAAATTGGAAATATCAGGGGAATAACCTCAGGTATCAAACACAAAGGAGGATAATCACCTTTTTAACCTCATCTGCTGAATACTATGCAGAGATCCCTAATGGAGGAAGTATAGAGACATCAGAGCAGGTTCAGATGCACCAGTTGCACCAGTAGCAATCCAGAGTAACGCGGCTGAACCCAAAAGAGTGAATGGGATGACAATCTGATTTACTGCCTGGATGTATTATTCATTCCAAAATGTACATGCAGATAGATATTACAGATTACAGACAATATACAGAAAACAAAATTCCCTTAACACATGTACGTAGATTTGGACAATTTGATCTGGAAAGTTTGGAATCCCTTTAAATAAACATCTAAATTAAAATGATCTTATCTGTTAAATGAACGTGTGTGGACATTAGGACATGAGTTATTTGCATCATTTCCAGGAGATGACTGTTGGTGATAATTTAGCTGCAGAATAGTTTCTATAGTTTCCTGTGAAACCGTTTCCCTAAAATAGCATGAACTTCCTGTATGTGAATAACTTGCTCAGCATTGCCCACAATGATATATGGTGAAACCATTAAACAAGAGGACAACAGGGGAATAAAACCAACAAAACCTAGACAAATTATGAAGGATTAAACCAAATCTGCACTAAATCTGTATCTTAAAAGGTCTTTGCAGCATATACCATTTTAGGTAGCTTTGAATATGTGCAAATATATGCAGCTGAAACACACTGGATTTTCATTTCAGAACAGCTACTTTTTACACACACACACACGTATAAATTAATTAATGCCCTCTCTGTGCAAGAGCCAGGGACTCTATTGGAGAGCATGAATATGAATCATTTGAGTTTTACTTTAACAGGGCTGGCTTTTAGTGCACAGTATCTGTATTATTAGTCACTAGCTGTGGAATTCATCCTTACCCTGGCTCTGTGTGAGTCAGTTTTCTAAGTGAGAAATGTGTCCATTCAGCTACAGATCATTGAGATTGTTTTGGGGTTTCGAACAATAATTAATGCCGCACAAGGGGGGAAAAAAAGCAATAATAGCAAACTGGCAAATGCCACCGGCCGTTTTAGGGAATCAAGAGCTTGCCAAATTTTGCATAGCTTGTGCGTCTAAGGCTACGTCTACACTACAAAGATAAATTGATGTATGTTAGGTCCTATGTTAGGTTGATTTAGCGCCACTGCATTAATTACTGCGGGGGCTGATATCCACACTACTCTCCTTGGGTTGGTGATGCGCATCCTCCTCAGGAGAGCTTTCCCTGATGTAGGAAGGTGCAGGGACCTTCCCGAGCGGCTGGGCCCCCAGAAGGGCCACCGCCCCAAACACAACCGCCACAGGATTTAAACCCCCTGCCTGCCCGTCAACCCCGGAGGCGGACTGAGATAGGCCCAGCCGACTGGCCAATCCCCTCCGCGGAGGGCGGGACTTCCCCCAGGGAAAAGGGGTTAAAAGGCAGGGCCCGCTGCTCAGTAAGGGGCAGACGGCCAGCGGGTACAGACGTGCCTTCCCGCCGGCTGCAGCCCCTGCCAGAGCCCCGCCGGACCGAGGCTCAGCATAGGGCCTCCTCGGAACTCAGAGGCTGGGAGCGGCCCTACCGCTCCGGGCCGGATGACTGGGTCGGGCCCCCAGATACCAGGGAGTGGGACGAGCCCTGGGACCCTCTGGGGTGGGAACCCCCTCCGGAGGCGGGTCCTGACCTGGACGAGTTGCCCGCCGCAGCACCCCCCGAGGCGGGCCCTGACTTGGAGGAACTACCGGACGCTGGAGTACCCCCAGAGGCCTGCGACCTGGAGGAGTTGCCCCTGGCTGAAGGACTCCCCGACCTCCCGCCTGCCGACGAGGAGGGCCTACTCAATCTTCCCCGAGCCGTCTATTCCCCGGAGCCCACGGAAGGAGGTACCTGGGACTGGTGGGGAGGAAGTAGCCCAGGGGGCAGCTCAAACTGGGGCTGCGGCCAAAGGCCTGCCACCGCTGGCGTGTTGCGGGAGGACCCCGCCGGCACAGTGGCAACGCCTTTGCCACTATTAGGGCCCTGGGCTGGGACGCAGTGGAGTCGGGTGGGCCTGCGTCCCCCTCCCCCTGTCCCTTTGACCTCGGAAACCCGCACGACCCCTCCTCCAACCTGGCACTAGACTGCTTGCTCGCTCGCCCGCCCCGGCCAAGGGGCCGGGGCGATAGACTGCCTGCTCGCTCGCCCGCCCTGCCAAGGGGCCGGGGCGATAGACTGCTTGCTCGCCCGCCCTGCCAAGGGGCCGGGGCGATAGACTGCTTGCTCGCCCGCCCTGCTAGAGGGCCGGGCGATCGACTATTTGACTAATTCCCATTTATTCCAGGAAGGTGCAGGGACCTTCCCGAGCGGCTGGGCCCCCGGAAGGGCCGCCGCGACCGGCGTGAAGCTCCCGCCGGCCTACACCTGACCTTTGAGGTGCAGTGTGGGGAGCTCAGAGCCCAGTCTCTCAGCTTCGCTGCCAGTTCCTTACTGGGAGTCAGGTTGCTCCCCACCTTGGCTTCCCATTCCCTGCTGGGAGCGGGGTCCAGTTGCCTGGGCTTCTCGACCTGGCTCCCAGTTGGAAGCAGGGTCCAACTGCCCAGCTATCCAGTGGAGCGGGGGTGGTGGGATGGCAGCTGGGTTCTAGCTGCCCCACAGTCAATTGCCGATGTAAGGCTGTAGACACGGCATTGCCCTAACTACACTGACATAAGCCTCTTGTTGAAGTGGTTTTATTATGTCAGCCTAGCAGGGGGGTTACACTGGTGGGAGGAACATTTCAGTGCATGCACCTCCACTGTTTTATTGACAAAACTGTAGTGTAGACAAGGTCAAAGATTATGTCTACACTACAGACCTTACAGCGGCACACCTATATCACTGTAGCTGGTCCCCTGTATGGTCTCCTGTGTAGTTGCTCTGTGCTGATGGGAGAGAACTTTCCTGCCAACAAAATTAAACCAGCCCCAGCAAGCAGCAGCAGCGATGTCAGCAGGACAACATCTCAATGAACTGCGTCAATTTTTCAAGTGGCTATGACTTTTTGTTTTGAAATTCCTTCAATTTAATTTTTTAAAATGCAAAATCATTTAAAAAAAACACACCCCTCAACAGCAACATAAAATATTTTGTTTGACACCCCACCCTCCCCCAATGAAATATTTTTCAACTTTTCAATTTGCCAGATGTTTGGGGAAAAAATTATTTTGGGGTCAACCCCAAACCATTTTTTTTTTCTCGATTTTTCAGAGCTGAGAACAACATTTTCCATTATTCCCACATCTCTATCATGACTGCAAATGCTGAGAGGCTGTACATTCTACTCCAAATGTTGTTTATTCATTGGCACTGGGTCAAACCCTAAACTCCTTAATCTAGTACAAGTCTCACTGAAGTCGAGAGTGACTGACTGGTTGAGTGACAAGTGAGGAAGGAGTTCAGGATTTGCCTCATTGCTCAAGTGGTTTGTCCTCCCTTTTGTCAAGTTTGGAACAAAGCTGCTGCAAATTGGTGCAGATCCACTGAAGTGAAAAAATGTAATCCCAAATCATTTAGCTCCAAATGGCTATTAGATATAAAAGCAAACCCCTGAATAAAGAATATTTCCTAAACATAATATATTCCACCTCTATTTCAATAGCATTGGTGGCTCTCAAGTATTTTGAAGACTATCAATTGTGTAGCTATAAGAAGGAAGAAATAGGAGATTTAACAGAATAGGGCTTAATATCCCGAAAGCCCAGATATTGTAATCTCACATCCCCCAAACTGTACAAAACAATTCTGCATTACATTAGCTACTGTTCCATCCAGGGTGATGATTATGTTACTACTGGGAAATGTTTTCATTTGGGTCTCTGTGGCAGGTTGCTTGCTAACCTCCATTAGTTAGAATTGCGAGTAGGTGGAAGTCAATTTGACCTGAGTGAATGGAAAAACTTTTCCTGGTTTGTTTGTTTTTCTGTTTTCTTGCCAACTGGCCTAAAAACCTTCTCCGATTTTCTTTTATGCTGCTTTTATTTCTCTGCTACCCTTCAAGATCACTTTTCCAAAAAAAAAGGTGTTCAATTTCTGAGCTAATTAGTGGGGCATAGATACAGTAGAGAGCGAAAGCTTGTGCTCAGATATTGAGGTGATGAGGCCATATAGGCCAGCAGAATATTTTCTATCAGTAACATTGCCGTTTGTAACATCAGCTCCAGGACACATGGCTTCTTACGTGATCTCTCTGTGGTACTTATATGGACCCCATCACCACAGCCTCTGAGCACCTCAGAATCTTTAATGTTTTGAGTCTAACAGCACCCCTGTGAGCTTAAAGAAGTACTAGAATCCACATCTGACAGAGCAGGCACAGAGAGACAAGGTGGCTTGCTCAAGGTCACACAGGACATGTCTACACAGCGAGGGGCAGCCCGCAGCAGCAAACTCAAGGCTTGGCTCAAGAGACTCACGTTTTCAGGGCGCATGATATGATGCGAAAACCTGCTATGTAGATTCAGGCTCCGATGCCTAGGGAGAGGGTGGGCTTCAAAGCCCAAGCAGCAACATCTACACAGCTATTTTTAACACTATAGCACAAGTCCCACAAGCTCGAGTCTGTCAATCTGGGCTCTTAGTCTTCGAAGTCCCAGGCTAATAGCCAAACCACTAGACCATCCTTCTTGTCACCTAGCACTCCATGTCACCTGAGTGTAGAGCATTCTTCACATGCTAAGTCTAGCAGTTTAATAACTCATGGTATATAATCAAGTAGGGCCTGGCCCTGACATTGATGCACAGTGTGTGAGGAAGCAGGGGAGTGCTAGGAGCCGTCTTTTCCCTACTGGATAGCCCACATTAGGGCCAGGTGGAAGGGCAGTGCCTGTGCTCCAAAGACAGCCAAGAAGGTCAAAAGAGGCTAGGAATAGCCTAACTCCTTCATTCCAAACAACAGCCTGTGGAGTCTGAGTGAAGAACACTGCCCAGAATGGGTTGTATCAGCAAGTATGTGATCTTGCTGGGCTCGTACAAAGCAGCTGCAGCCTGGGACAGAATTTTCCCCAAATATACAGATCCTTTCCTACTTTAAAATTCATGAATCTAAACATCTACCAGGTCTGAAGGCTGGTCCAGTTGAAGATTTACCATTTTATCTCGCTGGTACGTTTCTTTGGACACTAAATGCTGGCTCGTCACTACAAGCAGAAAGAGCACGGGTGACGTTTCGAAGACATGTAATCGGGAAAACTGGCACATGTGATAAAAACTTCTCATATTGGGTTTGATCCTACACCATGAAAGGAAGGAGTATTGCATAGAGAAGGGCAAGGTGAAATGTCTCCATCATCCCCCTTTGCCACAGGGCACAAGAGCATCACCTTCTTTACAAACCTGGGTGTCCCCAGCCCCGAGAATAGAACACCCATATGTTACTCCAAGTAGCGGGTTGCTTCTCTGAGGCCCTTAGCAATAACATATGCATGGCTTCTTTTTGACTTCTAGAAATCCTCCTCGGCAACTTTCTGATAGTGATATAAAATACCTTGTTCACACGTGCATTCGGCAGGTATTTATTGTCCTTGCAATTACTGGCTGGACAAGCAAAACTGTCACAGCTGATGGCGATGATGATATGGTGGAAATAATAATGAACCAGGTGGGTAGTACACACTACAGCTCTACGTTAGTAAGGAATCCAAGCTGCTTCTCACTAAGAAACGTACGAGTGTGTAGCCATGACATCTCATATGGTGCATAAGTTATACTTGTGGCATAGCTAACCCTGTGAAACCCCATCAAATTACTTCTAGAAGGCACTGTTGATAAAGAAAATGGAATAGAAATGCATCGTAAATTATTGATATCACTTACTGTATGTGAACTTTTGACATGACTATCTCCCTGCTGTCATTCACCACAGGCCACAATCCTTTCTTTTCAATCCAGATTTCAATCTATTCCACACAACACAACTGTTATCCTAGTAGCAAGGGAATTCAATAGCATCATAGGTTTTAAGCTACAATTCAATTTTAGATATCATTTCCACATTTAGCCTCTGGCAAGCATTCATTTAACTCATTTTAGCCATTCGTGCTACATTTCTGAAGTGTTTGTGGTTTTGATCTTCAAAATGACATGATCCTGACTTTTCACAATGCATATCTGGTGGCTTAAAGAGGTGGGAGCCAGATTTTCAAGCACCCTCAGTAAATGACAGATCTTCAAAAGAGCACAGCTCCTATTTAAGCACCTAAATAGGATCTCGATTTTCAAAAGCACCCAACACCCAACAGCTACTCTTCTGATATTATAGCTAGATTTTCAAAGTCCTCCATTCTGAGCTTTTAGGAACATCTGGCCCCAGTGATGGGAACCAAGTCCATGAGAAAATTCCAGCTGTATAATGTCATTGAAGAGGTCTCAGGAGGAAATCCGAAAACCTGAAAATGAAATTTAGAAAATAGGGGCATAGTGCTGCAACCTCAACTCACATGAACCATCTTTTATGTCATTAGTGTCACTGAAGTAAAAAAACTAGTAATTAGAACTCATTGGGAACTTTGTATCAATGGTTTTTAACAGAAAATGCTGTTTCCATAAAATCAAAATTTTCTGGGTCCCCCCCCAATGTCTTAGGTTTTCCATGGGGAAAATTGAAACCAAATCTTTTGTTCCACGTTGGCTCAACCTGAATCAGAACATTTGGTTTGTCAAACTGATTCAAAACATTTTGCTGTAGGTCCATTCATCTTTGATCTGTGTCTGCCTCAGCTACCATAGTGCTTCATGGGAGTTATAATTTGAGTGCCTCAAGCCCCCATCCTCTTCCATAAACTGGGCTCTTTGGTTAGACTACATCTCTCAGGATGGACCTCTGTCTCTCCTTTGGTGTATCATGGGAGTTATGTGACCAAAGTGCATTACGGGAGATGTAGTCCAGCTAGAGACCCCAGCTCATAGAAGACCATGAAAGTATGAAGTACTCCAGTTACAGCTTCCATGAGTCACTACAGCAACTCAGGGTAAAACAGATTGACCCAAGCAGAAATGAAATGTTTCAATGTGGTTCAACAAACTGAAAGGAAACAGTGTGATTTGGGTATGTTGAGATGTTTCATTTTGTCTGGAAATATTGAAACAAAATATGAAGACTCTCATCTGAACAGAACTCAACAAAGGAGGCTTTTGGATGCTAAAGCATTGTGAGGGCAGCAGGGGGGATTGGGGATCTTCCTGTTGAGGCTGTACTAGTGCTGAATAAAGGCTGCCCTCAGGCGTGGATTGGCTAGCTCCTGCTACTGTTAAAAGGTACAATTTCTCTTTTGTTAAAAAGCAGGGACAATGCTTCAGCGTCAGCAGAGGGTTTTCCCATGAACTGAGAGCTGAAAGCTGAAGCTCACTAGAGCTCAAGTCACTAAAGGAACTGGGAAATCTCCAGAGACTGACAGCCAACAGAGGGGGCCCGTGTGTGGCAGGTGGCAGAGGCCAGCAGAGGGGGCTGATGGAGCCCCATGACTGAGAGGTAGACGGTGCAACTATGACAGTTGGTAGGACAGGGCAATGCAAGAAGAGAGAGGCGAAGGACACACCCCACGTACTCTGGGGTGGGTTAGGCTCTGCTTATGGTTTTTTTGTGTTTATGAATTCTGATTGCACGGTTTTTCCAAAACCAGTGCTGTGTCACTTCCTTCCTTTTATTAAAAGTTTACTTTCTACACGCAGACTCTGTGCTTGCAAGAGGGGAAGTAGTGCCCTTTGGGATGCCCAGGGGATAGTGTGTGATTTCCCAGGTTACTGGGTGGGGGCTCGAGCCGGTTTGGTTCTGTGTCACTGACAGGAACCCCTAGATATGGAGCCTGGCCCAGGATGCTGCCGGCTCTGCCTGGCAGAAGGGTTACATTACTTTGAAAGGAATTGTGATGCACTCTGGAATGAAACATGGCAATACCTTACTAGTACACACAGTCACCACATAAGGGTCTAGGGAAGAAAGTGAAAAATACTTTCTGTAACTTAAACTTCTGGGAGGATTTAAATGGGCAAGATGTAATAGTGGGTTGGGGCAACTTGTGGACCTTACAAGTATTGATTAGGAACTAGGCTAGAGAGTCATGGAGATAGAGTTTTGGGGTACTCTGAGCCATGTGATGAATCTGGTTTAATTCTTTAAGCTGCTGATGTAACTGCATTTCACCGACATCTGAGAGCCCCTGCTTCCTTGAGAGAACTCCAGCAAGAATCCACGTTAGAATGGAATCAGAACACCAGGATTAAAACCTCAACTCTTAGAAAAACTGCCCTGGGATGTCTAATGAGCATGAGAAGTGAGGACTTTGGTTTGACTTCCTTTTATTCTAGGCTTCCAGATCCTTGTGGCAGGGGTTGTCTTTATTTTTGTGTATTATAGCGCAGTGTTTCTCAATCTTTTAAGAAGCAAGTACCCCCTAACTTCTGAAAATTTTAATAAGTACCCCAACACTCCATTTTCCATGGGATTTTATATTTACAGACTAACATGAGCCATGTGTTGGAAGAAGGGCTGAGTATATAAGGCCGTGATATGACAGATGTCAGATCTAGTGTAGGTAGGGTTACCACCTTTAAACCAGGGGTGCACATCTCAGGTAAGTACCTGGGCTAGAGGTGATGTTGGCCAAAGTTAGGAGGCTTTGAGCAGCATGCCAATGCTGGGGAATATAAAGCGCCATGCCAAATATTTTGCCATAGATTTGAGAGGAGCAAGGGGTGAGAGAGAGACCGGAAAGGAGGGTGAGAGAGAGACCGGAAAGGAGGGTAACTGGTGAAATCTGGGGCTGTCATCGAGCAGTGAAATTGACACGGTTTTTGGGCACCGGGCTTTGAGTCAGGGAGGGGGGCTGCCACCTGAGTAAGTTGCAGGCAGCTGCCGCACTGGCTGCCAGCCCAGGAAGTGGGCGACTGACACCCAATCCAAGCTGGGGCAGAGGAGGCTTCCGCGCCGGCTGGGACCCAGGGATGTGGGCAGGCGGCTGCTGCCCATCTTAAGCTGAGGTGCTGGAGCATGTCCCTTGGCTCGGAGCTGGGGCGCAGGTGGCTGCTACCCACCTGCGAGCCCAGCTCATGAGACGCCGGAGGCTGCCACCGGGCTCCCACCCAGGAGCTGGGACCGGGTAGGAAGTCGGCTGCTGCTGCCCAGCTTCCGCAGAAGTCGGCAGCTGCCGCCCGCCTCTCCTTCACTCTGTTTTTGCCCAGGTACCCTCGCCTGTGTCTCACATACCTCCAGGGGTACACATGCCACAGGTTGAGAAACCACATTATAGCGCAACGAGCAAACAATAAATGTTACTCATGATTGCCTTGTGAAAGGAGGCGTCTCCAGAAGCAAAATGTCCTCTAAAGCCAAGGTGTAGCATTGATTCTGCATCGACTCAAAGTCAAGCAAGCCTCTTGCTGAACTGCAGACAGCACTTCCTGTAGCCCCTGGATTTCCCAGCAGGACTTTTATTCAGCTCCTGCCCCTGACCTCCCCTGAGATGAGATCACAGCCCAAGGTGGTACGAACATCCTTTTTAAAAACCAACAGAGAATGTTTGGGTACTATTTCTTGTATTGTTCTTTTTTTTCCCTATAGGACAGAAGGGACAGCGTAGAGGGGCAAACTTCAGGTGTGAAGGCCCCAGACCGGAGACACAGGTCCGAAGAATCAGTAAGCAGATGGGAAAAGTGTGATAGCTCACAGGCCCCCAGACGGTCATTAACCCTATGCAGTAAGGCCATTGTTACATTTTATATGTGGAAAATACGTTACTAAATTATATAAGTGTGATGGAGTTTCATTCAGCGTTGAATATGACTCAGTCATATTGCATGAACAACTGCTCAGCATTAATTCGTCTTAAAATCTGAGGCCACACTCCAGCCCTGATATGGGGTGGCACAGCGCTCAAATCAAAGGAGTTGTGCCTGCTCACACCCTGGGATGAATTTGGCCCATTGTGGTTGGTGCCTCCCTACACAAGGAAATGATTCAGATAAAGCAGTGGGAATCAGCTGCTGTGCAATATTGATGTCCTGGTGGAGACTCCTCTGAAATAAACCTGTCATGCGGACTGAGAGGCCAAGCTCCATTGACACTGCAGGGATCCTGGAAAGAGGCCTGAAGGGAAAGAATTCTCTAGCAAGGGTCAGTCAGAGTGAAAGTGTCTGGGGGGAGAAAAATCGGTTGCTGTAAATAGGGAAGGCATATAGAACCCAGGTTAAATGTGCTGTTGTGCCTAATGCATCAGAGAAATTGCTCAAAAAGCACTCAGCTGTGAAAATATGGCCCCTGCATTCCTGCCAACATGAGTAAGTCCGGTTAGGATCTGCTGGGTAAATGCTACTTGTATAACCTCAACCTGCTTGGGTGAATCTTTAATGTATTCACAGTTCCCACCCCCCTCAAGATTTAAATAAGGGGAGAGAATCCAATATATGAACGGAAATTTGCTATATGGATTGCCCAATTCTTTTTATTCCTTTCTTTTTAATAGCTGGGAGCCAGGACATGCATTCAACCCTTCTTCCCCCTCCCAACCTGAACTGTTCTCCCAAGATGTTCAGCAGATAATAGGAAGCAGAATGCACATTTTCGTGCATAGCTACTTTTTCATTCAAATTACCTTTAAACTCAGCAAGATTGAAGGTGTAAATGAAGGCAGGATACAGCCGGAAGAGTTGTAATAAAAAATACCTAATGGGCTTCTGTGGAATGTGAATTAATCTGTTTCATGAGAGGAAAGATGTTGGATAACTCAGTGAATATTCTAGCCAGGATTCATTTCACACCTACAGGAATTTACTATTCTGCATACTGTATTCGGTAGAAATACCCCCATTGGATTTTACTCTCTAATGTCTATATAATAAAGGTAATATATATTCTTAGCACATAAGCAATAGGAAACATTCAAAAAAACTGTCTTCTGGAGGAAATTCTTGATCTTATGGGATACACATTAGTTCCTACAATAAAAAGAACACAAATCAAAACCAGCCACTCAACAGTGGATGAGTGAATGATTATCCCAGGCTTTTAATGAAACCGTACTATGAAAGGCATTAGAAAGATTGATTAGAGTTTAGTTAGCTGACACCACGGCCCAGTTGTGTCCACTGGTGTAATGAATTTACCCAGAAATATATCTCTGTGAGCATGTGTGTGTGTGTGTTTTGCTGTATATTATACATTGCAGGTTCTCTTATAGTATAGTAAACAAACCAAAGTGTAGCTCTTCACACTTTCCATGCCCCTGTGAATATACTGCGAAGGTGTGGCTCCCAAAATGACTCATTTTCCAAACGCCTGACAGTCATTTCAATTAACACATTTACCAAAGCATTTACAACAGACACTCCTATTTAGGAGAAAGAAAGATGTTTAAAAGAAAGAAAGACCTAGGTTTAAAAAAAGATGCTAAATGAAATCATTGCCACAAATTACCAGTGAGGCTTAGAGCACAGTAGGATTAAAAATAAGGCTTGGCTGTCTGTATGGATAATGAGATACAGTGGCAGGGATTTAAAAATAAAACCAAGGGCCAGATCCTCAGATGGTGCAAATCAGGTGAGTTCCACTGACTTTGGTAAAGCCATATTGGTTTTCACCAGCTGAGGATTTGGCCCAATGGATTTTGGAAGAAATATAAACCCTCCTGCTTCAGGACATAAGACAATCTCTAATTGTTGGGGGTTCAGGGGAAATTTTCCCTGGGGGAGGTTATCTTATAATTGCCTATTGAAGGGGTCCTTCCACCTTCCCTTGAAGCATGTGAAGCAGGCCATCATCAGAGGCAGGACACTGGGTTGAATGGACCCCTGGTCCAATCCATTTGAGCAATTCCTATGTCCCTTTATCTCAGTGTGAGATATTTATCTTAATAAAGATATTATTTATTTATTTTAAGAAAACTGGTGATGTTACACAGATCAGTATGAGTTCCATTAAAGGACACTGTTTTCTGAAGCATCTTTATATGGTGTTAAATGCAATGTATCTTCTAGCTTTGCAAATACATCTCCCAATAAACTCATCCTAGGATCTGCTTCTGTTCCTAGCGCAGCCAATAGCTTCCAGTCCTATTGCTAATTGCTAATCCCAATTCCTGTTGACTTCCATTCATGAAGGTTACAGCTGTTAGAGGCAATGCACGTGTTGATATGGCTTTTGAAATAAACAATACAGGACAGTGAAAATGGCAATGACATTTGTAGTTTGTCTCTGTTTCTTGTGTGTTACAAGCAGCCCGATGCTCCCTGAACTCATTTCAGGATTTCTTAATCCAAGACGGGATTTTTTTTCTACGTCTTCCATTTACTCATGTTATGCTGAGCTGTGTTGTAACTGAAGGGGAGGTCCTGTGGCTTGGGTAGGTCTCTGTCTTAGTTTCCCCTTCTATAAAAATGGAGCTGATAATACGTGTCTATCGCATGCCCTTGTGTGAATTAGTTAGTGTATGGCAGGTCCCTTCAGCAACAGAAGTGCTAAAATTAGTATTAGCTCTGCGGCGTATGCCACACGTGAGAGGAAGAATGGCTTTGTTGAAAGATATGGTAGGATAAATTATCTGTTTAGTGCTGCTGGTTATTCAAAAGCCCGCCTTTTGAGCAAAGACGCTTTGGTTCTGAGGTTATTAGGGGCCCAGATAGATAAGAAATAACTAAGGGAGCTTTGGTGAGACAGACTTTTCAATCTATTTTTCACAGGAGTTGCGGGACGCCATCTCGAGATATGCAAAGTGATGACACATACCATGCGACGGATGCTAAGCTGAACGGAGAAGGCTTGCCTGAATAAAAGGATGCACAAAACCCTAGAGCAGTGTATCCCAGTGTAAGTTTGTCTGAGCAGTGACGCTGCCTCCCTCTTTCTACACAGGAAAGCATTTTGTTTAAATAGGAAACCACATGACGAGGTCCTTCTACTGCTCAGATGCCCCTGGGATCTGAGAGCTCTGGCTCTCCTTTTATTTGCACCACATTCACACAGATGGAACGTCATTGTCTTCAGCAGAGCTACTCCAGATTTACACCAGTGTGAGCGAGAGGAGAATTAGATCGAAGGCCTATCGCAGGCTAAAGAGGGAAATGACTGTGCGAGCCTGTTCAGATATTGCCAGGACATCAGTGACCCTTTCCAGCTCCTGTTTCCTGCCTTGCGGAGAGCCCTGTGTGTAGTTCTCACCTGCCCCATCCTCTCAGCAGCTCTGAAGAACAGTTCCAGCTCTCATGGACGAACTTTTTGCTTCTCCTTGTCAGGTGAGCAGCCTGAGGGCAACTGTCACCCAGCAGCATACAGCATCACAAATGCAGAGAGTGTACATGTGGGAGCCTCTCTTGGTCTGCCAAAGTGACAGCTACAGAAGTATGTTGAACACAGATCGACCTCTCTTGTGTGATGCTAGGCCAGCTGTCCATGGCATGTTGCCTTGAATAGTCAAAAGAACATGTACCCTTTCGTTGAAATTCATACTCAGGCAAGACTCTGCGTGTCTGGATTCCTTGCTTAATTATGACATTTCCCAATGGCAAATCAAGCTACCTTTTGGGACACAGGATTAAAAATAAAGATATGTCAGCAGAAGGAAAACAGTGAAGGAAAGGGGCCTATTGTCTTCTTATTACTGGATATTTCTGTATTCCACATTATCATCCAAATACAGGGTCACCTTTCCAACCAGCCTGTAGAGCGGTGTTGGCTTTGGAGATGTAGCCTTCTGAATGGCTAGAAGCTGAGAGCTGTGCACACCAATCATAGAATCATAGAAGATTAAGATTGGAAGAGACCTCAGGAGGTCATCCAGTCCAACCACCTGCTCAAAGCAGGACCAACCCCAACTAAATCATCCCAGCCAGGGCTTTGTCAAGCCAGGCCTTAAAAACCTCTAAGGATGGAGACTCCATCACCTCCCTAGGTAACCCATTCCAGTGTTTCACCACCCTCCTAGGGAAAATGTTTCCCCTAATATCCATCCTAGACCTCCCCCACTACAACTTGAGACCATTTCTCCTAGTTCTGTCATCTGCCGTTGAGAACAGCCTAGTTCCAGCCTCTCTAGGACCATGTTTCAGGTAGTTAAAGGCTGCTATTAACTTCCCCCTCACTCTTCTCTTCTTCAGACTAAACAAGCCTAGTTCCCTCAGCTTCTTCTCAAAAGTCATGTGCTCCAGCCCCCTAATCTTTTTCGTTGCCCTCTCTTGGTCTCTTTCTAATTTGTCCACATCCTTCCTGTAGTGGGGGACCCAAAACTGGACACAATACTCCAGATGTGCCCTCACCAGTGCCGAACAGAGGGAAATAATCACTTCCCTCGATCTGCTGGCAATGCTCCTACTAATGCAGCCCAATATGCCATTAGTCTTCTTGGCAACCAGGGCACACTGCTGACTCATATCCAGCTTCTTGTCCACTGTAACCCCCAGGTCCTTTTCTGCAGAACTGCTGCCTAGCCAGTCAGCCCCCAGTCTGTAGCAGTTCTAAATCTGTTCTGTTCGTATAGTTCATATACTATGCCCATCACCATGGTATCTGAGCAACTAGGTCTCCCTGATTTGCACTAGACAGTTGCCAGCTTTCACTGCACATGAAAATACCAGCTTTTCATACATTCATAGATTCTAAGGGCAGTGGGGACCACTGTGATTAGCTAGTCCAGGGGTCGGCAACCTTTAGTATCAAAAGAGCCATTTTGCGAGTCGCAAAACATAGCTTACCGCAGATGAAGAGCCGCATGCGGCTCTTGAGCCGCGGGTTGCCGACCCCTGAGCTAGTCTGACCTCCTGTCTAACAAAGGCCATAGAACTTCCCCAAAATAATGCCTAGAACAACCCTTGGTAAATTGTTCCAATGATTAATTACTCTCACTGTTAATAATGTATGATTTATTTTCAGTATGAATTTGTCTAGCTTCAAATTCGAACTTTTGCACGTGCAACACAATGTGTATACAATTTGAGCTAAATTATGTCTTTGTCACAAAACCCGTGTAAGGGGCTGCATTAAAGTGAGCCAACCTTGGGAGCAGCATGGGGGAGAGGAAGTATGGAACAATCGCTAGAGTGCTAGCCTAGGACTTAGGAGACCCAGTTTCAACTTCTTGCTTTGCCAGTTTTCTTGTGTGACCTTGGTCAAATCTCTTAGCCTCTCTGTGCCTTAGTTCGTCATATGCAGAATGGGAATAATAGCACTGCCCCACCTCACAGTGGTGTTGTGAGGATAAATCCATTAAAGACTGTGAGGGACTCAGATACTGTAGAGATGGAGGTATAAAATATCTTAGACATAGGCACCATTCCCTCTTTGCTCTGGGCTGGCATCGTAATTTTCAGGTGGTTTATAGTGGTTGCCTCATGTGTTGTGGAAGCAGAGTCAAGGCTCCCACTACTTTTAATGTTTGTCATCTTCACCCAGCAAGGAGTCAATGCAGCTGTAACCACAACTAGAGGTACCTAATCAAGCAGCAGCAAAGGTTAAAAGCCTATTTCTCTGCTTGAAGTTAATTGAGTGGAGGAGAAAATCAGAAACAAACTATTCTGAATATGATTTTTTCCCCCTGCAGCTTTTACCCCCTCTGTTGGTGACCATACACGGAGAGCTATTCAGAGTCTGCAGGCAGAAGGATGGACTCATATTTAAGGCACTGGACTACGACTCCTGAGCCCCGTATTCAATTCCTGGTTCTGCCACAGGTGTCCACAGGTACTCATTTAATCTCTCTGTGCCTCAGTTCCTCATCTGTAGAATGGGCATAATGATGTTTCCTTTTTACAGTGCCTAGCAGAATGGAGCCCCAATTTTTACCTGGCTATAAATAAACAATGGAGAAGAAATTGCTGCTAGTCAGGAGAGCTGTCATCACAAGACTGATTGCCCTTTCTGCCAACCATACTGGTTGACATTTTTTTAAAGAAATAATTTATTTCAACATTTAGTTAAAAAAAACCACAGCAAAAAATTATCCCTTTTTCGTTCCAGAGTACTAGTGATGTAAATAGACATTTATAATGGCTAACTGGGAAAAATCTCACTGACATCTAGCAGGAAGAATAGTATTTTCATGGTTGTGACAGCTTCTGTTGTTTCTTTGCCATCAGCTAACACTAATCCAACAGGACTGCGGCATGCAAATGAACTTAAGTTAAATATAGGTGTCCCACAGCGCAAATGTTCTCTTCCCAGCGGGCACTGATGGGACCCTCAGCACAGAGGCCAAGCAGTGCATGGGCCATGGGGACTGAACGCCTCTCTGCCCATTAGAGCTGGTCCCTCTAGGACAGGGTTAAGGCAATTAGTGGGAGAAGCTTAAGCTGTTATTTCCCTTGTTGTACCATCTGGAGAGGATTTCATCCCCCAGGTCTGTCAAGCCAATACTTCTTACCAGCACTAGAATTCATTGTATCAGTCTTTTAAATCACGACAGGCCCATAGAAATGGTACGCTGACATGGCACCATCCTACCAGCCAACAGTCAGCTATTCTAGGACTGTCTGGCAGTCAAGGTGTAGGTCCGAGCGTTAGCTCTATCAGGACACTTTCGTAACGCCACATTGGCCCAAGCTGCTTGAACTGTCACTCAGAGGGTGTCACTGTTTTTGCAGCACTGCCTAGCCCTGTAGCTGGGGTGGGGATGGCCAGGAAAAAAGGGGAGGTGGTTGTCATATCCCAGTGCTCTGGTGGCTTCAGGGCTAGTCCCCTGAGACCACTGGCTAGTGGTGCAAATTATCTTGCATCGGTGACCTGAACCAGAATAGAGAAATCCCAGCATCGAGAGGGAGGATGCAAAGATGCTTCAATGCCCCTTTGCGCCTTGTCTCAGCTGCATGAGGCCCTCTCCACAACTGAGGATAAGTGGGTCCTTCAGGTGTAAACAAGATTTGAATCCATTATTGTTTTTATTATTATCATCGACTTCTTGCTGTTAAAGCTACTTATATGCCCCCGTCAACACAGCCTCCGAGCGCCTCGCATGCATTAATGTATTTATCCTCACAACGCTCCCAGTGAGGTAGATTACGTGCAATTATATAGCTGGGGAACTAAGGCACAGAAAGGTTAAGTGACTTTCCCAAGGTCATCCAGGAAGATTGTGGCAGAGCAGGGAATTGGACCTTGGTCTTCCGAGACTTAGGCTAGCACTCTAACCACTTGACCATACTTCCTCTCTTATCCTTCCCCTTAATTTGCATTGTGGGGGTATCCAAAGTCCCCACTCGGGTTCTGTGTCACATTCTTCTAGGAGCCAGATAAACACAGTCCCTGCTCCAAAGAGCTTACAGTCTGAGGTCCCAATCTTGCAAAGACTTTCAGACAAGCTCAGCTTTATGCTCTATGAGAAAATCCCATTCACTTCATGTTTCTTTATAAAGCATGGGGACAAGGAAAAAGTAATTCCCCCAGTCCCCGCCTGATTTGTTTTAACCCTTGAGGATTAGATACTTCCAAAAAGTCTGAAATCTATTGGTTTATTGTTTTCTTACCGGTTTGAGGGTTGAGAACAAAAGACCCATTACTCTCAGCTCTGCATGATGAGGAGTTACTGAACCCAATGCAAAGTGCATTCAAAGAGTGTGTTAAAATCTACCAGTTTGATCTGATAATGTTTTATACCCACTTTGCATGAGTGTCAATCAGGGCAGTTTGACCAAAATGCTTAACTAATTTAAACCAAATGTTAAATATTGCAGCGACTGACAAATGGATTTTCTCCAATTTAGATGCACAACAAAATGAATGTGATAAAACTGTACCCAAAAAAATCCTGACTCTCTGGTTCATATTATGAATAGACCAAATAAAAATAATTTTGCTAACAAGTGATTATGTAATATTAAAACACCATTATCATATTTATATGTTTACCAGCTGGAGTTCTAATTGAAATTTGTTCAGCACTCATTATAGCATTAGGTCATGTTATGCTTACAGCATTAAGCAACGGTTACATCCACGGCTTTTGTTTTTAATTAGCTTTTTCTGTTATCAGAAAGAGATAGAGCCTTTCAGGATCATAATTCACTTTTGTTTACGATGGAAAGAGAATAACCAAAGCATCTTGCAGAAAGCGTGTGTGTATAATTTACACTGCTGACTCTGAGGTTATTAGATCTGACTGTATTTTGATTTCTTGTCACTTAACAGTTATGTTAATTGCCTTTTGATGGCAATGAGGTGCTGGCATTTGTACCTTCAGGAATCTAAAATAACTTTTTATTTTTATAAAGAGACGTGCCTGTATTGGGTCTTATTTTTCCTTTGGCAAGACAGGAGCATTGGGTTCAGGTTATTCAGCGTGATGAATTCCAAAACAGGCTGCCTAATACCAGCCTCGAGGCAGAGTTTAGCCAAAGGTGAATTTCAATGAGGATTTGCAATATGAGGTGGGGGATATCAAAAAACAGGGCTCTGATTCTGCAAGGTACTTAAGCATGTGTCTAACTTTGAACATATGAATTGCTCCATGGGGTTACTCACCTGCTTCAAGTTAGGTATCTTGCTGAATCTAGGCCTATCTATGGGAACAATACAAATCTTAACAAACAATGTGCAGTTAACATGGGATTCCATTATAGCCCTTACCAGTGAATGCTCGTGGGTAGTAAAATGGCTGCAGCGTAGTTTATACATGCTGCTGCTCCTGTTGCTGTCATTCACCAGGCTAGCAAACCAGCCACTGCTGTTCTCTCCACACCCTGTCCCATACCTTGTTGTTAATATCCTACTTGGGAGAATGGACAGGGACAAACCCTGGACCTCTGTCTGCCAAGATGGGGGATAACCGGCTTTAATCCTCTCAAATAGAGCTACCACTAGGAAAGAACAATCAGACCAGCTGGTTGTTTTGTGGCACGGGACACCTGAAGGGGACGCCTCTGAACAAAACACGCACACAAGGGTGTGGATCGCGATCCTGTGCTGCATCGCTGCTTTGAAACAGTGAGGATGGGCCAAAGAGGAATTTGCACATGATCAACCAGGGGAGTGTCCTGGCATCATCCATCACCAAAAGGGGCATGAAAATAAATTGGATGGATTCAGAAAACTGGCACACCTGCAGCTAGAGGAAAAGAACAAAGTCATTTACTCCTTATACTCCAACAAAAGTGTGGCATACAGGGATGCAGAAGGAGGTATATCTACACTGCAAAAAAAAAAAAGTGCTGTTAACTTGGATTAGCTAACCTGCATTAAAATAATTTGGATTAAAACAGTGAAGACACAGCAACTTGGCTTTTAATTCAAGTTAGCAGCTCACAATCAGCCCCAGGCTCCCCTACAGACTTTAATTCAAGCTGCTAACCTGAGTTAAAAGCCGAGCTGCTGTGTCTTCACTGCTATTTTAACCCGATTTAGCATAACTTGGGTTATCTAAGAACAGAAGTAAGAACACATCTTTTTTTGCAGTGTAGACATATTCTGAGCCCAAGACAGCCTACATGACATGGATCACGGTTCCCAAAAGTCACAGACAGGAGGGTCCATTTTCTCACTATTTCCACAAGTTATTTGTTTCATCTCCTTCCCCTCCGTTTTTTTAAATCAAATGCAAATAAAACTTAATATCCACCAAACCCAACCACAGATTAACACGGCCAATTAATAGCACCTACGAATGGTGACATCTAGGGTGGAGGTCAAAATGCATGGCCTATGCTCTATGAGAAAATTACCTTGCTGCTTATTGGACATACATCATTAACTACTCCTTCTGAATCGCAAGGGCTTTCCGATTATATGCTTGCCTTCTGTTCCTGAAACATGTCATCCTGCAACGGCATGTTCAGCAGTTAAAATGGGTTTGTCCCCTGGTCCTGCGTTCGCTGCGCCAGATGTTTTTTGTCTGTGAGCAGGGGGGCATGTGCATCTCCTTTCAGAGCATGAAAGCTGCCACTGGCATTTTGAATGTCCTCAAAAAACAGAGCGTCAGTATTCTCCTTGGTTTAGTTTAAACGTCTTCTGTTCCTCCTGTCGGTCTGGACCTCAAGGAGGATTATAATGTAGGCCTTTTCGAGGCAGGGGATCCAGCAGGTTGCCAGTTTGGGACCTAACATTCTCTCCCAATTGCAGTGGCATGGATTTCTTGTAGTATTTTATCTGTTCTAGCTTCCTGCCACATAGATCTTCTGTAACACTTTTCATGCTAATGTTTTTTCATTGACATTGTATGGTTGCCTTTGTGCCCATGAGTCTCTGAACTGGTGACCCTGATAAAGCATTGTGGGGCACGTTGCAATAGTCTGACAATGCTAAATATGGATCTCTTGAATCTGCTAGACCTTTTTTAAAAATTAAATTCTTTATGGCCTTTTTTGCAGCATCTTTCATAAAATAGCAGTTCCTATAACAGAGCTGAACAGATTTTTTTTTTTTTTAGATGCATCAGGCAGAACAGAATCCTGCACGTCTCCCTTGTTTGAGTTAGTAAAGCCATCTTGGACAGACTGAAAACCATGCAAAAGAGCAGATATATGGTAAGACTGTGCACTTAAAGCCTGCACTGAAGGTCATTGAGGGAGCTGGAAAGACCCAGACTCTTCTTGGGTTCAGAGGGTTTTGTATCAGGTCCTTCATTACACTGGTGTGAATCTAGAGTAACTAGAAAGCCAAAAGATTACGATTTCTCCTTTGCGTAGTTCCACTGAGAACAGTAGAGCTATGTCAAGGATAAATGTGGCTGGGAAGAGGTGCAGTTCCTGTCCTCCGTTGCATCTGTGTCTGTTTCACTGAAGTCACATGCAATGGTGTACATGTATCTGAGCACCACTGCGCCCTCTCAATGATGTCAGAGCAATGGGAGTGCAGTGATGTCTCTAAAAGAAGAATCTGACCTAAAGAATCTGAGACACAAGGGCTTTAATTATTTTCATTTTTACTCCTTAGCTGCCTCTTTAGGACTAAAATAATTGCATTCCTTCCCTTTTTACTCTGTCAATGGAGCAGAAAATGACACGCATGGGGATTTGTATGCTCTCTTGCTGTTGTTCCTCCTTAGGCACAGCAAAACCGTTCTGTGGTTTTCACACATAGCGAGCATTCAATATGCATCATTCATATGAGCACTGAAACCAGAAGCACATAGTTGGGTTTCCTTTTTGTCTCAGCTCTGTCCTTTCAAAAAAAAAATTCAGCTAAGCTGCAGATGGCACAGTGGTTGCCTTTCTGTGTCTGTGTGTCTAGACAGAAAAAATCCCCACAGCCTGTGCAATTTTCTTAACTGTCTCCAGCTCACCTCCACCTACTCATTTTCCTCTTTATATGGATTCTGTATTCTCCATGCTGCTACCAGTTCTGTGGAAATGAACACATCAAAGCCATAAGGATTCATTCTTTCACAGCTCCTATGTCCTCTTCCCCCTCCTGCCTATATCATTAATATTAATAGCTCCTGTACCTTTCTTAGCTGTTGCTTTCTTCTTGATCCTCAAGGGAGTAAAGTCTTTTCTTGGACTTTCTGCTAGAACGAATACTTGTTTAAAGGAATGCTAGGGCATGCTGGGAAACACAACAGAGGGTGATATAATGTTGGGCCAAACAGTAGAGGCGTTAAATGTTATTGTACTGGCAGAACAGTCAAACACTGTTTTTTCCCCCATGTAGTTTTCTCTAGCAGGGACAGATATACAAGCAAGCTAATGATGCCAAGCAGAGGACTTTTAATCATTTTGAAATCCCCAAGGAAGGGAAATAAAATAGAAGGTTTTGCATTCCCTCCATAGGGCTGCTAAATGGTAAGCAAAAGAGCAAGTATATAAGTAACATGCTCTTGGTGTTTTTGTTGTACAAACACACGTCCACACACACACACATTCTAGTGGGACATACCAGCAGCAGCAGCAACTCTTGTGTATAGAATTATACTAATTAAATCCCCAGCCCTTCAAAGCTTGGCCAGCCTTTTGCTGTTTTCAGGCATCTATTTTGAACTCCTGTAGTTTGCTTTGGCCAGCCATCTGTGATGTGTTTGTGTGCCTGTAACTCCACAGCGAAATCCGCCAGGTTTGAGTCCACTCAGTGCTTGTTGCTGCCACTGCAATATAGCAGCCTAGCGATACTGCAGCAATTCTGCTCCATGAGGACCAGACAGGCTATGACCATGGTGGGATCCAAAGCAAAGACAGATAATTTACAACTGCTATTGTCTTAAGGAGCATAGATCATTGCAGGAATGGAATTCACTGAAATACCAGAATTGACACTTTGAATGAGCCAGTCCAAGTGTGAGCTCCCACAGTACAGACACAAAGGGCATTGTTTTTCTCTCACTTACTACCTACAACCTGCTCCAGCTCCTTTTAAGTTCTGTAGCAACCTTTCATTGACTTCACTAAGGAGTATATCCCACAAAGACACCCCTGATGGACAAAAGAATCTGAGTCTCTCTTGAGAGAATATGAAAGGAGCGGTGACCCAGATGAAGCTATTGCACTGGTTGAATCCTTGAATTCAGTGTGTCTGGAAAGAGACTGTGGAAAGCCTTGATTTCATTCATTCGAGCCACAAGGCATGGGATCTTTTGCAGCAACTTGAAGGATCCCATCCAGCAATGTGACACCTGGAAAAGGTGACTGCAAATGCTGTTGCCTCTCATCTTCTTTCTAACAACAAGATGCTGACAGACAAGATTACACACCAGGAGGCCCCGCAGGAATTCCGCAGAAACCTTCCCCAATGCCCGGAGGAATCTCCACTCTCCTCTGCATACTCTGTCGAGGAAATCAATGTTGCGCTGTCGGAAACCAACATCCAGAAAGCTGCAGGGGTTGAAGGCATTCCTCCAGAGTTTCTTAAGAATCTGGGGAGACAGGGCAGGAATGGCTGGCGGCTCTTTTTACCACCATGCACAGACCCGGAGACATGCCAACAAGCTGGCGACAGGCAAGAGTGGTTGCCCTACTGAAGCCTGGGAAACTCCCAGACCATGCAGCCAGCTACCACTCCATTTTTCTCCTTTTAACCACCAGCAAGCTCATGGAATGGGCACCGCTCCACCGTCTGTCTGATATTATTGAAGACATCCTCCCAGCAGATGTCCCAGATGTCCCAAGCAGTATTTTGCCCAAAGAGGAACTACTGTGGCCAAGTAGCTTCAATCACCAGCCACATTGAGGCAGGATTCCAACATAAGCTGAAGACAGATATTGCTCTTGTTGATTTGTCCTCAGCATACAACACTGACAGGGCCTCCTCCTTAAGATCTCCCGCGTCGTTCATTGCTGGCGAATTATCCGTCTTTTGGTAGCGATGACCGGGGACCACCATTTTAAGGTGAATATTAATGGACAATTCAGCAGATCAAAAACTCTTAACTCGGTCATCCCTCAGGTCTCCATCATGGACCCAATACTGTTTAATCAATACACTACCAATGACGGAGTTGAGGAAATTCATGTATGCGGATGACATTGCCCTAGCTGCTCAGCACACAAGCCTCCATATTATCAGCTGTACCCTAACCCAAGTTCTTAGCACTATGGCTGATTATGTCCAACACTGGAAACTTAGGCCTCACCCAAAAAAACCCATGGTGACCGCTTTCCATCTGAACAGTAAAATGTCTAATACCAAACTCGATGTGTAGTTCTGCAGTGGGAATGTCAGCCATGAGGCTTATCCAAAGTATTTTGATGTTACACTGGACTGGAGTTTGATTTTTTGAGAACACCCTTGATAAAGTCAGGTCCCATATCAGGCTTATTCAGAAACTGTGTGGAACATCATGAGGCTTCAGTCAACGGACACTACAAACTGCAACAATTGCCTTGGTACATTCTGCAGCTGAATGTTGTGCATTAGTGTGCTCTCACAATAGTCACACTAATCTGGTTTTTTCCCAGCTCACTAACGCCATGTGTAGAGTGACAGGGGTGTTCAAATCAACCCCAGTCGACTGGCTCCTATCGCACATCCAGCCTCCAGATTAGAAGAGCTGCCCCAGACGTCTCGCTTTCTTAATCATGTCAATGCAAACACAAGGATCCTGTTGCATGATGACCTGCAGAATCCATCAAAGACAAGATTAAAATCCTGCAACCCTCTATGGAAACGCTTCATGACCCGTACGCTCACCTTTGTTGCTGAAGCTCAATGGAGAGCCACTTGAAGCATTTTGACTGCTCAAAACAAACAGCTTGTCATTGATCCTGCCAAGGAACCACTGGGTTTGAATTCATGTTGAAAAGACTGGTGCAGATTGAATTGCATCAGAACATCGCATGGGAGATGTGGACAAACCCTCTTTTATTGGAAAATGAGGCAAACACCTCTATGTGACTGTGGTCACCAAGGATGGTGCTCATTATACCTGAATGCCCCCTTCTTTCTTCCGCTAGGGGCTTGAAGGACATTCACTGGCATACTGCTGTGACAATGTGCTGGCTACCAAATCTCGATATGAATTTGTAATCGTTGCTATCTGCCCAAGTCACATGAAAGAAGGAGAATATTGACTTCTCTGGTGCAGCTCAGGCCCAGTGTGGGCAGGAAAAGGTAAAAGGAGACTGACTTTCACCCCCCCGTACAGCCTGTCCAAGGGCCAGGTGCAGTTACAGGGAATTCTCCCCCCGCACATCCCTGCTATGCCCCACCATGCAATCAGGGTCCTGACCCAAACCCACTGGAGTCAATGGAAACACTCCCAGGGCTTTAATGGCCTTTGGATCAGGCTCTAAAGAGGGGCCAGGAGGAGATGGAACTGTAGCTATGCCCCTTCAACACTGACCCCATCCTCTCTTCTTCCCCTGCCTACAGCAGGCCTGCCATTCAGCTGCACCTCCTGGAGGGCTCAAATCTAGCAGAAGGTGTGGTGCCCCTCTGCACCAGGGAGCTCTAGGAAGAGCAGCATTGCCTCCAACATGGGGCAGGGGCACAACCAAGCCCCCATTCTGGAATAACGCCTCTGAAAACAATGAAGTCACATCTGTATACAACTGGTGCAAACGAGATGAATCAGGCCCCAATTATCAATGTATACAGCATGGGACCTGAAGCCTGACAGAGGAGGGATTTCACAACTGTCACCCATTGGCAATAAGGGAAAAGAGTGGTCCGGAGCGCCTTATGAACTGCAGATCGGCAGGAGCCCTGTGGGTGAGAGAGCTCTCTGCCAGCATCTGACTGAAAACTTCAGACTTCGTTGCCATCCCAGTGTTGTGAGATGGACTGGGGCATTTTGGTTCAAATTTACTTATGTTTTTGAGTTTGGGGACAATAAAATGCAATAAAAATGTTGGGTGATGAAGGGGTAAGGGCTCTCCAGTAAATGTGGCTGGGGCAACCCTGAATGTGACTGCAGTCAGACACTGTTGGATAAGGGAACCCAGGTAGCCCTCAGAGGAGAAGAGAGGTTTCTGTCCTGTTTTGGAATGCTTCTCTGGTAGTGCAAATTCAGGTGAGGGTCCTAGGTACCAACTGGTCTCTCTCTCTCTCTAGCTAAGCTGACACAAGAGAGCTGCCAAGCAGGAGATGGTGAAGTGTGGTGACAGCTGAGAGGTGACAGCAGAGTGCTGGGGACACCTCTGCAGTGGTGGACGGTGCAGAACAGCCGTGGCTGGCACGGAACGAGGCAGCTCAGGCTGAAGCTACAGAGAAAGCAGCCGTGTATTGAAGGCCTCTGGTGCAGGCCCAGCAATGGAAGCTGAAATCACCTCAGCCGGGCAGGTAGTAGAGGCCCTGAAACAGCCTGGGCTGCAGTGACCTTCTAGAATCCTTCTACTCCTCCAACCTAGGACCACTGATGGAGTGAGCAGCGAGGGAGTAGCGAAGTGGCTAGATTGTGTTAGACACTCATTACTGAGAAAGGAAGAGCTTGGGGCTACTGTTAGACACCTTGGGGGAGCTGGAGTCTTACCTCATAAAACTTATTAGTCTGTTGCCAGTTTTCCTAAATAAATCCTGTTGCTCCCTCTCTATCCCCCACTTCTCTCCTCCAATAAAGTTCTTTGTTTTAACCTTTGGATTCAGTGTTTGCATGTGGGGAAGTTTTGCTCAACAAAGCTTCCCAGGGTTGGGTATATAATTTCTCAGGTTTCTGGGCTGGGACTTGAGGTGGCTTGAAGCAACTTAATTAGTCATGAGAAAGGACCCCTAAAAAATGAATCTGACCTTTTTTGCTGCCGACAACACCTGGCAAAAGGATTACAAATCTGCTGAGTTCAAGGGCCTCATCTAAAGCTCAATAGGAGTCTTTCCATAGACTTCAGTGGGCTTTGGGGCAGGCCCCCAATAAAGCCTTTTGAAGAAAGAGAGTGGAGTCCTTTACAAAAGAGAAATGCAGTCTCCTCATGACAATCCCAAAGAGCACAGCTAAAACCAGTACCATTGCAGTTCTCTGAAGAACAGGAGGGTATTTGCAATAAGAGCAAGGAGGAAGAAACTTTGGCATTTCTTATCATTAACACCCAACAAGCAAAAGAAAAAAAAAAACCTTCTATTTGCGTGTCTGCCACAAATAATTACCAGGTGTATATATTAAGGCGTATGCAGCAGCAACAGCATATAATTTTGATGTAAAAAAAGCTTCCTCGAGTTTGCAAATATAAAACTAAAACAAAGTTCCAGTTAGTGACTGATGCAAGGATGTTTGAGATCTCTGTGGGAAACCTAATAGGAAAATTCAAATGAGGACACATGCTTTGCTGCATGTCTATAGGATTTTCCCAACAGTCTCTCTTCTCCTCAGGCTTATGCGCTTACTTTAACCCTTCCTATCTTTTTATGAGGCCTGGCTTCATTACTGGCATGTCAGACCATTTGCTTCAGACTGTCCAAGCACAGATTTTTCATGTATTTCTTCATTCAGTGCTACATTGCGGGGAGAAAGCCAGCTGCACAGACATCCGGATCCTCAACTGGTATAAACCAATGCAGTGTAAATCACTGCACCTAAATGCTCCAGGCTTTCTATCCAGCTTTGAGCTTTTCAGTTGACCTTTCTGCTTCTGTGGCCCCTCACACTTGTTGAGGTCACTTCTGATTTGTTCTAGGTGGAGCCTTCTTAGGGGACTCTCCCCATTTCACAGACATCAGACAAGCTAGAGCAATCAGTCCAGAGAGGAAGGATGGTCCAATGGTTAGGACACTAGCCTGGGACTCAGGAAATTTGGGTTGAATTTTTTTCCCCTGCCACAGACTCCCTGCATGACTTTGAGCAAGTCACTTAGGCCCAGATCCTCCAAGGCATTTAGGCACCTTAATGTCCACTGAAATCAATCAGGATCTGGGCCTAAATTCCCCTTCTGTAAAACAGGATAATAGCACATACCTACCTCACAGGTACTATGGCAACGGGGGCCATATAACTACCTTAAACAGATAGATTTTTGTGTCAGCTTCATTTAAATATCAGAAATGAAGCTTTTGAATGAATTGAATATGGCACTGCATAATGCAATCAGGGCAGGTGCTGCTGTGTCATTTATTTCGATAGCAAATTCATGCTACGTTACATTGTTACCACATTTTCAGTATGCAGCAGGTTTTTGTACTACCAATAATGGACAGTTAAGAGGAAGGCGAAGAAGTGCACAAGCACTTTCTGGAAAATAAGTATCATCTGATACAAAAGGGCTTCTTTAAATAAGAGGACCTATATACACAGGAAAATGTGCCTGGCTTTAACATAAAGGTCACAATATATATTGTGGTGTAGTACCGAAAATATATATTCTCTTAACGGCAAACTGTTCATCAGTTCATCAGTCACTTTATCATAGGGTTCCATTTTTCAAGGATTTGTATTATTAGATGTTAGAAGGCAGTTACAGACAAAAGCAGCGTGTGTCATAGATATGGCAAGTGCTTAGGTAGAAGGTGTCATAAAAACAACCTGTTGGACTCTCACAATCTATAACAATTGATTAATCATTAATTAAAACAGGTATTAACCTCTTATTAACTCTGTAAAAGATTTATGAGTACCGTTACCAGTTCCTGCCCAGGGTAGCCACCTGACAATGCCAAGGTCAGGGCAGGCTGTAAAAGGAGAGCAGATTCTCCCAGCACTGGTGGGTGACACTGAAATCAGACTTCCCAACCAGCCACAGACAGTGCTTCTGATTCCCCCACACTGGTTATCAAGAAGCCAGTATATAAATACACACAGTCCCCTTTACTGCATTTCAGTGTCTGGCTCCCACTCTGCCGCTAGGTCCAGTAAAGAGACCAATTATTTGAACTCCATGCTCTTTACTAAAAAGAGTCCCTCTGATCCCAAACGATCAGCCACAGTACCAGATCGAAATAAGTTTGGATCTTGCCCAAAATGCCACATTGCCAGCCAATCCTTTAGTAAATAAAATGAAAGGTTTATTATGAAAAGAAAAACGATAAGAGAAATATTAAAGGATTAAAGCAATCAGATACATACAAATGATTTGAAAGTCCATATATATCGGGTTTCTAGTAGAATTGTGGAGTTACAGGCTTGTGTAGTCCCTCTGGTATACATCCAGTACCTGGATGGGTCTAAGTCCTTTGGTTCAGTTGCAAAATTAATTGATCCAGAGGTGGGTAGGTGTGTGTCTGCAGCTGGACAGGAATAAAGACAAAATGGTTTCTGTGGCTTGATCTTATATACCCTCTGTTTCTGGCCACGCGGCCTATGGACACTTACTTTCAGGTACTAAAATGGATTCCAGAGTCACAAGGGCCAATCCTGGCATCTTCAGGTATGCCTTTAGTTCCTTCCTGGGCCTTTTGCTTCTGTAAAGGTTTTGATGGGCCATTAAGCAGGCTATTGTCCTGCCGCCTCTCTGTCTGGAGTGTGTCTTATACAGCATAGTTTGAAATACAGGGATATCAAAGATGTCCATAACTTCCATTACAGATATAGCACATGAACATAAGTATTGTCATCTTTCTCAGCGCATTACATCCTTCTTAACAGTACCTGACATGGCATATCTTACATGAACTGTTATGATTTTGACATATTAATGTTAACCAATGTGACAAATTCCCTCCCCCCCATCTAAGTGACACACTGAGTAACTTTACTCAGATGAAAGGTCCCACAGAACTATTCACGTGCAAGTTTTCAGGACCGTGGACAAACCGTGAGCCCTTCACTCACCCTGGAGAGCAGCTACATGCATGCATAGACCCACTGACTGCAGTGAGACTCCCCGCTGAATACTAACACATGCATCTGATTTGCCCTTGCTTTGTGCTGTTAGTTACACCAGTACAAAGTGAGTGCAGAATGATAGTGCACCTGAATGTACTGTAGCATTACATGCATTTTGCACTAGTGTAAATGGCTCTGCAAGCTGAAGGACAATGAAGAACCAGACCTCTGTTGACATATGTAAGGGTGGCATATTTTGGTTTCAGATTTTGATCTGGCTTAGGTTCTCATATGGCCCCCATCACCATAATATGTGAATGGTTCACAATCTTTAATGTATTTACCCTCACAAGCCACTGGGAAGTAGAGCAGTGCTCAGATCCCCTTTTTTTTTAAATGGGGATCTAAGGAACAGAGAGACTAAGGTCCTGATCCTTAAAGGCACTTAGGTATTTGTGAAAAAAAATCTCATTTTTGATGTGGAGCAGAAACACGTTTGAAATTGTGAAAATTATTGTGGGAAGGAAAAATTCTTTCCTGCCCAGCCCTAGTCACTTGGAGTAGATTGAGGAGATCTTCATAATATGATACTTCCTCTCCATTCTTACATATTTGGCTGAGCAGTAAAATAGTTAACATTGATGTTTGATGTAGCATCATAGACATCTGCTTTAGTACCCATTGAAAGGAACGGGGCAATTCACACATCAGAGCTATTGCTTAGGTCATCTGCAGATTCGGACAAACATCCCAGCATCAGTTTTCCTGATATTTTCAAGGAATATTTTAATATTTTCAAGGCTTTCTTGCAACCATAACAAGAAGAGACTTCCTTATTTTTAAAAATGAAAACTGAGATTTGGAGAACAAGTGAGAGAACGGTCTGTCCCTTGTAACTCAGTTAGCCCTTCATACTCCATGAAGAAGACGACATTCCATATATTATCTAAGGGATAATAACTAATTAATATTTTCCCACGAAATACAACACAGGAGATAACGCTGTAATACCATCAGTTACATTTTCAGTTCCTCTTCACTGTGCTATGTTCACAGCTAATGCTTGTGCTAATGCTTATCTTCCAATCAGGAATAATGTACAAAACTTCTTCTCTTCTTCCAGCTTATTCATGCCCTCTGTGGACATTCTGAAGTGTTACTAATGTATTTTTATTCCATTTCCCTTTTGCCTGGTCCTCTGTCTCAACAGTCTCTCTCTTAGTCATACATTCCCATTTAAATCTCTTTAGAGCACTTGGCTTGCCCAACTGCAAAATTTGCTTAGACTGCAATGTTGAGATTTAACTGAGAGCCGAACGTGCATCTTTGCCTTCTAAATCCCTCGCAAATGAGTGTTTTAGATCCGGTGTTTACTCCTAGGAATAGTAATACCTCACAGTAAATTCCAGTGCAACTACAGTTCATGAAAAGTTTGAAGTAAAGTTTTATTTTATATTCCAACTTTTTCCTTACTGCCTATGACAAGAAAAGGCAAAGGGACCACCATCTAGTGACTGGAATAGTTTTATGGATTTTCATTCCCAGCTATTCTGCTAATTTTATTATTGATAATTATTACTACTATGGTAGCCCCATTGTGCTAGATGCTATGCACACATTCAATAAAAAGATAGTCCTTGCCCGAAAGATCTTACCGTCTTTGCATGTGTCAAGAGACAACTCATGGATCCAGCAGATTAAAAAGAGGTAGGTGAGAGGACAAGGTCCAAGGAAGCGATCATATTTGACATATTTAGTAGCAGTGTTAGATACCAACAGCCTACTCTAACTTGCTGTGTGATCTTGGGCAAGTCATTTAGGCCTTGATCCTGCAAACCTGTAGGCACATGCTTATCTTTACTAAGCAGAAGTAAGTAGGACTCACAGTAGTAAAGTGCAGCGCGGGTTTGCCTGTTTGCAGGATCGCAGCCGTAACTCTGGGCCTCAGTTTACCTCTCTGTAATGCAGATGTAATAATGCTTACCTTCCTCACAGAAGTGTAGTCAGGTTTAACTAATGCTTGTAAAGTTATCTGAGGTCCTCAGCTGAAAGGTGCTGTATAAATGAACTGTCATTATGACATCTAAGAAGTATACAACTTGGCTTGTGCAAGTGCTATACGACATTTGACTTCTTAAGTGCCACACGACAGATTTTTTTCCATATATACATATATATACTCTCAAAGAGCCCTACAGGCTCCTTCAAAACAACCTGAAGAGGCAAGAAAGAAGCAGCAGAGCATAGCCTCCATTTCTGCCATTGCACTGTTTGGAAATAAAGGGCTGCAGGGGAAATCTTCAGGGGGACGCAGGGGCAAAATCATTTAGCACCATTAGCCGTCGGTGGTGCTGGAGTTCCAACAAGATCAGCTTGTCAGCATACGTGCTAGCAGTGCCACTAATGGATTAGCCACTTTCCAGGTGAGAGAGACTTCCTGGAGGTGATGTGGCCACAGTGGCAATGGGAACACCTGGAGGCCTCTCACGTCTCTTCCCAACCGAGTCACTTGCTGAGCCACATCCTGCCTTTGGATGCCCATGTGACTCTCCCGCTGACGTTACTGGGAGGTTGACATTACTCGCCCATTGCCATCATGCATATCTGCGAGCAGCATGTGACTCTGAGGAGTCAACTGAGCTCACTTTCTATCTACCTCAAGTATCATCGCTTGCTGATGGATTCCCTGCAGCTTGAGGTCTTCAAATCTCACTTTTGAGGATTTCAATAACTCAGTCATGGGTTCGGGGTTGTTATAAATGTGTATGGGTAGGGTTTTGTGGCCTGCCTTGTGCAGGAGGTCAGACTAGATGATCATATTGGTCCCTTCTGACCTATGAGTCTATGAGTCTATAAGTAGTCTATGTAGAAACTGTATAAAAGCAGGGCCTTGCCAACAAGCCCCCTCCCAAATGAACTGAGTTGTCCTATGTAAATATATTTGTATTTAAATCGTATTTCCCCAAGTTGCTAAAGAACGGAAAAGGTCTTCACTTAGACACTAATGAATTGCGATGCTGGATTGAGAACTTCCCCTGGCAACCATTCGAAAGCCTATTAATTGCACACATCTCCGTTAAGACGTCTGGCTTCAAGTCTGCAGTCCAAGTCCTCATCCCCGGGAATCAGAGCGGGGGGAGATTCCCCTTGTGTACTATTATCATCTGTATAAAATAGCACTGATCAAGACTGGCACCTTGCTGTTCTCAGTGCTCCATAAACAAATGGAATAAAAGTGTTTGACTCAAAGAGCTCACAGTCTGTACACAGTCATTTAAGCAGGACTCTCCTAAAGGCTACCTCTATCCCGGACCTATTTAAATGTCACAGTGCAAAATCCATACCATTGATTTGCAAGAACAATGGTATTCCAGCACCAGTCCAGAGAAACATCGTTTTCTCCAGGCAGTGCTTCATTTCAAAGTTCAGAGGCATTGATATGAACGCAACACTGGACTTTGCTACAGAACAACTGCTTTTAAAAGGTCAATGGTACAAGAAGGTGCATTGCAGACGGGTCTGGCTCTTCACAGAGTGTATAGGTGTTTAATGGAGTGTACTTGCCCTGCACTGGAGACGAAGGGGTTAAGCCAAGATTCCTGGCAGCAGAAACCTCGCCCCCCTAGCCCCTTCAGGGCTTGCTTCAACTGCTGCTTCAGTATAAAGGGGAGCAGCCCAGCTCATTCTCAGTGGGACACTGAGGAGGAAGGGCATGTGGTGGAGGATCCAGCCAGGGAGCCTATCCTGGCCCCCACCCGTCCCTAGGTGGCTGCCCTTTCCACTCTGGCTGTTACACTGTGTTGCCCCGAAGACTGGGATCACACTATTGACTCTGCCCATTAGCCCACACTGCTCCATTGACTTCAGCCACTCATTTGCCGAGCCCTGAACCTAAGGGCAGCTATTGACTCTGACTCTTAGACCATGCTGCCTCAAAGGCAACGGCAACTCCCTTGGTTTTGGCTGCTAGGCCGCCTAGCCTTGAACATAAGGGCCACCCTTGACTCTGGGGGTTAGGCAGTGCCACCCTGAAGGCCGGTGCTGCTCCAGGGACTCCAGCCATCGGGCCATGCCATCATAAGGGCAGGAGAGGCTCCACTGACTTGGGCCCTTAGACCACCCAGCTCTGGACATTGGGCACTTATTGGCTCTGGCCCCTAGGCCACACTGCCCCAAAGGCAGAGGCGACTTTACTAACTCAGACCACTAGGTCACGTAGCCCTGAACAGGAAGGCAGCTATTGATTCTGGCCACTAGGCCTCTCTGTCCTGAGGCTGAGGGCAGATAGACAGACTTAACTGCAGAGTCATGGAGCCAATACCCTGCCCCCCACGGGAGACTGGGTGTACGTGCCCTGCACCAAAGTGCATTGTTCATAGCCATGAAACCAGTTATCCCTTGAATTCCACTTTGGAGAAAAGGTGCATGGCTAGCATGTTCCCAAGTTGCTTTTACAACCTAGTGCTGACTATCCATTCCCCAGTCTAGGAAAGAAAGGACCTGGTTCTCCTCTCACTTACACCAGTGTAGATCAGGAGTAACTCCACTGAAGTCAATGGAATAAAAGAATTGTTAGATGAGAGAAGGCCCTAGCCCAGGGAGACAGAATTTGTCATCTTGAAATTCTACTATGCCGGTGTTTCTGCTGCTACAGATCTCTTGCACAAACCCCTTAGTTCTATGTAATTTAAATCCTATGGGACTTAAGTATGAACTAATAAAATTTCTCTGCGTTCTTACCTAGCGTGTCATAAGCCCAAGCTACATTCTGTCATGGGTCTCCACAGCACTTACGGTAAATGGATGGGCAAAAAAACCCACACAAACTCGCAAGACATTATATCGAAAAGTAAAAGAGAAAAGTAAACAGCTTAGCAGGGACTAAGAAGAATAGCTGCAGTATGTTCTTTCCACTGACTCTATAACTTCTATTGTCTCACTCATACTATTGGTGAGCTGATTGCTGGAGATATTCAGAGCTTGGTTCTGCAAGTCGTTCACATGAAGAACTCCTATTGAAGTACAGTGTTTGTGACCTGATCGCTGCTCATCACATAGGTTGCAATCAAACATTATTATTGTGATTCCCCCCATCTGTCTGTTGTACCCATCTTTTGTCTCAGAGAGTGTCAGCTCTTCAGGGCAGGGACCGTCTTTTTGTTCTTTATTTGCACAGCACTTAGTGCCGAGGAGCTGGGACCTCTAGGCCCTATTGCAATACAAGAAATACATAATAATAAATACATAATAAATAACACATAATAATAAACGGCCAGTAAAGTCCTCTTAAGATCCGTGCAGGACATCACAGAAGAGTTGCAAACCCAGCTGACATCACCACTGTATCTTCTCTCTGCCAGTAGCCAGTACCAGATGTTTCAGAGGAAGGTGTGAAACTGCTACAACGCCAGTTATACAAAAACATGCCTCACAAGCCTGAAGGCAAATGGTCCTATAACGGCATGGTATCCATTGCCCCAGGACACTGTGCATCCAGGAGGTATTGTTTCCCACTGTCCCATGCAAGAAGGGAGAGCATGAATTTTGCTACACACATAAAACCAACCAAGCAAACAGGAAAACCACTGCCTTTATGTATTATTAACAGAATTCCAAGAGGTGTCTATATACCAAAACTGGGACACTGCCCTTGTCCTGTTTCCTTCCATCCCTTCTTTTGTCCATCACCTCAGATATGCTGCAGTGAGAAACATGGTGGTGGAGCCTTGTGCCTGTGATAACGGGAACTGGCCCATTCCTAGAAAGGAAACGTGGGGGAGGGGTGCAGCAGAAGCCCAGGTTCGATTTTGCAGAGGCAGTTGGAACTGCCTTGCTGAATACAGGATCTCTTGCAAGCACCTTGAGCCAGTGTGATTCCTGAGCACTACAGTACACTTTTGTATGGGAGCGAGACTTGCACCTTGCACTCTCATCAGGAAAACAGGCTCAACAGCTTCCACATGCGTTGTCTTTGTCGAAGTTTTGGAATCTCCTGGAGAGACAGAGTCACCAACCTTGAGGTGCTCAAGCAGGCCACCAGACCCGGGATGGACACACTCATTAAACAGAGACCCCTCCACTGGCACAGGCATGTGTGCCGAAGGAATGCTGGGCACACCCTAAAGGACGTCCTCTAGGGCCAATTGGCATCTGGAAAAAGACTGAAAGGCTGACAAAAATTGCGTTTCAAGGATGTGTGCAAGCGAGATCTCAAAAAATTGGATGTGGATATGGATAACTGGGAAGAGCACACTCAGGACCACAGCCTTTGGAAACCAGAGCTCAGTAAAGGTCCCCAGCGGTATGAGGGGAAGCAGTCCAGCTTAGCAGAAGAGAAAAGCGCTCACAGGAGGCAGATCCCAAAGGTTTGAAACGCCACCTTTAAATGTGACAAATGAGGCAGAGATTGTGTGTTGCTCTCGAGTGGCTCTCCTCAGCCACAACTGCGGCTGCCGTAAAACCAACTGAATAAATGTATTACCTCTCAGGGACGCTGACCTGTGGTTCTTTGAGACCGAAGGACACCTACTACAGTGCCCATGCGGAGCGTCTCTGTAGCCACTGGTGCTCTGGCAGGCCCCTGGGCCTGTCTGTATGCATTTTCACTGCAGGTTCAGAGCATTAGATTGTCAGCCCTTTGTCACTTTACATGCCCCTGTCATGGGTCGACTTACATACTGAGGCATGGTAAAACAACATATTGGTCCCTTCTGACCTATGAGTCTATGAGTCTATGAGTCTATAACTAAAGAGCAGTAATTCACTTCCTAAAGCTGGGATGTAGCATACAATCCTCTCCCTGAGGAGCAGCCATCTTTGTTGGACAGGGCATAGGGGTGAGATGGGGAAGTCATATCCCCTCCCTCCCTTGCCACTCCCCAAACTTTCGGTGGTGGGTACCTTGCGGGTGTGCTTTACTTGGGGGCTAGTCCTTGTACTCAGCTCAAGACAACGATTGTCACTATGGCAGGTGCACCTCATTGGAGAACCACAATTGTGGCCTTCCCTTCCATTGTGTATGTGACACTTCCCAAGGGTGAGACACCTCACAATCAGCCACCGTGAGGGGGAGGAAAACTTGCCTGTGCCCACTGTCAGTCAGCGCCCCGATTCCACCAGCCACTGGCAACACAAGCTCCCCTCTGGGCCAACGTGGTCCCCCTGCCCCTCTACAGGTTAGTGATAGGCACGCTCCAACCCTTGGGCCCTTGGAGCATCTCCTGGGAGCGTTCAATCCCAGATCCACTGGACACTCACAGAAATCCCCAAAAAATATTCTCAAAGGAACAGTACACCCATGCTAGCTACACCTTTAGATCACAATCCGCTTAACAAGTAGCCCTTAGAGATGTTTCCAGTAAAAACAAGTACAAGTTTATTTAACAAAAAAAGAGATCAAAATAATAGCAAGTAGAAATATTGGAAATAAAGGGTAAAATATAATTATAACATGTATACTAGAGCCTAGACTTAATTAGCAAGACATTTTTCCTGTCTAATGAAGTTTAGCTCGCTCAAAGTCTTTCTCTTTGCATTTTACAGCCAGGCTGCCTGTGACCCTCTGTTCATAAGGCAAGCACTCTGGCAGCTTGTCCCCTACGTGGAGAATGCAGGATATTTCTCTTCCAGTTAGTTTGAACATGCCATTGTCTTCTTTCACAAACAGGACACCTCTGCTGCATGATTTTTCCTGTAGAGACTCTCATCTGCAGACTTCACAATCTCTATGCTCAGTCTGTAATTAGGCAGCTTCTATGAAGGACACAATGTTCAATTTCCATATAGACAGACAGATAGCTAAGTATCTCCTACGTGAAAGCAACTTATTTCTCACCCTTTAGTGACCAGCCCCAACTCACAGGCCTTAAGAACATAATTTTCAGTATAGATATACACAACCCCTTACAAATTAGCCAGGCATACATTTCACAATGATTAGGATGACTGTTGTGGATTTCAGTGGAGATCTTACATGCCACCCTTTATGAACTAGCGTGTAGCTATTAGACCCAGGAGATCTCTTCATGCACCCCTCTTCCACCATGTCCTCTGTCCGTTGGCATCAAGAGGTCACTGGCTCACAGTGTTCCCACAGCCCTAGGCAATTACAAATACATTTTTCATATGTGTATCATTTTATTAGGGGCCAGATTCTGACACCCTTACTCATGAGGAATAAAATGCCTCCCTCCAGGAGTGGCTCCATTCACTTCATCATGACTCCTTGTGGAGGAAGGCATTTAGCCACCTGAATTAATGTACCAGAATCTGACCCTTGGTGTTTAGTCTCCTAATTGCCTGCAATAGCCTCTCTCGAAGAAATTGCTGCCTCCTTCTCCTCCCATGATCCTTCTGTCTCCAAAGGGGGAAGCTGACCTCTTCCCAGAGGATTCGGCTGCAACCCCATCTGCCAAGCAAACTGCTGCAGCTGAGCCCGTTTGACCGAGTCATGCATCCTGTGTTGTATTTTTCCATCACTTCTTGAGACTATGTCTGAGAAGATCCCATCTCTGTTGTCTGGAGTCCACGGCCCTACTGATACGTTTAAGGAAAGGCCCTCTATGATGTTGATGTTGATGATTAAGCTGGTGAATATTGCAATCATCAGAAAGTGAAATGATGTTAATATAAAACGAGCACAGGATCTACTCTCTTTCTAATTCAATTACCAGCACAGTCATGACTAACTGCCCTGTGGTGATGTAGCTTTAGTCATGTCATTAAGATCTCAGATTACATGTGGTGATACTTCCCCTTTCTCTGCCCCCAGCAATCACGCCTGGGTTTCAGCCTATCACAGCACAAACTGAAACAAAATCACCAGGGGTTAAAAAAAGCTAAATTGGATTACAGTTGCACTCTTCAGAAAATAGAGTATTGCCAGTAATTGGATTCCATTGAATAAATATCCCTACATTAGTTTACATCGCATTAGTATTCTGACATTATTGTAATTTGCTTGTCCACAAATAAGTGCAACACAGTGCACGGCATCCAAACAATTGATGTATACTGAGCGTTCATGTTTTAAAGATTAAACTGGGTCCTGGGTGAAGCACTAATACAACTTTAGATTAAAAAAGGGCCTTTCTCTTTCAATAACGCTGGAGAATTAAAAGCCAGATCATGCAGGGCCTGATTCAGCTCACTGAAGACACCGTGAGTTCTGCCGTTTATTTCAGCAGATGGGGGACCCTTGGAAGTTCTTCTTTATATTGCAGACAGTAGTCTCCCACAAAGCGTTAGCCGCTTTCAAAAAGTATAGGACCAGATTGCAATACCTCCACTCGTGTTGGGTAGCATTTTACTCCGCTTATTAAAGTGGGACTTCTTCTGGAACTACTCAGTGTGAATAAGGGTGTCGTCATCTGGCCTTTAGGAAGACCCAGAGCCTATCCCAAAGAACTTATAAAATAAAAACCCAGAGACAGAACGGGTGAGGGAAAGCGGCACTATATATAAAAGCTAAGAGGTCAGGGTAATGGTACGGATGTGACTTCCTGGTTACAGGGTTATGTGCATCAAATTTGATAAACTGATTGTTGTCCCAGAACTGAACACAGCATTTGTAGTCTCACCATCACTCATGGTCTATGGTTGGGAACCAAGTCTACTATAGCTAGGAGCTGGGTGCCTACTTCCCTTAGGCTCTTTACTGATAAGCCATTTTCAAATTTAGTGCAACACTAAAGGGCCATGTATTCACTCCACAAACTGCATAGGAGAGGAGCAAAATGGGTTGAAAAATCCATCATATGTATAGAACTGAAGAGCCAGGTGTTGGATTGGACCAGTTCGCAGCAGCTCAGTGAGCTCTCGTTACAGCTCTGAAGGCTGTCATCATGTACTCCAGACCCTATGTTTTAATTTAAAAATAAAAAGCCTCTTCTAATCCTTGTGGTTGCAAAGAAAACCTTCCAAACTTGAACTGCATGTGAACTGCCTGAGAAATGATCATCCGATGAAGATCTGCACAGTCTGCCATGAGCAGCACCTCATGTTGGTGAAACAAATGAGCAGAGCTTGGGAAAATACTGCATGTATCTGTTTCCACTCTGATCCCCTTAGGGGAGCAGTACCACCACAAGATGCTCAACCCAGCCCTTAGGACCACTAGAACCCCTCTAGATTCTAATAGAAAAACCTAATGGCTGGAGCTGTGCAGCTCCAGAGAGGACTGTCCGGAATCAAGAAGGGGCAATATCCTGATGGGGATGCCCGCTTACTGTGACATCATTTCCCTACCTCCAAGCCTTTCAGGGATTATCCAGGTGTATTGCCCCTTCTGATGAAAGAACCTCATGAGGATGGTCCAGAATAAGCCACGAGTGGCCAGGCCATGGAACCATGACGGAGGCTGGAACTAACAAGGAAGCACAGGTTTTCCACACGCATAGCTCTAACCTCTGACAGGTCTCTGAAGATCTGAGCTACCACTAAAATCTCTGTGCACTTAGGCCTGTAGTGAGGTGGAGCGGCCTTCCTCTGAGCCAGAAGGGGAGGAACCACCCTCTGCTCCCTGGTCGGCAGAGCCAAACTGGGCCTGACTCTTGCACAGGAAGCTGAGAGGTGGGATAGGAAGAATTAGAGGTGGGACCTCCATCTCAGTTGAGCCAGAACCAGGGAAGGAGACAGACATTTCTAGCCTGCTGAAGGCCTCCAGCTCCACTACCAAGCCGGGAAACTCCTGCACCATATAGGAGATTGAGTGCGGAGGGAAGTTGCTGGGGCTGCTGGATGCCATTTACCCAGAGGAGACCTAATGTGGAGAGCAGCTCCCTTGGACTATGGAGTCCAATCCCCAGAGTGTGGTAGAAAGGAGGCCAGGGAAACCAGACTTGAGTTAGGTTTTGCTGTCAGAGCAGGAGTCAGTGTGTTTTGGTAGGATCCCAGCTGACCCAGTGGAGGAGCCCTCTTCCACTGTCAGAACCCTGCACTCAGACCCAGTGGAGTAAGGTGGGCCCAAGTTCCCCTACCCCCTGTTGCCAACCCCATCCCTGGGGTGGCAGCCTCTCCACCTGAGGCTGACTGGCATGTGTTTGCCTACCGTCTGCCCAACCAGAGAGCTGCACTCAAGACTGCTTATTGGTTACTGCTCTGCCCTTCCCAGAGCTTCATAGACTGCTTAGTGCTCTGCCCTGCCTGATGGTCAGAGTCCCTCGAAACCACTTAGTGCTGTACCCTGCCCAGGGGACCAGGGCCCTAGCCCACTGATTTGCTAATTCACCTGCTACTTGACTGCAATCTCTATGACATAATGAGGCTGAGTGGCCTTCCTCCAAGCCAGAGGGGGAGGGATGACCGCCAACCCACCACAAAGCCAAAGAAGGCTCTTCACATTTCATTGAAGGAATGGATCACTCCACAGATAGAATAATTCAATGGAAACTGCTTCTGATCCCACTCCCACTGGAGTCAATTGAAATACTCCAATTGTGTTCAGTGCGAGTTGGATCAGGCTTTCTATGAGTAGGGACAATATGGTGCTAATATGTCATGCACAATAACGATAAGGTTTAATTGTGCTGGGCGGCAGTTAACTGAAATGAGTGTTAGGTAATGACCCAACACATAACTCGGAGGTGGGAGAAGAGAAGAAGGAATCAGCGCATACAGTACAGAAGAGGGGGTTAACAATGGCTGATATACTCATATGTGACATCCATGTTATGGCTCAGTAGCCATAGAAATCATAAAACCACCATGTACAATTAGATACAATCTGTCATCTGTATTTCGTTCTAAGTCCAGCACTAACACAGCATGGTTACTAAATTCATTCTTCTGTCTTAGAGATCTCATGATCTTTCCAAGTCAAGGCTGAGGTCGCTGTCTTCTGACCACAAAAACCTTCTGTTTTCTGCCTGATTTTTATAACCTGGCCATCACTGAGTTAATTAGTTGGATTTTATTTTTGCATGTGGTATTAGCCTGGGGGGAAAAAACAAAACAAAGAAATGAAACAATTTCATACACACATAAAAATACATAAAATGGGATGTAAACCCATTCCTCTGATCAATGTGCATATCTGGATATTTTAATAATTAAAAAAGGAATGACATAAATCACATTTTAAATTGATCTCACATTGTAGCTGTTTTTAGCATCTGTGTTTAGAACAGCTGGGAGAGGGTGTTCAGTTGATTTTTATTTTTCATTTTGGTTACAAATATAAAAGTTCCCATTTTGTGGGGGGAGGGAGAGTTGGACCACAGGCAGTAAAAAACATCCAAACCACCATGTTGTTAAAAATCACATGCAATTTCTGATCCCATTTTAAGCACAAAGCACCTTCGCTCCATTTGGCAAAAGAAAGAGCAATAATCCAGGCGCTGGCTTTTGCTAGTAAGGCAAATCTGAGGAGCAAAAAAACCTTAATCTTAGCAACAACAGGATTTGACATTTTAGACCAGGAGCTCTGGACAAAAAAACAAAACACTTTTTGGAAAAGTTAAAAGCTGAGCAAGAATTTTTTTCAAAGCCTCTTTTGGGGGAAAAATAAGGGCTTTGCTCTAGCAACGGTGGAGAAGCCCAGACATGTCCAGCGCAATGTGGCTTCATTCAAGTGGAAGACATGTCCTCACCTGGTAAAGACTCTCTTTTTGCCCCTCCCGCTAGCACCAACTGCAATGGTGCACAAAAAGGACTTTATTTACTAAAGGCCAGGTTCTGTCAGCTGAACCTTACACTGACATAAACCTTACTCTGTGAGTAGTCACATTATAATAAGCAAGAAAGGGACAGAGAATTTTGCCCTTAAGGTATGTATTAATTTTGAATTTATAATACACACTTATTGCATGTCTACATTTATCATACACCCCTATCACCAGGGCATGTATGCATAGTTATTAATCAATACACAAAGGACGATATTCATCCACCTAGAGTGCACATGCAAGGTCTTATATGCCACTTATGCTCTGGAATCTGCACTAAGAGCAGAGTGTCTTCATATTTGCAATTTGATGTCCATTGAGAAAACCCCTCCCTCTTCAGGTCCTTTCTCCATGCATCCAAAAGGTTGAGAGGTTTCCCTACCAGGCACCCTTGAAGACCTGGTGAGTAAGAATGATGCAACTATGTTCTTACCTCTCCTGTGGGCTTCAATGTGGCAGAGGCCTTAGATTTTATTCAGCTTTTATTGACTCAGACTTAGGATGCAGTAACAAGCCTCAGGGTCTGTTAGGCGTTATTAATAGGCAGATCTAGCATGTCCTATTAGACATAGAACTATTATCATGGCTTTGCTTAATCTGCATTAGTAACCTTACAAATGGCAAGATTTCTCTACCATGTTAGAAGCAAAAGTGAAAGTAACCCTAAACAAGCCATGAACCTGGCCAGTGACTCTGGGCAAGCTGAGTAACAGTGAAGTGCAAAAAAGTAAAACCCCAACCTGAATTCCATAAAAGTAGATTAGTTGCATTAATAATCCAAAGTGTTATCCCTGACATGTGGACGGACACATTTCTTGTGAACGTACGAGGTCAAATTCTCATCTCATTTACACTGTTGCAACCAGATTGTGGTCCATGACATTTATGACCCAGATATTTTCTCTTGGATTTTATTGTTAAACCTTTGTATTGAAGTCAGTGTAAATAATCACCCCCATTCCCAGCAAAATAATATTGGGCCTAACCTTGATCAGATTCTTATAGGATCAGGAGATCAAAGGTGTTCGAAAGGGAGAGCACCTATGAGAGTTAGATAATTGAATCAATGCATCCTTCCGAGTGCAAGACATAGAGCTTGATCCGTCTCTCATTAAAGTCAATTGGAGGCTTTCCATTGATTGTGATAGGAATTGGATTGGGTTCATAACCCTCATCTAGAGGTCACATGCTGATAAAATGATATTCTACTTCCTGCTTTGGTGGGTTTCTTCTTATTATCCTTTTAAAATAAAAATATAATGCCATGTACCCTGGCTTTCCATTGGAATTGATTTGCAGGAATTCCATGCAGGAGAGAGAAGGGCTGATTGCCACTGGCAAGCCCTTTGTTTTTTCAGTTTGTGATGTGAGTTTGCTGCCTTCCAAAACCAGAGTGCTCCTTTTTTGCCCATACAGAATGGGTGCATTCTGTTGTGCATTGTGCCTTGTGCATTCTGTTATCTCCCCCGTGTGGAAGCTCAGGAAAGCACTCAAATCCGGGTGAAATAACACACTTCAGAGAAACAGGCTTTGGTGGGGAGATGACAGCTTGACTTTATACGGGGACTGTTGGAAATTAAACACTGTCTGTAAGTATGACTATTAAGCTCATTCTGCAGGGTGGGGCAGCTCTTTCCCTTCCACTGGACTAGAAACTGGGGGGGAAGATGCATTAAAATTCTTTCATTGAACACAGCTGAACTGAGAGGAGAGCCAAGCACGGCCCTGCATCTCTACGCTGCAACAGCCTGTGGAGGAGGATGAACTGAAATGGCTAGGGGCTTCCCTGCAGCTGTTGATGCGCTAGTGTCAGACTCCCTCTGGCAGACAGCCCAAAAAGTAAAAGAAAAGGAGAAAGAGAGACAGAGAGAGAGAGAGAGAGAGAGAGAGAGAAATGAATGATAGCATCTCCTTCATTTGCCTGCTCCCTTCCTCCACTTGAAATCAATTCACATCACCAGGCAAAAGAACATCTGTCTACAGGAAGGAGAACGTGTTCAGTTGTCAGTTCTAACAGGTATTAAAATCATTATTATGAGCACACACATCATTATCTGTGGAGTATGTGGTAAATCCATTCCTACAGAGCCATCAGGCAGGCCAGCAGCTTCCTCTACCGTAGATTCTACCAAGGATGTGATTTACATCTAACAAGCTCCCAGGGCTGGAGGAATATCCATCTGCACCTGCCACTGCTCCCTGAAGTGCGTGCTGCAAGTGTTTACCGTGAGAAATGGATAATACAGTTGCTTGCTTGAGCCTACTGCCATTTCCCCATCGCGTGCCCTCTGTAAAGGGATGGTAATTGTTTAACGCAGCAGCCATAGCACATGGCGCCTTGTCTCTGACAGCGAGCCGGTTGTCTCAAGACTCAAGTTTAACTGAGGTAGAAAATTGTCATTAGTTGCAGTGGTGAGTAAATCCTCCCTAGAGACACAGGGGTGGCTTGTTCGTGTTAGTTCCCTGTGGCGTCTGAGCATCCGGCAGCATTGCTTTGGCGCATCGAGCTGCAGACTCAGTGAGGGTTGCAACCCCACAGGAATACACATGAATGGACTGCATTGGTCCTCTATGTTGGCGCTAGTGGCCAGGACCACACGCTGGAGATGGGCCTGAATAAAGATTCAAAGGCCTGCCTGAACATGGTGGAAGCTAGTGTGCTGATCTAAATTCGGAGGTTCCCCTCTCTGGAACATGCGGCACCTACGAGTTCTTCCACCTATCTATGGAACTTTTCTGGGCCATATCACCATCTATCGGAGCACTCGGCAATCTTTTGTGTATATATTTATCCTCACAAGCTGCAACACCCCTGTGAGGTAGGGACGTGCTCTTGTCCTCATTTGACGGATGGGAAGCTGAAGCACAGAGGACAAGATTCCCAAAGGGAGTTAGACTCAGCATTGCAACACCTAGACCCTAGGCCTCCTGTTGCCTAGTGGAATCCTTAGCCCTGAATTAGTCACTGTGGCTCAGCATGGGCTGAGATAAACACCTAAGAAAGGGATCCTCAGAAGCCAGCAAGCAGAGTGGGTAGCTGCAGAACCTAGCCAGGAGGGGCATGCAGAGGAAAGGGATGAGGCTTAGAGCCCAGCTCTCTTAAATCTTGTTGATCTGGGTTTTAGGCACTGGACTGGAGTTGGGCATGTAAGCCAGTCAGTCCTTTTATCAGGAAACAGAGAGAGACACCACTCCTGCCCCATTAGAGCCAAGAGCCCTAGGACATGGACTTGAACACAGATCTCCCAGGACGGTACCTTAACACCAGGCCACTGGCTATAACAGGGTGGAGCTGCCTCAGTCGCTCCTGTTTAAACTGTTCTACTTTGCATTACATAATTAAATGTTCGTTGGGCCAGAGAGAAAGTGAGAGATTGATGCTATAGCCCAGTGACTAGGGCACTCACTTGGCATTTGAGACACTCAGGCTCAAGTCCCTGCTCCACTAAACAATTAGTTATTTGGACAAAGTGGAACATCTTAAAAGGAGGAACTGAGAGGGAGCCTTCCTATAGCCTGGTGATCAGGGCTGGGAGGTGACAGGGAGATCTGAAGCAGGGTCTCCTAAACCAGTGTCGCAGCCACTGGGATATTCTGTGGAAACTACCCCCACGGCAGCCTGAAAAACAAATTTCCAACCTGCTTGTCCCCAGCTGCCTTGTGTGTGAGGTTTGATCCAGTATGTGCCCTCTGAGGACACCTACCAGGTCTGGCCCTGCTGGGGAGACAGGCGGGGAATGCTTCATTTGAGAATTCTGCTGGGGCGTGAGTGGTGGCTCCAAGCAGTTCATCAACTGTGGGCCGGCATGAGATTGAGGTAGCTTTGTGCATGACCACTGGCGGAAACCCAGGTGCTGTGGGGCCTTTAAGTGCCTACAGGGCTGGGCAGCAGCTGAGCAGTGGTTTTGAGGGTGCCAGTGGGGCCTAAATGTTGGACATAGGTACCTAAATAGTCAGTAGGGTACCTACGTACCTTTGTGGATCTAGTGCTGTGAGACTAAGGCCCTTGAGAGTTAGGTGCCTACATACCTCTGAAGAGCTGGGCCTACGTGACTTGTCCAGGAAGCCAGAGAAAGGGATTGAACTCAAAGCCCAGCCAAGTGCCCTAACCACTGGACCCTCCTTCCTCTCTTGACTTTTTCTGGTGAGATCAAAAGAATCCTGCCATTGGGAAAGTTCGAGTCTTGATTGGGATCTGGTCTCTGAGGCTCATCTCCACTCCCATGTGCAAGTACTGGGTGCCTAGTCATTGGGGAAAGGAATTTGCTTAAGGAGTAAAGGGCTGGAAATAACAGCATCCAGCAACACGCCTTACCTGGCACGTGCTGCCTCAAGTTATGAACTCAGGGCTTGATTCAAAACTTGCAGAAGCCAATGGGAGTCTTTCCGTTGTCCTAATTGGGGAGGCAATTACCAGTGGCTGTCCAGCTCCTCTCTCTCTCCTTTTCCTTGCTAGTTGTTATTCCACAGCACTGCAGAAATGGTTGTAGTTGGCTGTCTATGGTGGACACTCATAGGCCAAAAACAGCATGTGAAGATAGGGGGAGAATTGAGGATGCGCCATGTATTTCTGTCCAGGGATGACGATGCAGTGCACTCTTTGCTGCAGTTACTAATGCAATGACTTCTGGCAAAAAGTTGGGCTATGCAAACGAGAACTAGTCTAATGGCTAAAGCAGGAACTGGGTACTTCATACTCTATGCTACTGCCTTGCTGATTGATGCTCTCCATGCCTTAGTTTACCCATCTGTAAAGTATATATACTGTTACCTCTCTGGAGCATACTGAGGCTTAATTATTGCTTGCAAAGCACTTTAAGATCCTTGTCTGAAGATGGAGAGGAATTTTCCAGTGTTTAGAGTGCAAGACGAAAGGTCAGGAATGATGTTCTGCTCCTAGCTCTGCCACTGACACCCTCACAGTCCCTGGGCAAGTCACTTCACCACTCTGTATCTCAGTTTACCCGTATTTAAAATGCAGATAATAATACTGACTGATTTACCTCCCAGGCACGTTGTAAAGATTCATTAATAAGCTAAAGTTTAGTTAATATTTAATTGCTTTAATATTTCATGTTTAATTAGCAAGAAGGAAATGAGAGATGAGACGGCTCATTCCCTCTGCTAAATATGTTCGGTTTGAGGCCTGCCAGCCTGGGTATGGTGCGGTTTTGATTGCTGAATCTATGCTGAATCCCCTGTAGCTACTAGACCACATAGCTATCTCATCATGACTACGCAAGGAGGTGATTCAGGTGGGATAACACTATATGGCGGGAGCCCACTTTCCTAAATGCCCAGACCTCTGCTACACCCTCTGTTTGAATTGCTTCATTTTCATTTGTTGCCATGCTCCAATTAAAAAAAAAAAACCCACAGTGAAGCAGCCGAGGTACAGATTGGAAGCTTCAGTCAAAAACTTTGTGGCTTTGGTAATCTCAGCGATTTATTTTGCCACAGATCACATTTAGTCACAGATTACAAGGTCAAAAGTCATTTGCAGAGTCTAAAGCTTGAAGCAGGACTTTCAGAAACATGGGTGTTCACTGATGTGATAGACATGGCAATTAGAGACTCTTTCTGCCTGTGTTTGATTTATATGATCTCTGTCACCCTTTCCTTTCAGAGCTTCCCTGCAGCAGCATGGTGGCTTAGCTGTGCTGGATGAAGCACACAGAGCCAGATTTCTAAAGGAACGTAGGAACCCAGAGACTCAGGTGAGTGCACGTGGCTAGATCAACAGTGGGATTTAGGCACCTAACTGCCACATTAGCCACCTGGCTCTGAGATGCAGCTCCTCAAAACCCAACTCAGCTGCCACCTACCCCCCAAAGGCACTTAAATTTCCACCAGTTAAGTCCCAGAGGCACCTAAATTACTCCCAGTAGACACAGACAATGCTGCTTAAGTCTTGACACTGCCGAGCTGGCTGGTGCCTAGCTCATGGCCGGATCAGAATGCTCAAATTAGGCCTTTCCCTCACCTAGCTCACCTGTGGGGCCTGAGCCAGTAGGCCTTTTCAGAGGCTGCCTACCCGATCCGGTCCTGCACAAAACAGTAGGGGTGCCCCTAGTGCTCTGACACCCCATAGCCTAGTGGTTTGCACGCTCCCCATGGATTGCGAGCGCCTTGGGTTCGAATCCCCACTCTGCCTAATTTGGAGAAGGACGTGACCCAGATCTCGCACCTTCCAACTGCGTGCGCTGGGAGACAGGTATGAAGTGGGTCTCTCCTGTTGGAGCTGTTCCACTGTGTATAAAATATTTAAATATTCATTGGAGCTGGGCCTTGAAGCTGACTCTCCCATGTTCTGGGGGATTGCTCTAACCACTGGGCTATAAGGTGCAAGGGGGACCCCACCACTACCACCTCCTCCTGCTGAGGAAGGGCTGACCTTGCTTAGGTGCCTAATTCCAAAAGAGGGCCCATGTTTGTGAATCCCAAGTGGAGAAAGGCACCTTCCCCTAGCCTGGATTTAGGCACCTGACTCCCTTGAAGGATGGGGCTTAGGAGACAGCCCTCCCCTCGGCATCTCCCATTGGCTAGTTTAGATGTCTCCTCACGCAGCAGACTAGCTTTTGTGGATCTCATTCTTAGGCACCTAACTTGGGGCTGTGGATTGCACTAGGCAGCAGAATGCCTAAAGTTAGGCATTGCCATGCTGATTTTAAGTCCCCTTTGTGCATCGAGCCCCTAGTGGATTTTTCAGAAGCATCCAGGCACCTAACTCCCCTTGACGTCAATGGGAGTTAGGCATACAGGCACTTCTGAAAATCCTATCTTCATCTTTAAGTACCTAAATACCATCAGCCCTTTTGACCAGAGTGGCTACCCAGTATCCGGGTCTTGTGGGTCCTTTCTGTTAGAGAGAAAAACTGATGATGGCATCCGTTACTTCTTGTTTATTTACAAAGAATGTCCAAAGTCCTGTTCCCCTGATCACAGTAGAAATCAAACAGCAAGAGACAGCTTTTTAGCTTACCGTTCCAAGCCTCTTTCCAATCAGCATTCTGCCCAAAATCTCTTTCTTTCTCTCAGCTTTTTCTCAGGTTTACCCTACAAGTACTTCTCTGGCTGTCTTTAGGGGTTTCTTGCTGCATTCCCTGTCTGCTTCTGTGGTGTTTCTGACCCTTCTCTCTCTCACACACACAGATAACTCCATCAAACAATACCCAACTCTCTGCATTTGCATTCAGACCCGAGGAAAAACCTTCAAGTGGCATGGCTCAAGTCCTGCACTTGCCCTTTGTTTTTGCGTGGTGGTTCCTATTGTTTCAGCTATCTATTTCATAAAGGGGCTTAATTGCTTTTTACTTGTATCCTAAATGATGATCCTGTTACACCCTCCAGTTTCAGTGAGGTTCACCAAAGTCACAGCATAACCATACCTTTAAAACTCTGGGCCAACAACTATCCAAATGATACAGCTACACACTGGCCAATGTAGAGGGTTTGGCTAATGTCACATGTCTGAATGCAGACTTCAGACATGCACAGGAGATTTCCGTTTCTTTGTGATGCTGTAAAAAGGATCATACTAGTCAGAAATGGAAATGCCCTATATGTTTACTGGATCCATTTCCACTGCAGGAATTAGTCTGCCATTAAAGGATGTATGCAGTGAAGACGGGCTCTGCATGGCTTGGTAGCTTGTCTCTCTGATCACAAGAAGTTGGTCCAATAAAAGATATTACCTCACTCACCTTGTCTCACTAAAGGATATATGAGATATTTAAGCTGATGGCCTCAGTTTCAGCAAGAAGAATAAGCAGCAATGGTGAAGGTAGCCATTATTTGCAAACATAGGGTGAAATGCTGACTCCATTGGACTCAGTGGCAATACTTCCACTGACTGTAGTAGGGCCAGAATTTCACCCATATGTTTTACATGATATTGTACCACACACATTCAGAGGCAGCTTCCATTGGTGACAATTGGCCCAAATCCGCAAAGGTATGTGATACGCCTAACATCCAATGGGAGTTTGGTGCCTAAATAGCTTTGAGGATCTGGCCTTACTCCTTGGAATCATGGAATAACAGTGAAACACAATCCCTCTCTGCTCATGCTTTGACCACTTTAAGTGCCCACTGTAACTCTCACTGAAGTCAAAGGAAGGACTCCCATTGCCTTCAAGGGGCATCAGACTGGACTCCTAATGTCCAAAAGTCAACTGCCTCAAACTCTGTGCCGGTAGAGAAACACTCCTGATGAATGGAGGAGGCACTGTCAGGATGCTCACATGCACATCGGAGCAGAATTAATCCCAGTCATCACAAAGCTGTATTGGAAATAGAAATAAAACCTGCTATATAACTTCATTCAGTGATAGCCATTGGTCAGAAGGACAGCTGCAAAAACTGACAGATTTATGCAACAAGGTGCTAAACCCTCTTGATGCTCTGAGGTCATGTCTACTACGCTAGGAGCATTTTGCTTCTCTGGATATACCAGTACACTATACCAGCAAAGTGCTCCTAGTGTGGACACAGTTTATACCAACAAAACTGCAGTTTTGCTGGTATAATTGTCTGCAGCATGGACTTTTGGTGGCAAAAGGGCCCGTCACAAATCACACTTCTTCACACCCGATTCTCATAGCTACGATGGCAGTAGTCTATAGTGCAGACATGGCCTGACATTCTGGCCTTTCAAGAAGAGAACTGAAGGGATAGGAATGGAAATGATATTTCTCCTTAAAGTGCACTTCCTTCAGTTAATCATAATTAAGAAATAATAATAATGTGAGACCAGATCCCCAGATCTAAACAAACCTGAATTTTGGGAGGAATTTTAAATCTGGATCCAAACCATGATCCATATTTTTAATCTCTAGTTTAAAAGAAAGGCAGGAAATGCGTATGTAAGGTTGAAGATGACATGTTGTTCATGCCCACCAGGAAAGCAGTGAACGAGGCACAGGATCAATAGGCAGAAAATTTAGACCTTGTTTCCAGTTGTGGCCCAGCTTTGGGGTGTGAACTTGGGCAAGTCAATTAACCTCTCTGGACCTCAGGTTCCCAACCTATAAAATGGAGCTAATGAAACTTACCCTTCTTTACAAAGGCCTTTGAGGTCTATGACAAAGTCGTAATTATTACAATTAATTAGGGATTCTGCTTTTCAATTTCTCTTTTTTAATGATTTTCAGTGTTTATTTCTAGCTACTTTAATGTCTTGTAAATCCATAGAAAAATTATTTTTGCCAGAATTATGACCTGCAGCTGTTCAAAGAGAAATCAATGGTTTCATTAGGAATGAAATAAGGTTAAAAAAAACCCCAACCCTGTAAAATGGCAACACATAAAGGGAGAAAAATACTATAATAATGTACAGACAGGGATACTCTGTAATAAAGAAGAAAAGGGAATTAGTACATATAACCCTCAGACTCGTTTTAATGAGAATATGTATTTTATAGACTCCAGATGTTAAGAAAGCTGCTCAGATGTGTACATCATAACAAGGAAATGTATCCAGTGACTGACGTGTCTAAGCAGAGTCTTTCCAGTTTCTTTTGTAGTTTTGATCTTCTCCCTGTAACCCTAACTCAATCATCCAGAGCTTTATTCCCAACGTGTTCTTCTGAACCCCCTTTCCTCTCCACCCAACTTATCAGCCCTTCCTGAGGCCGCTTGCCTTCTAATGAGATGTCAGAAATTCCCTGCAACCCAGTGTAATCACATTCACACCAATTATCTCCCCAATGCAACACTCTCAATTTCCTTCCTTGTCTGATGTCTTCACTAGCTAGGTTAGCTTGAAAGCTTCTTGAAAGAGAGAGTACCTTGGCTCAGATGCTCAAAAGTGTTTAGGGGCCTAACTCTCATTGAAATCAACAGGAATTAGGCATCTAAATATCTTTGAGGATCTGGCCCCTGTCTGCTATGTCTCTAAAGCACCATGCACACCCTGTGGTGGTTTCAATAATGTTCTACTTTCAAACCATTTTCTTCCTGTCACCCAGACCTGTAACCCACAGGGGATGCCTCTAGAACAATAACAATGCTTCTGTATCTGTATTTTTTAAAATCCATCTAGGATTTTCTGTCCCTCTTCTATAAAGTAGCAGATGCAGTACAGACTGTGGCTTCTGGGTGCATGCTCAGAAAGGAAAACCTTAGCAAAGGGATCAAAGAGAAAAAAAACAGCTGCGAAGGTGCTGAAGAACTAACATGTTTTGGGGTGAGTTGCTGAGCCAGGTTGGAGGAGATGAGAGCAGAGCTGGAGACAGGTATTAGGAAGGCAGCAATGAGTTTCGTACTTCTGCACAATTTCAACCACACATGAACTGAAGCTGATTCAGATAATAAATCCTGATCCAGGTGGACATTTGGCCCTTAAAATGGCACTGCCAGCCCTTGAGACCAAAAATGAATGTCTAGGTAAGTGCTAGTTTAGCAAGTTACAACTTGCTGGAGGCAGGTTAATGGTTTCACGACCAGAGTGGGAGAAACTGTTTTGATTCTTTGGGTTAGTCCTTTTTACTAGGATTCCACTTTTGCATTTTAGTGTTTGTTTACCATAGCACATGGCAGCCCCAGTCAGTCACATTTTACTAGGGGTTGTACAAACAGAACAAATTGATTGTCCTTGACTCGGAGTTTATACATGGTCATCTCCTTCCTGTATTTAACATGTTTCCCCAACACACAACTCCAAAACTCCAATTTCCATGCAGAACACAATTCTCATCTCACACGCAAGCTGGCTGGGGAAGCAGCTCATTTTACCCCCCATGAGATTGGATTTGAAATCAGAGATGTAGGTAATTTGAAGGAAACTATTCCACTCAGATTCTTATACAGCGCCCATCACTGTAGTAATGCCGTGCCACTTTTTTTGTTCAGATTACGCTCACAACCTGAGCTGAATATCTGGGTTTGAAAATGATAACACAGTAAAGTTCAACGCTCAGCTCCCAAATATTTGCTCTAAAAGTTCTCCGTGAGGGATTAGATTTACCAGCAAGATTTAAAACTAACAATAACCCCCCCGCCTAGAAATGAAACCAGTAACCCGAACCGTGTATTACTTCTTTCAACAAGCAGAATTAAAAGGCTATTCCCAGCAGCGCTGATCATTTCTGTCTTCGGAGGAGACACGAAGAAGGCCCTGCACTGAAACAGAGAAACGCGTCCTGGCTTTTGAAAGTAACAAATAATCATCTTAACACATGCACTGGCTGCGGTGGAATCGAAGAACTCAGGTAACCCCTAGAGAGCAGAGGCTTTTCTGGTTTGTTTCGTTCACAAGGGCTGTCATTTATTCTGGGGCTCTGTCAATAGGGAAGGAAGCAGCGCGTTGCACCACCCGCCTGATCCCGACCCAGAAAGGGCTCTCCCCGCATAGCCAGATCGTCCTGAGAACGGGTCCAGGAGCTAGGGAAGAGGCGATCGACAGCCCCCTCGCCACCAGAGGCATTTATCACCATTTCAGCTGACCCCGCCGCCAAAGGGCCGATCAGTATTAACCTGGCCAGATCCGCTGGGATATTATTAAGATGCCGAGGGACCTGCCCGGCCCGCCGGGATTTCCTGGGAGCCAGGACCGGGGAAGAAGGGCGAGTCCATGTCCGGCTGCTGCTGCTGTGAGTTTTCTTGTCCCAGGCAAACTCCAGCGGGCTGCGAGTTACCCCAGGCTGTGCGCTGCTCCCTGGGGGACCCCGCTTGTTCCCACCCCTCCGGCAACAGCGAGCCAGAGCCGGCCTGGGGGGCCCGGGAGCCCCTCGCTCAGCCGGCCGGGGGGGGGGCGGCGGGAAAAGGCGAGCGGGCTCTTTAAATGCTGGGGGCTGCGCTCTCGCCGGGGGAGTCCAACACACACACACGCGGCAGCCGGATCTAGAATCCCGCCCCCCCGCACGCTCCGACCGGCTCCAGCCTGCGCTTCTTGCTCGCTCGCTCCGGCTGCCGGGCCGTGCGGGGGCGGGGGCCGGGGCCAGGTGCGGGCGGGCACGGATGGAGCCATGAGCCGGCGGCGCGCCCGCCTCGCCCCGCGCTAGCAGCCAGGCGGCTGCCGGCCCCGAACCCGCCGCCCCGGGCGCAGCCGCCCAGCAAGTTTCCGGGCCCAGGTGGAAGAGGAGGTCGGAGGAGGAGCCGGGAGCAGGTGAGGGCGGGCGCACCTGGCCGCGGCCGTGCGGAGGAGGGTGAGTAGCGGGGCAGGACCCGAGCCGGGGTGGGGCTGCGCGGCGCCGCCGGGGGTCCCCCCCTTGGCGGGGCTGCTCCCGGCCGGCCTGCGAGCAACAGGTGGGAGCGCCCCGCTCCGCCTGCACCGGCGGGGGAGAGGCGGGAGTCGCCGCCTCCCGGGCCGCTGCGGGGGGCCGCGCCTGCGGTGCACGGGACCCGCCGGGGGGCGCCGCCCTGCCTTTGTCCGGGCCGAGGGGCGGCGCGGGCGGCCCGTGGCCCCGCGCCCCTTGGCATCGCGCGGGCCCCCTCTAGGCTCGGCCCGCGGGACTGCAGCGCGCGCCGGGCTCCGCCTGGGCGGTGCGGGGCCGGGAGCCGCGCTCGCCTCCCCGCGCCCGTGGCTGACGGCGCTGTGGCTTCTCCTTGCAGCGGGCATGGGGAACCAGGTGGAGAAACTGACCCACTTGAGCTACAAGGAAGTCCCCACGGCCGACCCGGCGGGCATGGACAGAGACGAGGGCCCCAGGATCGGGGTGTCCTACATCTTCTCCAGCGACGACGACGAGCTGGAGCAGCAGCAGCAGCAGCAGGACTGCGCGGGGCAGGATGCGGGGGGCGAGCAGCCCGCCACGCAGCCGTACGATGCCCGCCTGCAGGAGGTGGAGTGCGCGGTCTATTACCGGGACGAGTGCGTCTACCGCAAGAGCTTTGCTGGGGAGGATGCTCCACCCGAGGAGCGGGAGGGAGGCGGGAGCGGGGCCCAGCTGAGCACCTACACCCCCGAGAACCTGCTGAACCGGTGCAAGCCGGGCGACCTGGTGGAGTTTGTGTGCCAGGCCCAGTACCCGCACTGGGCAGTGTACGTGGGGGATTTCCAGGTGGTGCACCTGCACCGGCTGGAGGTGGTGAACAGCTTCCTCACCGACGCCAGCCAGGGCAGGCGGGGCCGCATCGCCAACTCCCTGTACCGCTACAAGCCCCTGAGCCCGGCCCTGGTGGTGCGGAACGCCCTGGAGCAGGTGGGCTGCAAGGAGCGGGAGCTGAGCTGGAGGAACTCGGAGTGTTTTGCTGCCTGGTGCCGCTACGGCAAACGGGAGTTTAAAATCGGCGGGGAGCTCCGCATAGGGAAGCAGCCCTACCGCTTGCGGATCCGGCTGGGGGACAAACGCAGCCACACGCTGGAGTTCCAGAGCCTGGAGGATCTGATCATGGAGAAGAGGAGGAATGATCAGATCGGCAGGGCTGCTGTCATCCAGGAGCTCTCCAGCCACCTGCAAGCTGCAGAGGAGGAGGAGGAGGATCCAGGTGCCCAGCCTGCCGCTGAGGAGCACCATCGGGCTGCTTAGGCTGGTTGATGGGGATTAAAACTGAAGGCTGCGAAATTGAGCTGTTATAAGCCCTTTGGGCTGCTTCAGTGCAGCTTCATTCCAATCACATGTGAAAGGAAGGGGGAAAGCTGATTAAGTGTCTGTGCTTTAGTACTTAACTCCTTCAGTGCTTGGGGAAAGGCTGACTTAGTTGTAGAGGGTAAAACTCAGGGAGATTCCACCCCCCGTGTGCGTTACCCTCGCCCCCAAACCGTCCCCTGGCTGCTATAAGGTATGGTCTTGCATAGTGCTGAGCGCTTTCAGTTTCTACTGAGGTGAGAGGGAGATGAGGGTATTCAACACCATTAAGAAGGAGCCAGCGCCTTGTAGGATGGGGCCCTGTAGCTTTCAAATGCATGATTGACTGACTGACTGTCCCAGCTGGGGAGTTCATTTTCCCCCTGCAAGCTATTTACCTTCGTCTGCTGGTGCCAGACCTTTGTGGCTTCCCATCCGACCCCCAGTCCTCAAAGGATTTAAGGGATACATCACAGTTAACTTTGTGAAATAGGGTTTGACGTGCACATCTTAATTAAAGTAACTTGCAGATGGGCTGGGGGAATCCCTGCCTGCCTGTTTGAGAGTGGCTTCCTTTTGTGTACAATGGATTGTTTAGAGCTGAAATGTCCTGGTGGGGGTGGGAAATGACTCTAAGTGGAGGTTTGCTGTGATCAGAATTGCTGTCTATGCACTGTGTGATGCACTGAAACATTTTGGGACTCTAACAGCATTCCTTATGGGTTTGATCCTGCTCCCACTGAAGTCAGTAGCCAAGTTCCTAGTGATTTCTAGGGTGCAGGATTGGGCCCTATAAGCAGCTGCCTGTGTTTTAATCCATGGGGGCAAGCTAGAGAGAAATTTAACCCTAAGAGCAGTGGCCTACCCTTCTGGCCAAACCCCACCAGAGGTGGGAGTGTCTAGCCAGTATCAACATTGCATCAGTCTTGTTTTAAGCACTCAGATTTGTTTGCTTAAACACTTAATCATGGGAACTAAAGCATGTCTTGAATTCCACTGCCTTGGATATGTGGGCTGGCGATTAGCTGGTAAAATCCCTAATGGTAGGGGTCAGGGGAAGTTGCACAATGTCTTTGCACAGTGGTAAAAGTGCTGTAACAGGAAGTGATTGTGGATGACGGGGAAGCCCAGTATAGGGAGGAGGGGAGGGAAAGGGACTACATTCCCCAACTGGGAAGTTGTTGTACATTCAAAGCTGGGGAAATTCTGTTTTCTCCTACTACAAATAAATCCCTAAATTCAAGGTTCTGCTTTGTTTTTGTTGAGTTTTCCTAGCATGCAGCTGAGCGATGTCACTAGAGTAGGAAAGTGGGAGCAGTCATTCTCCTTGCGTGATCTCTCATGAAGGTTGCTTGAGTCCTCCTATCAACTAAAGGCATTGGAGGAGGATAAGGGGCTACACGTCTTTAATATTACCTACAAAAGTAGCACTGCTGAGTAGAGCAACTCTTTTTGAACTGGATCTCTTTTTAATCTCTTCAGTATACATTTCCTGTGGACTACTAATATAAACTTCCCTCCCCCTTAAAACACAATAGCTAAGAAACTAACCTGAGTATGAGCTAGAGTTAATTTTAAATAGTAGAAATCAATAGTTTAAAATAAACATGCAGTATATTAAAAGGACTGTTTTTTCTCTGCAGTTGATTACTTCACTGCTTGTAGCATAACTTTATTTTACAATGTCTTTTTTTAAGATTAGGGAGAGAAGCCAATCAATCATAAATAAACAGATACCAACCTTGGAGTAATTAAGACTATATGAAGCTGCTTTCATGTGTATGAAAGGAAAATTTGGCTGCAAATAGACTTCCATTGTTGTGAATCTTAAGAGGACAATGCTGAGTTTCCTCCCCCCGCCCCCATTAAAAAAATTTGTTACCTCTTATGAAGAGGCTTATTTGGGAAAAAAATATAGCAATTTAGGGGCGTTACACACTTAAACACGTTGCACCTTTTTCCTTAATACATGATTTCTATGTTTTAAGTTTAGGACGTGGATTTCTTGGCTCCTACAGAGAACTTTTTAAACATAAAACTCCTTTAGAATGTTGTAGCTCAGGCTTTTGTACTGATGAAATCTTTCCTTTCCTCAATATGCAGTTGAGTCATATGCCAGTTACTGTGATCATTAAACAAACATGCAATGTTGCTCAAAAAGCATGCAAACTAGCCATGGCTGAACCGAACTGTAATAAGGTTAACGTGGCTATTTCTCTGTTCAGCCACCATTAACTGTTTAAGGTTTGTATCAAGGGTATTTCTAAACAGAATCAAGGAGAGCTTCTCTCTCTCTCTCTCTGTTATTCTGAATAGAATAAGACAGACTTAAGATCAAACCATGTTGTTCTTAGTTCTGAAATTTTGTATGGAATAAAGTTTATTCACTATGTAAGATATGTATGTAAAATAATATTTTCTTACCACTATTTTTGAAAGTTAAAAATAATTCCATCATGAGATTCTTACATTTTGAAAGTAAGTTGTTATGCGCATTGTTTTGATGTCCCCTGAATGGATTTATTTTTTCTTTAGTGATCTAAAAAGAATTTTCTAGATCCTACAGGATAGAAACTGCTATAGTTCTCAAACACTTCATATCTAAAAGGTACTAAACTGTGTGCCTATGAAAATGCTTTTCCTCTGTATCTGAAGCATCTGAACTAACACTTAGACTCTTTTCCTTCTTCTGAGACACACAATCTGTTTGTTTTTATAACAGGACAAAACGTCTTCCTTTCTGGAGAACTGAAAGGAAAGCTTGTTAAGATCAAAGTGAAACTATTTTGTTGTCTCATGTAATTATTAATGCACACCTCTACTTAGCACAGTTTGGTACAAATCTGGAGCCAGGTAGAGTTACTGAGTATCAAGCTTGAGATGGAGTTACAGAAGAGCTGAGTGGGGAGCCTTACCCAATAATAGTTAAACCTACTAGAGTATTTCTTAACAGCTATGTCTCACCTTCTTGCTTGAGTTCAGTGATGCTTATGCTGTGAAATATAGAACATCCTATGTATTCTCTTTGCACCTAGAATAAATATTTCCATGGCGTTAAAACATGCAGCTAGAGAATGCGTGTAACTAGAATACATAAGTTTGAGCTACAGAGAATTTTTAAGAGGGGATTTGTATCCTCTCCTGCTGCTTCATCATATGTGAAGAACGACTGACAGTCTTGCATTAAAGCTTTTGCTGCTTGTGTTTTACCTTACTAAAATCAGCAACATCAAGTCTTCTTTTCCTGGGTAGTGTTAGAGGATTGCTTTGGAAAGGGATCAATCACACCTGGTAGAGTTGTCTTTTGAATCTTTAACTTAGACACTTTTTCTCCCAACTGTTGTTTAGGCATTGCTATTAAATAGATGCTAACTAGCACAAGCAAACCAGGTTTCAGCAGTCTGATTCAAAATCCCTCTTAGACCCTGATCCTGTAAGGAGCTTTATGGGAGGCTCAGGAGATGATTGCCGGAGAAGTATTGTAGTTACTCAGCTTTCAGTCTTCTGTGACTCTTTCCCATTTGCCACAGAGTCTTCCAGGGTGGACTAGACTAGAATTATTAGAGTATATATTTTAAACAAAACAGAAAAACACTTTTAAGCCTTTTACGCCTTTGTTAAACAGCACATAGATAGGTACACTTCTATTTTTTCCTTTGCAGATCAAATTTATAATATAGAAAATCCAGGCCTGATTCTTATACTGAGCTGAATTAAGGACCTGATTTAGCAACAGCCTCTAGGCATGCACTTAACTTTTAGCTCATGAGTCGGCTCCTTTGAAATCAATCAGTGCAGCTATTCCTTTCAGAATCTGGGCCTACAGGTCTATACTTAGCCCCACGGTGTAAGGGGGAGATCTGACACTGATCTGTTCAAGAGTGGGAGAGGAAATGAGGAAAATTCCCATAGAGGGGTGTTTTAAAGGGCAAATTTTGCCCAAATAAGGTGTGGGGGAATCTGGATCAAACAGCACAGACTGGACAAAAGTCTGCCCTCAGTTGCACCTTGAAATCAGTGGATGGCATGAGTTCAGCAGAGGGCAGCGGTCTGCTCAATAGCTTAGAGTTGTAAATTTAGGATGTAGCATTGCAGAATATCTTCCAAACTCTTCTGGCTGGTCATGTTAAAACCTTGTCTTTGTAAATGGCCCCAGAAGTGTAAATGGCAATGTGACTCCAGTTAGGAAATGCAGATGAGCTGTTTATTTCTGCAAGCTGTCAATGTTTTAGATGCAAAATCTTTTTTCTTGGAAAATACTTTCTAAGAAAACCTCTAGCTTGATTAAGTTGTTTGGAAAAACCTGATTTAAACACTTACCTTCCATTGGGGGGGGAGGGGAGGAGAGGAATAGTTCTAAGTTTATTTCAGGTTGTCCATTCTTGATTCTCTTTGAAGGCAAAGTATTGATTATAGCAACTGTTTAGAACAGTTTAAAAACAAAGAACACTAGTAATTTCAGAAACTATATTTTCTTATTTGAAAAAATATTTTCTTCAGCGTGAAAGAATCCAGACGGTGGGTCTGAACTTCGTTATACAGTTTTGTATCAATGAAACACAATGTCTTTTTTTAAAAATCGTTTTCAGATTTAATTTCAAATGTTTTCTCTCAGTACTAAACTAGGTAACAGATTGCATCTTACTGGGATAAATTTATTCCAAACTTTAAATGTGAAAGTTTTTTAGTCTTTATGAAAGACTTATCCCTGGTGTGTGTGAGCTTTGTGTGTCAGGTGCTTTGCCACCTGTGCTTTTTGACAATTAGCTGCACCAACTGTAATTATTACAACCATGTGGGAACAAATATTTTTGAAAGCAGAATTTCAATTTTATATGACAGATCAGCTATGAAAAATTAAGTAAATGTAGATAATTGCATAGTTTCTAAATGCAGTTTCTTATTCTTAAAGGAATCTACTGTATTACTCGTGTTGAATCAACCACATTTATGAATTGAAGTGCAGTGAAAAATCTGAGGTCGCATTCCTCATTGAATAGGTTTACGCTTTTAAAACGACACCCTTTTACTTGTGAGTTTAAAACAAAAAAAAATCAGGGTAACGTCAAACATCCATGGTTCAGACCATATTTTTCCATTAATGTTGAATTATAAAAGTTCTCTCTACACATACCTGACACTTTTATTTAACACTGCAACACTTCATTAAATCATCACAATAACTGTAATCGCAAAGTGATTTTTTTCCTCCATGAGCCTTTCTGTAAGCAGTCTCTTGTCAGTACCTGTTAAATTGTTAGTGCCAGTATCATTTCTTTACCTAAGAAAGACACCTGATTGTACCATTTCCTTCAAAATGAAGGGCATTGCATAGTAACTAAAATGAAATAAAAGATTTATAATATCTTTCCAAATCTTGTCGTGCTTTGAACTATATTTTTTCCAGTTGCTTGTTTGGGAAATTTTAGAGCGCTTTCTCAAAGTGGATGTAGCAGGTAAAAAAAACCACTTGAAAATCCACGTGTCCCTAGATTTCAAATGGGATTCAAAACAACTTTGCTTACACTGTAGGTCTGAGGGAGAGAAAAGCAATCTCTACATCGGGCCAGATCCTCAGTTGGTTTAAGTGTCTGTGACTCCACTTAATTTGAGGATCTGGCCCATCCTTAAGTATTAAAGTCAGCAGAAGATCATATATTATTTGTAGACACTGAGATGCGATGGCTGTCAATAGCTGTGAGAGTGAGGAGTGGGAGCACAATGAAGATTTCATGTAAACTCCCTGTAAGTTCCCAGCTGTCATACTAACCGTATGTCATGCCATGGATTCTGAAACTTTGGAGATCTTGTGGGATCTGAATTCTGCCCATTGATAAGCGTTCATAGCAGGAACAAAACCTTTAATAGTGAAGGTCATAATTATTAATAAGCCTGGATATCCTTAGGGTGAATGTTGTTGTTATAATTTGTCATGTTTTCCAGTGCCCATACTACTAAAACATTATATGACAAGCCAAACATACTTGTTCCTGGCGTGAAAGAGTTCTTTCTGGCTCCCACAACCAGACTGAGTTTGCTTATGCAAGAATGTTTTTGTTGACTAAAAGACCATCCAGAGTAAGTGTATATGCAACACGTTCTGTAACAAAATATATCTGATAACCATGCTAATAGAAACCTCTCTGGGACTTACGTTGCCCTTGGCATTTTACATACAGGAAACGCAAATGTGATAGAAATGGGATTGGAACAACGTAAGGAACAATGGCCCTGGTCTAGGCCTCAGGGAGCCTGGATTCAATTCAAGGCTCGCTACCACCTTTCTGTGTGTCTCTGCGCATGTCTTTCAGGCTGAGATCCTCAAAGGTATTTCAGTACCTAATTTCTATTGAAACTAAGGGGAGTTAAGCACCTAAATATCCTTGAGGATCTGGGCCTTTGAGAGGGTTGTCAATCCTGGAGGTTTAATCACATGACAATCTTTAATTCAAAATTAATCTTTAATTCCTGGAGACACCAGGACAATCCTGGAGGGTTGGCAACTCATACCTTAGGGTCAACTTTTCAAAGGAGCCAAAGGCCCATTTTCAAGAGTGATAATCACTGAGAAGCCGGTGTCTCGTTGAAAGTCTGGGAGCCCTAAAACGGGGCTGAAGCTTCCTTTCCCCTACGTTTTGTCTTGTTGCTTTAGACGAAGTGAGGAACTGCTTCTTGCTCTGCACAGTGGTTGGTACAAGGAGGCCCAGACCTCCTTTGAAACCTTGAGGTGCTACCATCGTAAAAAATCATGATTGTCAGAGGAAAGAAGAACTGAATGAGGATGTTCTGGACCATGAAACAGGCAACCCAATTCAAGGGATATGGATTAATTGAGGAATACAGTCCAGCATTCTTGTTAGCTGCTTAACCATAGACATTAAATGTCAGAGGTCATGTGTGAGAGGTCATGTGCAGTGAGAGCACCTGTGTGGAAGCTTGCATCATGCAATGGGGCCTGGGGCCAAATGGGCCTTCATACACATCCATGCAACTCCCATTGAACGCAATAGGCAACATTCTTTTCTGTTACATTGGGATCACATTGGTTTCAAGGGAGCTACCAGTTGTTGCTGATAGGAAAAATCTGGCCTAGTCAGAGCTATGCATGTTTTATCTGGGGGCAGAATTGGGCCCAGCAACTGTTGCACACAGTTGTCGCCGAGGGCCAAATCTGACCCACAACACTGTACGGATGGAGGACGCTGACAACATGGCAACCGTTTTTTTAAAGTGACAGGTCAGATTAGAGGATATGGCCAACAGTTGTAGAATGTGGCAGGAGTAACCCCTGTTGAATCCGAGCTAAAGACGGGCATAGCTTTGTTCTCTAATGTTGGCGTCTACAAATGAAACTGCCCAGTTCTACAATTGGGCCTTCATCGGAGCTCTTAACCAGGGTTAGGCATTTACTGTATTAGGGAGCCCAAGTCTGAAAACTGAGCTCACAATGCATGACTGAATTATAATGCAAAACACAAGAGGAAAAAAAAAGAGCCTTAAATAATATAAATAAAACCTTAAATTCAACAGCAGCTTCTAGACTGGGAAATGACTCTGCAGAGGAAATACTTTACAGCAGATGAAGGCTAGTAACCCTGTGAATGTGCCTTACTGTGTACATTGCCGGGTCCTACTCCCTGGAGACTAGACATGATCATTTTTAGTCTGTATGAAAGGAAAGCCAGTTGTCTCGTTATATTTGTAATTGAATCAACTCCAGTGCCAGAAGCAAGCTGGTATGTGGTCACCTGTTGGAAACATGCCACCAGAGCAATATAATGGTGACAGAGCAACCCTATCTTACTCTGTGCAATTCCTGTGGGGCTCTGAGGGGGACACAGCCACGTGGAGAACTGATTCATTTACTTGCAGTCAGGAACATAGCAAAGGAGTACATCTGATGTGTTTAAAGACAGAACAGGATCTGAATTGCTGCAAATTTCTTACCTTGAACAGGAGGCTGGATACCAACTATGTATTTCTGAAGTGTGGCTTTGCAAAGGATCCCTAAAATGAAAACCAGATTTGAGAGAGGAAAAAAAAGTTGGCAGACATTTGAGCCCTGGTTCAACAAAACTTTTAAACACATGCTTAGCATAATTTGGTCCTATGCTATGGTTCCTTGTTACTGTTTAGGTCCCACCACCAGATTACTTACTAAACAGAGCACAATGCAACAGAAAATAAATACAAATATAGGAGTGTCCGAGTCCCATAGAAAAGCATTGGAGCTTAGATGCTTTTGAAAAACCTACCCATAGGCCCTGACCCGAAGAGCATACAGCAAAAATGCAGAAATAATTTTTTATGGTAAAATGAAGCCTTCTATTTTACAGCCCATATAACTTTTGTAAGAGCTTTGCTTCAGACTTCTTTGCCTGAGATATAATTTTTCTCTGAAATTTCCCTCGTGAAATTTCCCTTTCCCTGAATAAAGAAGTCCAGTTTTTTGTAGACAATTTCACAGACTGTTGGAGCATTGACTGCACTGCTTCTGTTAAAGGGACAGAGGAGGCAGTATAAGTATATGTTGCTGCATAGTGTAGTGAAAAAAAATCCTTCAACAATACATAACATAAGAATGGTCATACTGGGTCAGGCCAGTGGTTTATCTAGGGCCAGCATCCTGTCGTGTGACAGTGCTTCAGAGAGAACGAACAGAACAGGGCAATTTCGAGTGATCCATCCCGTGTTGTCCAGTTCCAACATAAGACGGTGGTTAAGGGACACCCAGAGCATGGGGTTGCATCCCTGGCCATCTTGGCTAATAACATTGATGGACCTATTCTCCATGAACTTATCTCGTTCTGTTTTGAACCCAGTTATACTTTTGGCCTTCACAACATCCCCTGGCAATGAGTTCCAGGTTGACTGTGCATTGTATGAAGTACTTTCTTGAGTTTATTGTAAACCTGCTGCCTACTAATTTCATTGAGACCCCTACTTCTTGTGGTATATGAAGGGGTAAATAATACTTCCTTATTTACTTTCACCATACCATTCATGATTTTATGGACTTCTCTCATATTCCCCCTTAGCAATCTTTTTTTTTTTCTCAGTTGAACAGACCCAATCTTTTTAATCTCTCCTCATATCGAAACTGTCCCATACACCTAATTATTACTGTCACCCTTCTCTGTACTTTTTCCAATTCTAATATATCTTGTTTGAGATAGAGTAACCAGAATTGCATGCAGTATTTCAGGTGGGGGTGTATGTGGATTTAAATAGTGGCATTATAATATTTTCTATTATCTACTCCTTTCCTAGTGGTTCCCAACTTTCTGTTAGCTTTTCTGACTGCTGCTGCACATTGGGTGAATGTTTTCAGAGAAATAGCCACAATTACTTCAAGAGCCCTTTCTTGAATGGTTACAGCTCATTTAGATCCCATCATTTTGTATGTGTAGTTGGGATTATGTTTTCCATTATACATTACTTTACACTTATCAAAACTGAATTTCAGCTGCCATTTTGTTGCCCAATCACCCAGTTTAGTGATATTCCCTTGTAACTCTTCACAGGCAGTTTTGGACTTACCTGTCTTGAGTAATTTTGTATCATCTGCAGATTTTCCACTGCTCACCCCCTTTTCCAGATCTTTTATGATGATAATAATACGGTAATAATAAAGTTTCATCTTTAAAGCACATTATAGTAATACTTGGCTTTTACAGAGCCTCATACAAAGCCCTGTGAAGTCACTGGTCTTTGAAACAGATTCATGTAGTGTTTTTCATCTATTAGTATTGTTAGTTAAGTATTATCTTTATTTTCCAGATGGGAAAACCAAGGCACAGATTAAAATGACTTGTCCAAAGTCACACAGCAGGTCAGTTCTCACAACTGCCCCTAATAAGTGGTGGAATCCCCATTTAACAGATGAGGAGTCTGACATTGAAGGGTTATCTTACTAACGTTAAGGAGCTGAGGGCACTCAGGACCCTCAAGAGATGGTCAGCTACTTCTTGACCAAAGCGAGAGGCAGGAATTAGAACTCAGGGGTCTTAACTCCTCAGCCTGTATTCAGACTTCTAGACCATGCATCTCTCCAATTTATGTATCAAAACGTTCTCACAGTCACCTTGACTCTGCCCTGGTTATGAATTAGAAAAGGGTCTTTTGTTACATGCCTGCAGCACCATTTACAGTGCCTATAAAAACATTTAAAAAGTCATTTAACATAATAGCGAATAAAGTGCTGGGTCTGGACAGCAGCCTCGGATATTTCAGCTGTTTGTCTAATACTCAGTGGTCATCTGCCTGAAATGTCAGTGCATATTATTTTAAAATTTCACTGAACATTATGCATCACTGAACATTTTTAGGCCCTTTGGGCAACATGACATATATCTGTCAAATGTTTATTTCACCATGTTGGGTTAATATAGGGAGCTACAGAGACAGTGACATAAGGTGACCAATGCTGGAGGATTAGCAAATTTGTGATAACATGCTTCTGAGTAATGTTCATGCTACTGTAACCCTGCTGCCAGATGTCAACAGCAGCAGTAAGGGCTGGGTTCAATTTATTTAGGGGTCCTCTTATAAAATACATAAAGCTATGTCTCAAGTCCCCACCTACCCAGAGCTGTTCTCCCACTTCTGGCTCTGGGAAATTAAAATAAAACCTTCCTAGTCATCTTTGAAGCTAGTTTTCTTCCTTCACAAGCACTTGAGAGGCCTTGGGAAACCCAGAACTGAGACAATCAGGCTTCATGCACCCCTTGGGGAAAACAGGAATCTGAATCCCAAAGAATAAGCAATTGAATCAACTGATTACATACAATGTTATTTTACTATAAAAGTATATCAAATAAGGTATCATAAAATTGGTGACACGCTGGTCCTGAATATTATTGTGTGATGTATGTACAGCTGATGCATAAAGAGTTATGTATATGGGCTGAAAATATGGTCCTAAAATATGTTTGGGGAGCACACTTTGTAAACGAGTTTGGCTTAGACAAAGAAAGGTGGATTCACTTGTCTGGGTCAAGCTTTGTAAGTCAGCGTACAATGAAAGTACTTTACATCTATGGTAAAAAAGCCATCAAGTGACAGCTTAGTGAGCACACCAGGGGACAACGTCTGCAGCGCCAGTCAGTTTTCCTGGCTCTTGAGGCAAAGACAATGGTCTTTGGGTACTATAAGGGGAAAAAAAGACATTTTAGTTATCCATCACGTAGGGATATAGGGTAGAGCACTCTGTGAGCCTGTAAAAGTTGGATCCTCTTGGCCTGAAAGACTGCTGATAACGTGCTGTAAGTGAGAAATTCTTTAGACAAGGATTGCAACTTACTAGAATTAAGTTTTAGTCACTACGAAGAGTATTTTTACTTAGTTTTGTTTGTAACCAGACCTGTCTCTTTTTCTCTTGCTTAGCATCACTTAAATCTCTGTTCTTTGTTAATAAACTTATTCTTATTTTATTACAAAACCCTTCAGTTCTGTGTGTTAAAGTGAAGTGAGGGTCTTCAGCCAATCTATCAGGGTTGTGTGTGCACTATGAATGTCACAGTGAGAGGGACTGGACACTGCAAAAAGCCATCTCTAGGGGAGCTGGGGTTCACCAATTGTTACTTGCAGGGCAAGGTTTAAATTGGCTGATTCTCAAAGAGTTTGCTGGCAAGGCAGATGGACTGGGGTGTCAGAGATCTGACACACAACTTAGCAGCATCAAAGCCCTTGCTTGCTGTGGCAGAGGAGTAACACAATGGCTTACAATTCTGGGTGTTCTAACCAAAAGCACAAGAATCTTTTTATTTGCGGGGGAGGGAGGAGAAGGAGAAGGAAACATAAAAACCCAGAGAATATATTTATTTGTGTATAAGAAACTGAGCAACCCAAATCAATATCTTAGGGGTTTGGTCAACCCCCAGCTAATAGAGGGAGGCCCGAACACTGTCTCACCACAAACGCCACCCACCTAACACACACTCAGCAATTGAGTTAGTCTCAGTGGTAGCTCCAGAGGGTCTCCAGTGGTGACTCTCCTCTGCTTGTCTGCTTCAGTTCTAATAGAACTGCTTCACCAGGTCCCACTCTACAAAGAAGTTACCTGGTCCAGCCCTGGGGTTTCAGATCTGCTTCTAAGAGGCAGGTGAAATGAAGCACTATGGAGTCAGTTCAGATTGCCACCACGAGGCCTCACTGTAGAGTTAGGCTCTGCTCCACTGTCTCTGTTGGATCAGTTGGGTCTTGTGGCTGAGTCAAATTCAGCCTCTACAGGTCCATGTCCACAAATTCCTCCACACCGCATGGCAAATCTCCAGCTAGGGAACCAAGAATATGCTGGTTGGGCAGGGGTCCTGCTTCCTACACTGGAGCACCTCATTTCCAAAGAAGGAGAAGCTCCATCCCCATTTATTGAGCCCCAAAGTTACCATCCAAGCAAAGTCCATTGCTCATGTCAACCCCTCACTCAGGGCCAGTCCTGCACCATTCTAATGCCCTTTCATCAGTGCATTAATTATAAGCTATTATCACCTTTACTTATCAAGTCACAAACAAATTCCAACCAACCCTCAATAGATGGAATTATGGATAAACAACATTATAATTCATTTAAATGAAGCTGGGCAGAACTACCTTTTCCCCATCTCTCCACTAGAGGAAGCGGAGTGTTCCATCCCTCTTCATCATCTTGTCCTGAGGCTCACACTACCAATGGACTAAACACATCCCCATGATCTCCATTGTATATTGTACCATTCTGCTTTCCTGGGGGGGAGGGGGAAAGAACAATGCTAAGTTGTATTTCGTGTCAATTTTTCTACTCCATACCCATTTTGATGGGAATATATTATGTTTCTATCGCAATGGAGGAAGCCTAATTTTCAATAAAATTAATTATCTTCACTTTTTAAATGACAAATAAAATGGAGATTTCATTAAGAATGCTATTTTATTAAACAGTGATGATGGGCTCTGTGATGATGAAAATGGGATAGGACAGTCCCTATCTGGAGGATCTAAGGTCCTCACGCTGCAGAGGAATCTCTAAGTGTGGTCCCGTCACTCACACCCAAAGTACTGTTGAAGATGATGGGACCCTATGAAGAAGTCATGATCTGTGCTTTACTGGTGCTTCTCTACAGGATCCGGGCCTAAGAGATCTGGGGTAAAATCCTGGCCGCACTGACTTCAGTAGAGTCAGGATTCAGTTCTATAAATCACCTTTCATTCTGAAGGAGCTCAAGTGGTTTCTAAATGTAGGCCTCAAACTTACGGGGTGCTTTGCACAGGCAGCCTCTTGGACCCCACACTGAACGCTCATTGACAATGCTCTGCATGACATAGGGGTGAACCCACATGCAGTTCCTAGAAGGATCAGGGTGTAAGGCATCTGTTCAATCTTTTACTCTTCATTCAACATAGAAAATATGGAGGGCACAGTGGAGACCAAAGAACCATATTTACTAACTATATGCATCATGCAACACCTAGGCACCATATATACATGACTGCTCTGGTAGGATTCTGGTGGCTTCTGGACTACAGGAGACAATAAGGGCCCTTGGGAGCACTAGAGGGCTCGGACAATGCTCACACTATGCAGCAACAATCCTCCAAACATTCAAGCATGTGCTTAACATTTGTTCATGAATAGCCCTACTGAAGTCATAAGGTTAGCACATACCTAAGCCTTTGCGAATCAGAGCCTTACAATTGGCATCCTTTTGTCTGTGAAACCTGGTGGAAATTGCAGCCTACAATATAGATGGTTTGCAATATCTCATGTGACTAAATAGTCCAATCTGAGATTTGCATAATCTTTGGCAAATATATATGCAGGAAGCAAGCACCTCCCAGACCCGTTCTTTTCTCTTCAAGCTGTAGGAGCCATCTCCTGTCACGGACTTTGATGCTCTGATGGAGACAATGGCACCACTTGTTACAATCACTTGCCAAGGTTTCAGAGTCTTACACATATACCAAATGATCACTTGGTTCATCAGTGAAACACAGCCCCCATCCTCCAGTTTTGGCCAAATTCCTAGCACACGAGTTCAGCTGCAATGTTTGTTCCTGAGCTCTATATCTCTCTGGCCTGACATAGATGAAGAAGCTTCTGTAGGTTTGAGGAGAGGGAGGAATAATCTCTAGTTAGCGCCGTTCCCCTGCTTCTATGCTTATTGGGCAGATTTGCCTGCTAGTTGTACTAGCGCCTGCTCTTCTGGACCATGTAGGAGAAAGGATGGCCCAGCCCATCAGTTATACAGAATGTCAGTTTGTAAAGCACTTTGATGATCCTTTGGGATTAGTGAAGCTATAAAATTGTATCATTATCATCGCCTGCTGCATTATTGAGCAGTTGAGCAAGGGCCTGGGAGAATGTGCATGCATGTTTGTGCGCTGACATTTTTAAAGAACGCTCTGACTTTTCAGCTCGCCACACGCTGAATACTAAACCAACCCCATACATTTTCAAGCCCGCTGCCCAGAATCAGCACTTCATTCTTTCTTCAGTACTATGACTTTTTGGATATTTTAAGCCGTCTCACCCATATGCAAAGCCCTCAGCTGCTGCAGAACCATTGAAACAATTCCTTTCAGCTGGACATTTTTCAGCTTTAATCAACAGTTGCCAAACTTTTCAAACTTGATTGCCGGTGTAAGGTGGTCTGAACTTAAGGAACTGAACAGCCACACTCCTATTGAGAACAACAGGAATTTGGTCACTCAGCACCTATGACAGTCAGGCTCTTCTAGACACCTGAAAACACTTAAGCACATGTATTAACTTTATGCACTTGAGCAGTCGTAGGTACAAAGATATGTGTTTGCAAGAGCAGAGCCTTAGCTAAGTGCCCAGATAGGGCTGCAGGGATGGGCTTGATAAAGGTATTTAGGGGCCTAACTTCCATTGATTTTGATGGGAGTCAAGAACCTAAGTACCTTTGTGAATCCCACTCTACGTGCCTAATTTAGGCGCTCAAGTT
>ML675632.1:1324452-1370248 GCA_007922155.1 Mesoclemmys tuberculata | reverse complement strand
AGGAACTATAGTTCCAGGGGACAGTCAACTATGTCAAACATATGAGTTTTCCCATAGTGCGGTCTGTTGGTGGAATGGAAGGATATTTTTCTATTTAGAAATGGAGTGGTTGATCTGTTTGTATGATGAAATGTGAGGGATGGAGGGTTTGGGGAGCGTATGCAGATCTCGCAAGTTTGTATTTTTAACTATATCGACTATATCATCACATAGCTATTAAAAATGCAAATGCTTTTTGTGATGAGTAATATTGTATTATGTTAATACTGTAGCATGTTAGCAATGGATCCCGGGAACTGAAAAAGGTGGTCTATTTCACAGTAATTTATTTTGAAATTGTAGATAGTTTTGCCACTTTTAAGGGGAGAAAGTGACAGTAATGTCACTGCCATAATTTGGACCATTACTACAGAATACCGCAGGTATTTAAAAAAAAAATCAAAAGGCTCCATATACACCTGGATAGAATTATAGACTGACAGTTTTGAGGAGTGGGATTTGCAAAAACATGCTTCAGCTTCATTGCAAAATTTTGGGAAATGTCTGGAGAAACTGAACAGTAAGAGCCCAGAGTGTCTTTCACTGAGGTTAGCTTTATTTTCACAATTAAATGATGGCATGGGCAAGCAAGTTCATGCAAAGAAAATAAGTCTCTTTCCCCTTCTTGGTCAGGAAAGGAAAGGATGAAGTTTTCGAGCTGTAGGCTGGTCTAAAGCAGCAGTGGCTGTTTCAGATAATTAACATAAGCTTTATACTTTTGCAGAATCCTAGCTGACCACTGTAAATGGTTTCCTCTAACTAATACAAAATTCCACCACTGGAATGGTGTAGGATTTATGGTTGTGGCTTATGGCAGCTCTTCATTTCTAATAGGAAACAAAAAATACTTCCATGGCCTAATGTGGATTGTGTATTTTAACAGCAGTTATCCAGAGGCAGTTACTAAGGGGAAGGGGCAGTGGGCAGAGTTGGATCTTTTAAAGAGCTGCCGATTATGTGGTATTGCGTTTGAGAGTTGCTGTGAAGTGACCTGACAGTCACACGAACGTGAGGTTGAAGTTGGTTTCATAGGCCCAGATTCTCAAAGGATGTCAATGAGAGTTAGGAACCTAAACTCCCTTGAGGAGCTGAGCTTTAGTCCTCGTTGCTTACACAAGGAGGATTTGCAAAATGGAAACAGGGTGGGACTGTGACATTTCACCTCACCAAGAAATTAAGCTTAAGGACAGGCATAGCCAGCGACTTCAGAGCAGCCCAGTGGTCACTGCAAGGCTGCATTACTTAGTGTGACTTGAGAAATATTTTGCCATTGTACATCCTTAAATATCAGATACTTATTCAAATTAAGAGGCAATTACACCATGTATAATTGGATTCTTGCTTGCATATAAAGGGTTATAGAATTCTCTCTCATTTATTTTGGGGAAATTTTGTGAAGTTTAAATTTACAGAGATTAATTTTAAAAAATATTTTGGCCTTTGAATAAGGAATTGGGCCAAAGGCGCTAACTTCAGCATTGCAATCTGAACTCAGTTGCTCACAGGTAACACTGAAGTATTTTGCTGTACTTCAGGAACCAACTAGAGGAAGAAAATTAGGCCAGGGAAGCAAATCCCTCAAGTATTCATCAAATGGGATACATTTACCCTTTTCTTTTAAAAGGATTTACTGCTGGCATAGTTTTAGCCCCAGTTAGACACAGGTGCATGCTATTAGCTTGGACAAAGTTTTATCGATAGCTGGTTTTTCAAAGGTAAGGAGAAAGTGTTTGTTTTAAACAGAAGTGCTTTTTAAAAATATATTGAAACCAGAAAGTTCTCCTATCGCAAATAAAAATATCCTTGCATTCTTTAACAAACATTCCTCCTAGGTGTATATTTTCACTTAGGAGTAAGTAAATATTAACTATTGGTGATAGCAAAGGTATGAGGAATGTGACGTGGAATTAAGCATGCACGATGCGGCCTGCATAGTTGGGGTCATTGTTACTGTTTGTAGCAAATTAGCATCTTCTTTCTCAATTGTGGTTAGGTAGCATGAGCACAGCTGCCATGTGCTGGCTGGAGTTGACTCAGGATGGCTTGGACAGTTTGATTTCATTCTTCGGCTTCCTGAGTTTCAGCAGAGAGCACCTCACAGCTGTGTGAGATACTCTGGTAAATTATTATATGCTCTTTTTGGAGTACCATGCACAAATTAGAATCTCCATCCAATTAAAATCCAGGGATACCTAAAACAAACCTCTTTTATCAGCCTATGGCAATACTGAGGTAGACACAATACCAAAGTTTAGATTCAGATAAACTCAGGTTCTATAAAAGGAACCATTGTTTAACAGAACAACAAAGATTCCCTGATTTAGTTATTTTTAATGCCAAGAAAAAGCATTGTTGACTGGATTCATGTATGCCTCCTGCAAGCCAAACAGTGCAGCACTGCTTGTGCGTCTGAAAACCTGAAAGTGAAACTGACTAGACACTGATTGGAAATAAAGGTGAAAGTACGCCATTTGCTTCCATTGCGAACATTGATTTTTTCTTTCATCCAAACAAACAATCTGCATTAGCGGCAAAGTAAATTAGATTTAAAATACTCTTTCAGTGCAATAATCTACAATGTTATTAATAGCGCAGGGAAGGAAATGCATTTCTGAAACTAGGATTTTTGGCTTGACAGCATTCCTGTAAATACATTTCTAAGTTAAAAGAAAGGAGCAGTCACAAATTAATGAGGCTAAAGGGTCATCTAAACACGTAGAAACTAGAAGCTTGAAAATGCAGGGCCTGATTCTATGCCCATGCTATTTTTATATTTGTAATACTCAATGGAGTTGCTCCGACTTTACATTAGTGTAAATTATGGCACAATCAGGCCCCAGGGTTTTAAAGATAAATTGGAAATTAAAGAATAAAAAACCTGGTTGAGGGCTTATCCTTCTAAGAGTCTAGGGCCAGATCCTCAGCAAGTGACTTCAATGGCGCTATGCAGATTTATGCCAGTTGAGGACCTGGCTCTGGTACTCCATCCTGGTAAGGTAAATAATTTGAGTTCCTTGCAAGTTACTGTGTGAGTCTCTTTTACAGTTGATCTTAAAAACCAAGCTCAAGCTGTTGTTTGGACACCAGAGATCTTACAGCACTGTTAATAGGCGCCAGGTTTGCTCCTCCATTGTCCTTGGACAAAAAAATTCCTTTTCTCTGCACCGGTCAGAGCATTCTCCACTCCAGAGATAACTGCATTGCTGCAGTTTGTAAATGAAAGTGCTGTGATCAGGGTCAAATGCACCACCACTGATATGTGAGGAATACACACACCTCTCAGGCTAGAAGGGCTGACTTTCAACACACAAACAACTCAACAGTGACCCCTTTTTTGGTGTGAAGTCATAGGACACTGATTCTCACTTCACGGTGATACTCCAACAAGTGCATGACAATACTCCACTAGAGCCTGGAACCTTTCCAGAGGAAATCCCTTTTTATGAAGTCCATTGCATGGCTTTCCAAATTAGTGCAGGTTTGTGATTCAAAGAAATAAGATAGTTGGGCAGGCCTCCCGGGTACTATCCCTGGCTAGGTCCCTGACTTAGTGTGCGACCTTGGGCAAATCATTGGGAGCCATATTGTCTGCAGTGCCTTTTAATTCTGCATGCCTAACTTTATACCATGAGGACCTGATTTCTGAGCAGCTCAGCATCTACAGGGCCTGTCTCCTTCAACTGGAGCAGCGAGTGCTTGGCGTCTCTCATGCAGAGTACCCACAAATGGAAGCATGCAGAATTGGAGACCACTTTTGCAGGCTTGGGCCTTAACCTCCAGGTGTATCCCTCTGTAAAACAAGTACGTTTTACCTAGCAATTACATTGTGAGGCTCGTGTTTTCTTCAGTGGTTTCTTCTTTGTAAACTTGCCAGTTTTACCCAAGATAAATCGGTTACCTAAGTGTTTGCAATCTGCCCCTGCCTAAGAAATACTTTGCACATTGCAAATGCTAACGTTATCTAACCGCAAATACTTATCTAGTTGGCTAATGCAATTGGCAAGTTTTAGGGATGTCCGTGGTAGCCTTTGATATCCTTAGATAAAAAGACATTGTAGAAGCACTATGCTTAAATAACAACAAGAATTAAGTTTATTTCAAGTTGTTAACCATTTTCCTCTCTTCTCCTTCTGTTGATTAATTCTCAGGTAGGATGGCTAAAAGAAGGCACCAACATTTCTGTCCCTCTGTCTCTCACATACACAGACATCTGAAATGCCTACTTCACATACTGCACATATTTTCTATGCTGTATTTTTCATATAGCAGTTTGTGGTTTTTAGAAAGGCTCTGATTACATCTGCTGGCATTGGTCCAATGCCAGTGAAGGGATAGAATACAGGAACTGTGTAGCAGCACTGGACAGAAATAAAAACTTAATTGGTTCGGAGAGTGTTCAAATTGTGCTCCATCCCCCCTCAATGGAGGGAGAAATTTAAAGACCAAGGTTATAGATATTTCTGCTAAGGTCCAAATTCTAAATGGCTCAGTCCTTGTCAGGGCTGGGATATTTTTTTCTTTAATACACTCTAATAGAAAGCAACAGCTATATAGCTTTGAAATTATTAAATAAGTATAGATTCACTTTGTACTATTTACAGTCAAGTCTGTATCTGTTATGGATGGCTGTTTGTAAAAACCACAGAACATGTGCAGTGATTTATAGAACACAAGCTGTCTTAGGATGTTTGCAGAGCGGTCGTCAATATTACCACTGAGTGGTGCTGGTAGATTCCAGTGGCCACAAACGAAATGCGGTTCCAGGTCTGGAATTTTTTTTTTTTTTAAATTAACCTGTTTCATTCACTGTATCCCACAGATCTGGTTATTCTCCTTTCTATTCACGTGAACTTTCAACTTCATTCGCCTTGTCGTGCTGCTAACTGGCCTGAGCTTTTATGCCTGAGAAAAGAAGAGTTAAGCTTGATCAAAAAAACTGGTCAGGTAGAAAGAGGACCTCTAGTTAGTAAGTAAACATACAAGATGTATGCTTCTGCCTAAAACCTTAAAAAAAAAAAGAGAGGGGTTTTAAAAGCCTTCCCAAACAGACTGTATTGACGGTAAAACCTCCAAGCAGCAGAGTTTACTGAGCATATCTAAACTGAGATGACTTGACGAATAAATCATGAGCTGACGGCCTAAGTGGCTTATCTCCATGTCACTAGCAAGCTATGTTTCTGTTAACCCTCTTGCTCCATAAAGCTGGGTTTCTTTGGTTTCTGTCCTTCAGTCCGCTTCAAACGTGCCCCCCTCCCCACCCATTTTCCAGCAGGCTCTCTAGACTTGCTTCGCTTTCTCTCTCCACAAAGCTATTTATTCCCCCACTAACCTATACGCCCCCCTGACAGCTTCCCAGATATGAGTGGGGGGAAGTCAGGTTTCTTTGCTCATTTTTCTGGAACTACTGCCACACAGGCTGCTGAATCGCCTGCTGGCTTTCAGCCTCACCGTAAAACCCTCCTCTTCTCTTTATTTAGAGCCAAGCGTCCATTCCACTCTGCCAGGTTTATGCCAGTGTATTTCCATTGGGTCACTGGGACCCTCAATGCCAACTGGCAGAGGACCCACCATATTCTAACTCATATCAGGCCTGAGGAACTCTTTGCCTCAACACACTGTTGTCATAATATGTAGGTAAAAGGTGTCATGTAAGGTGTCATATATGAACTGGTGACATCCTGGTCCCAAAAATCATTGTGTGAAAGAGACATGGGTTAACAACAGCTTTGTGAGCGTGTTGGGGAACAGAGACTGTGCCTCAGAAATCCTTCCTGGCTCTTGAGGCAGAGACAATAGACTTTGAGTAAGATAAGGGGAGCCAAAAGGCATTTTAGTTACCCAGCACTTACGAAACAAAGGGGACAGCACCTTTTGATGCTGTGAATGTCGAGTCCCCTAGCATGGAGGGCCAGAGATTCTGGGAACTTGAAGCAAACGAGAAAACCACTTAGGCAAAGATTTTAACTTGTTAAGATTAATGTTTACTCAATAGAAAATGTAGTTTTGTGTGTTTGCTTTGTAACCAGACCTGTCTCTTTTTCTCTTGCTTAGTGCCACGTAAATCTCTGTTCTTTGTTAATAAACTTAGTCTTGTTTCGTTACAGCACTGCCTCAGAGCTGTGTATTAAAGTGAAGTGCGAGTCTTCAGCTGAGCCTGCTCGCTGGTGTGTGTACTGTCTCTTTGGGGGCAGTGATGAAGTCAGGCCAGATGGCTACAAAAGGGTATGCCAGGGCCGATATGTGAGCCCCAGGATGCTAAAAGCCCTATTCCCTGCAGACAAGGGATAGGTTACACCAGGTCAATTGGAGGCACCTAGACCCAATTAAGAGCCTAACCCAGGTGTATTTAAACCCTGCTTTCCCTAAAGACTGGGGGGAGTATAGGAGAAGGAGAGGAAGGAGCAGGTGGAAGTTGTAGCAGTTAGAGGAGGATCACCTGGGACTGGTAGTAGTGTTTCCCCTACAGCGGGAGAGGTGGAGCAGGAGAGACTTTTACCCAGCCTGCAGGAAGGACTGGTGGCCCTCTGAGCCCCCAAGGCTCTACCATGTACCCTGGAGGGGCCCACAGAGAGGTACCTCCTGGGGTCAGATACGTGGACTGGGCCTGCACCCCACCGCTCTGTGAGAGAGGTGCCGGGGGGAAGGGAAAAGCCAAAGAGCTTATCCAGCTTGGGTGGAATCACCTCAGACCCTGGCCAGAAGAGACCGTGGCTGGCTGGTGAGACCCGGGAGGGGAGTTGATTTGCCACAACACCTACAAATGTCTTTGAGTGCCCAGTGAGGGGGACTGGACACTACCGGAGACATCGCTGAGGAACTTGAGAACTGGGATTCACTGGTCGTTGCCTGTACAGCAAGGTTTACACCGGCAGAGTCCTGACGCATTTGCTGGCAAGGCAGACGGGCTGGTGTGTTGGGGAGCGGACACGCAGCTCAGCAGTAGCTACAGCAGAGGGGTAACACTGTGGTTCATAGTTCTGATCCGGCCATCGCAGTTGCAGATAGGACGGAATGGAGGGGGCCTTCCTTTCCTCCCATTTTCTCACTCCGTGCCTCAGTCTCCAAACACAAATGCTAAAAACAAATGTAAGAACCTGCAATTCATCTGCTGCACCCATGCCTTAGTAACCAACCCAAACAAAGCAAACCCTCCCCTGCCCTCCTTCACGGCACTCACAGGTACCTTGCAAGCAACCTCTTCAGAAAGTGCCCACAGGAAACAAACCCCGCAAGGCAAGGAAATGGTTCTGCTGTTCCGAAGGGAGAGACATTTCTGCTCAGTTGGCCCACGAATGGGTGCCATGGTCACCACGCTCTTGCGAATGCTCTCTTCTCCCAGCTCTCGCACTTTATTCTTTCAGCTGTTCTACAACACCACGAGACATCAGCGATGGCCACGGCTGGGGCTGGGAAACCAGATTAGGCAGCCAGTGCTGTGTGGCAGCACAGAGGATGCTCTCTCAGATGCTCGGCTGGTGAGTCTTGCTCATGTGCTTCGACTCATCCTGATCACCGGTTTCAGGGGCGGGAAGGAATTTTCCCCCAGGTCAGATTGGCAGGGACCTTGGTATTTTTTCACCTTGCTCTGCAGCATGGGATGTGGGTCATTTTCTACCCTTGTCTGGGTACTTCTCACTAGATCAATTCCTAGCCATTGGGGCCGCAGCCACTGGTGGCACACCAGTCAACCCTGTTCTCTGCCTGTGACTCCCAATAGTTTGGTCTCCAGAGAGATGCAATGCTTTGGTCTAATCCAGGTTACTGGGCTCAGTGCAGGGGTCGGGTTTAATGGCCTGTGTCATTGAAGAGATCAGACTAGATGATCTGGTGGTCCCTTTTGGTCTTAAACGATATGACTATGTCTGGAGAAAGCTCAGTTAGAGGGATATCTTAGTGGACTAGGCACAGAGCCTACATGACTTAGACTCCTTGGAATTACACGTTCCAAATTCAGCACTTTTTCCTTCCAAGACAGGTAAATTGAGAGCCATGAAATTCACTGTGTGGAGGGATATTCACAAGATCCCGTTTGCTTGGTGTAAATGTTCATGATTCTCTTTAGTTAGGGGAAAACTTACTTGGGTCTTTCTTACCGTCTGAGACTCTACATCATGAGATCTCTGACATCTGAGCCTCTACATCATGGCTTCTCTCCTCCAGCCCATTAGGGGAATAGAGTAACTGCATTTCAGTGGGGCTGTTCGGCCGTGGCTTTGCTCGTCAAGCTTTGGGAAGAAAGTTGCTGTGAACGTTTTATTTAAAAAAGTGTACTATAAGAACGTTTCAGACATTTCAAGTGGAGGTAAAACCAGAACCAAACTGAGCTAGATATTATGCCATCAGATCTTTTCCAGGTATGCGGGGCAATGTGACTTCTAAGTACATATACCGGGTTGGCACAGAAGGGTGCCAGATTTCAGCCCATGTGCACTTTTATGAGACATTCAAGCGTGGGCATCATAAACCACTTTCTGCAGCGAGAACATTCGTGTTAAATCCTCATGGGGGATTTATGTACCATCCTTTTTAATAATGCATAAATACCTAGTTTGCCGTGTCGTTTCTAGGTAACATCCCCAACATGCAATCAAGAGAGGAAATGGATTCTTTGAAGATGGTTATTTTCACATATTTTCCTACTCCTGTTTGTGTCCCTGCTTTTGTTCTCCAGGTAGCCACCATCCTAAGTTATATTACACAATATGGGCATATGTATACACTGCTATGTATACATTATAGATAGAGGCCCATTTTATATGGGGATTCCTATATAGGGGAAGATTCTTAGTTTGCGTAACTGGTATAGCTACATTGACTTCAGTGGATTGATGCTGATTTACAGCCACTCACAATCTGCCCCATAATTACTCAAATACACAACCCCTGCTAGCACGGTGTTGTACAAAGTTTTTTATTGCTGACTGCATTCCCAGTGTGGCAGTACAAACCACTCAAACACAGAGACTTACACAGGTCAGTCCAAATGAATGTTTGGACATGCATCATTTTACAGAAAACTATTATAGACATGCTTAATATCTTACATTTTTATTGGTATTTTTATATCCCTCCACCTGTGAGTCAAGCCGATTTAGTTACCATGACTCCAAATGTAGGGTCAAGGCAAAAGGAAAATGTTACATAATTTAAAATCATCTAAAAACTACCAAAAATGGATCTATTGCATATAAAAGCCATCAGTATGAATATCCAATACTGACTTGGAGGTAAAAACACTGGTATGTCCCACTGGGAAGCTGCTTTTCCAATGGAATTTCCCTGTTGTTGCTAGCCTCCAACGGTCCTGGGAGACATTAGACAAACTTGTCACTGGTGCAGTTCTGTGTATTACCCAATCTGTGGCTCAAGTCGGTGTAATTTTGGGGGAATGAAATTTCATGGTTTGGGGAAAAGAAGTAAACATTTCTATAGCAGGTTGATTTTTTTTAAAAAAAGAAAAATTACAGCTCTTTCAAGCTGACCAGGGGACTGGAACATTAAAAAAAAAACTTGTAATAAAATATATTAGTGGGCAGAGATTTCAGCGAAGAGGCGAAAGTTGGATGGATCTCTCTCTCTCTCACACACAGGTCCCAGTCTTGCACACATTTTTCACACCATTAACTTTGTGACTTCGGTGGAGATTTGGCCCTTAGAATTTAGTGTATCTAGTCACAGTATTTTAAGAAAATTTAAAAGGTATTTAATAAAAGATATATAGCCCATGGGTTTGGAAAGAACCAGTTCAGGGTACAAGGAAAGGAGTCCCCTATTGTATAGGATTAGATGACTAACAGGAGCCTGAATCATAGAAAAGGGGGTGATGTTTCTTCTTTTCTAGGTGTTATTGTCAGTTAGCCACATCTTGACCTAAATCTGTGGATGTAGTGAGTCCACCTGATACCAGCGCAGTGCAAAATACAAGTGGAAATAGCCAGGTTATTTCAACTTCAGCAGCTTGATTTCTGCATTGCTGGAGAAGGGAAGCTCTTGAACAACTTTGTCCACCGTAATGTATAAGTCTCAAAATAATGTTTGTCTCCTACTTTTTGTGGGCACAGAGTGTATCTTCTCCCAGCATTTTCCCTATCAGTAAGCACCTTGTATTCTCTCTTCTCTTTGAATAGAGCTCCTTAGAAATGTACAAATGTTACTTCCTGCAGCACATGCTTCAAACCAGATTGTTGGACAACTTGGGTAAATGATGTGCACAAAATTTTTGTGCCTCATTTGTGTGTGTGTCTGCTCTAACTGCTTATTTGTACACAAAGCCAGTCTAGTCACCTGTGCATGTTTGCACATCTTGCAAGCCTAAGTTGTGTGAAAATGTGATCCTTTGTTTTCCAGTTTCTTTCGGGAAACATTTTATTGCTGAAATGAAAGAACGCCCTTTACAGACTAGCTATTTAAACTGAACCATACTCTGTCATCTGCTAGTTGCTCTCCTTGGAGGATTTTAAGAACGGGTTAGACTTGGCAGGAATGGTCTAGGTATACTTAATCCTGCCTCAGAGCAGGGGGACGGACAAGATGACCTCTTGTGGTCCCTTCCAGCCTCACATTTATATGATTCTATTACTTAAAGAAAAAGTTGGCTGGGATGCTACGCTGCTTTTTTCTTTGCTGTGCATTATATGCACAACTGGTAGCAAAAACCATAGATAAGATTGCTCGATACTTTCAGTGATAAGCCCTTATTTTCAGTTGCTTCAGTCAACATTTATTTTAATCATTTGGGCTGAATTTTTCCATGTTTGGTGCCTGCCACAAATTCTTTAAAAAAAAAAAAAAGTAATTTTCAACAAAAATGGTTCTGCCACTTCCAAGAATGAAGTTAGAGGGAAAAATAGGTACTTTTCATAGTGTTAATTACTCCCCTGCCCCACCACCAAATGGTTCTTTGAAAAACTCAAAAACCTCCATATTATACAACAGGAAGTTTGAAATTTGCAATGGGGGTAGTGCTGGGGTGAATTCCAATAACAGAGTCATAGATTTTTAAGGCTAAAATAGACCTTATGAGCAATCATGAAGAGACCATTACCATTACCGTTTTTTTAAAATGACTTCCATTCTTGTATAGATATTGGATGACATCCTGGTTCCATTGAAATCAATTGGAATTTTACCATTTACTTCAAAGGGGCCAATGTTTCACCCTTAAAGTGATCGAGAATCCCATCCCTTCCCTTGGTAAAAGCGCAGCCTCACCATCCTCCATCTTAAATTCACCAGACAGAAACACAGTAGAACTAGCATTATATAAGCAATGTATTTCTACTGAAACTTCAGGCTCTAGGCAACTTATGGAACGTGTGAAAGCAGGAAATAAAGTCTAGCTGTATGTGCTCTCCAGTTCAGTTTCTTGTCTCCTGTTTGTGACTGTTGCAATCAAAAATTGCATATGTCCCAGCAATACTATATACTAGTATGTATTGCAACATTTTGCCATTACAGATGCCATGATATTTTCTGTATACAGCACGTTATCTTTGCAGCAACCTGAAAGCCATGCATAAGATAGCTTTAATAATTCCTACTAAAATGAACATAAACTCATTATGGTTTATGGCTTCTCACTTTATCACTCTTTATATATATATATTTATGCTAGATAACCAGCACATCACAATTAAGAAACCTTAAGCATTAAACACTATGAAAGTGATGAACTGAGATTACATGTTCAATCACCCTTACACATTGTACAATTGGTTAATGACAATATAACAGGCAAACATTCACAATACACTTTTCAGAACTAAACTTATCCAGGATCCATAGCACGCCTTTGGAAACTCTGAGCATAGCCACCACACATTATAGAATTCACAGGATTGCAGAAATATTTGTATTAGTGAGGAAGTTATAAATGTGCATTAAGGGACACAGTTAAGTGTAGTTAGGATCGGTTAAAGCCCCAACCTTCACCTCCAGTTCACATACAACAATGGTAGAAGAATTTCACTTACCAACACCTAGACCACATTACTAGATTAATTAGATTCTTATAACATGCTCGACATGGGGTTACACCTTGGAACCCTTCAGAAGCTGATAGAGGCTTGGTCTACACTACAGAGTTACCTCGGTATAAAGCAGCTTACATCGACCTAATTATGTCAGTGTCTACACTAGAATGCTGCTTCTGCCCAAGTAAACGTCCTGCTACACCGACATGATAACGTCATCTCCACGAGAGGAGTATGTCAGTGTAGTTAGGGTGACGCAGTGTCTGGGTAGACACTGTTACTTACATTGGCTGTTGTTTGTCATTCTGTCAGCAGCCTGTCAGTTGGAGTGGTGAAATGGACAAGAATGTCAGTTTCAGTGCCGGTAGACTCCATGCTGTGAAATGATGCCCCAGTAGGGTTCACAGCTGGGGTTGTCACCCCCCCTTTGGTGGGGGGCTCCAGCTGTGAGCCTTATATGTCTGTCAGTGCCCCACAATGCCCCCACTTCAGTCAGCGTAAGTACTTCTGGTGGGGACATGCTCCACCGGCAGAAGGAGGGTAGTGTGGACACAAACAGCAGATTGAATTACTGCAGTGGCTGTAGGTCGACCTAAATTAAGTCAAGACAAATTAAGACAAGCCCTAGGCTGAATACTGCAACCCGCTTATTAAGTGGAGTTATGCATGGGGAGCACATTAGACCAGAGCTCCCTGATCTGCCCTGGTTTCCATTGGGCTTCCACGTGGAATTCAAGGTGTTGGTTTTAACCTACAAAGTGCTAAGTGGTTTGGAAACTGGTTAACAGAGACACTGCCTCTCTCTTTGTTTTAAGATGCTACACTGGAGACCAGCAGAGACACTCAAGAGGGAGCCTCCCTCAATACAAACAAGATGGAGTGGCTGCCAGGCATTCTCTGTGAGGCATTCAGTATGGGAACTTGCTCACCCCATTATTTATTATTGGTATTGTGGTAGCACTCGGAGCCCCATTCATCGACTAGGTGCTAGGTACTGTACAAACACAGAACAAAAAGACAGTCTCTGCCCCAAAAAGTTTGCAGTCTAATCCACCAGAGCTGGATTTGTTAACCTTCCCAGCACAGGCCGACTTTCCACCCTCTTTGTTATGGCTATTGATCAGGGTGTATGCTGAGGGGGATATATTTGTGAGCAGTCCTTTGTCTATATTTATGCTGTCATTTTTAATTATGTGATAAGAACCCAGAGCACTGGATGAACATCCCTAGATGTATTTAAATATTTTGAATAAATAAAGAACTCTGACCCTGGGACATACGTATTCACAACTACAGCGACTAAACCAACTTTATCTCCCCTCACATAATTATTCTTTATTACTGAGAACAAATACATTAAGACCATTTTCATCCTCATACATATTCTAATTGTACTTGACATGATCAGAAAACTGTCCCTTTCACTACAGCAATTGTTGTATTGTAAGAAGCTACCTCACTTAGTGCCCCAGAACAAGTGTACATGTAACGCCGCATACAACCAATGATTCAGTTCTCTATCTGGAAAATATGCTAGATATCGTTGTCATGCTGACTGGAGTGGCTCACAACTGTGAGTGCCTACCTCAGGGCAGACTGTCAGAAAACAAGTGGTCTGGTCTATAATTAGGTTTCAGCAAACCACATGTAAACTCCTGGATCATTATACCAGTCTTATCATAGAGTCATAGTCACACAGAGCCCCTTGACTCTCCAGCCTATCTTGCCACACAGACAAACTGGGCTTTGTGTTTTGTTTGTTTAATTTCAGGTACAATGATTCAGCTGTTTCCAAGAACGAGAAGGGGGGAGAAAATGTTGTTTGGCCCCTCTTAAAAAATTCTAGCTACCTTCCCTTCAAAAAACTCTAGCACCTCTATACGTTTGGAGCAGGGCCTTGAAATTTGATGAGGAGCAGCTTCTGTGTCAGACATATGTCTTTCGTCATCTCCAGGGAAATCTGTCCAGATTCAGCCAAGTTATAAACCTTTGAAAGATTCCACTTCGCACGTGCTCAGTAGAGGCTTTCTAGACTTTCACAACTCAGATTTCCAAAGGTTCTATCCATACTAAGAACAGCCGAGGCTGGCTCTGAACAGGTCTTTCCCTGCGGCTGTAGTTCCTGACTGCTCCAGACACTAGAATGGAGAGCAGGGAGCCCATTCCTGTGGTGCCGTCAATGCTCCTCTGCTGGCACCAAAGCAGCTTGGAGTAGGAAGCTTCATGCAGAGGTGACAAAGAGCCTGGGTGAGGGAAGCCTGGTGGTAGAGGCTGGTGAGAGGGGAGGGCAGGGGAGGGGACTGGGACCAGCTTGTTAAGGACATGGGAACTGCAGTTCTGGGGGGAGACTGGCACTGGGAGATGGGGGGCAGGAGACTAGTACTGGCTGGGCAAGGAACTGGGAGACAGGAGGGAGCTGATGAGGAAGAAGACCAAGACTGGACAAGGAGCCCAGAGAGGGATACGGGGACTGGGAGCCAGTGGGGATGGGAAAAGTGAGCATGGGGATGACTGGTCGCTAGGGGAGGAGGAAAGAGAGAGATCAGATGAGGAGCTGGGAGTGGGGAACTGGGATATGCTGAGTAAGGCAACTGGGGACAATGAACCGAGAGGTGAGTGGGACTGGGGATGGCTGCAAAAAGGAGACTGGGATGAGAAGCCTGATGTGTGGGACCTGGGACTGGCTATGTGAGAAGAGTGGGAGTGGGATGAGGAGCCAGGTGTGGGGAATAGACAGGACTGGCACAGGTTGAGGGGAGGGGCCAGAAAGGATCAAGATTGGGAGAAATGGGCAGAAGAGTCTATACTCACGAGAGCACTCTCCCCTCCAGAGCCAGGAATGGAATCCAAGATTCCTGAGTGTTACCATTCTTCTACTGTAACAAATCTCTGTGAAACCCTCTGTCAAAATGTCTCATCTCCCTCTGTTGCTGGGAATCTAGTTAACAGCCTTCTACTTCTATCAGTTACTTCATTAGTTCAAGTGCCGAGGCCTGTTCGGTGGATCTAAATGTTCCAACCTTGTTAATGAACCTTGTGGGTGTTGCACAGGCAACCTTCATTGTGGTAGTTACTAACTTCTGAGTGCTTGAGTTTGCATATTTAATCATGTTCCTTTAACATACGTTTTTTGTGTGTAAATGTACTAGAAGGTAAAAGTCAAAACATTTGTATAGGATATTTTTTATAGATTAAAAACAAAACAATTGTATGCGAAAAGGAGTTTCTGGTCCTATGGAGTTCAAAGTTCTCTGTTTGAATTAGTTGATTGCTGAGGTAGTTAAGTACCACAACACTAGAATATTAAACTCTTCACATTGTAAGTGAGCTACAAGCCACATGGTTCAAAACTCATGACACCTTAAAGATCTCAGTAAGGACAATTTTACCCTTAGCACCAAGTGTCCTGAGGATGGAGGGGATGTTAATTTTTTCTGCCTTTTGCAGGTCTTATGGCACTGCCAAGTTTCTAATTGTGGTCAGCGTGTGTCTTTTGCCCCTACACTGTTAGGAAATGCACAGGGCTGCACCAATTAAGAAGGGAAGCAAAGGGACTGAAGGGAGCTGAATACTGATCCACAGCATTAGTAACTAGAGGCAGGCATTGCCTTGCTACAATTTCTTAAATGTTCTGGGACTGCATGGAAACTGGGTCATACAATTTCATACATTTAAAGGCTTGCGTAAGTGCTCCACAGTCACAGCTATGAATCAGTTTCTTTTAAGCCCCCAAACCTTGAAGGAGCTGTGCCTAGCTCCCAGTGCCCTTGGAAGGGTAGGTTTTTATGGGGCAGAGATGGTCTTTGTTCACCTTTTTTCATATGGGGGATTTCTGCATATAAAGCTAAAATACTCAGCAGTTTTATGCTCCCCATCTATGTTTTTGTATCTCAGACCCATTACCTTGGTATCCAAGCACCTTCCCTGTCATAATGGGTGAAATTGATCCTTTCCACTGCATAACCCCTGAGCGTTCAAGCTTCCTGGAGGGGGCATGCAGGATGGATGGGGAGGGCCCCAAAATATAGCCCCCAAGCCAAGGAGCACTAACATTGCAGCTGTTATTCCAGCCTGCCTGGCGAAATGGTAGCAACAGCCACCTTCGCTCCCCTTGCCATTGCATCCAAATCACAGCACCTTCCGCATCCTGCCCTCCCACCCAACAACCACACTGCCACTTTCAACACTAGCCTCTGCCGCCCCTTCCCAGCAAAATCCATGTGCAGCCCCCTGTGTGGAAAGTCATCCACTTCTGCACAAATTCTTCTCCTGTGCGGCTTTCCATTGCACACAGTGAGCAGAAAGTGTTCAATCAAGTACAAAGACCATTTCTTAATTTCACATGAGCTTTTCACACCAATCCACTTGGATTCCTTATTAGACAAAGACTATCACACATATTATATCGATCACACATGATAAAACTACCTATATGGATGAGCATAATGCATTTGTTTGTTTATGAACCCAAAGTCCCCCAGAGACAGCTGAATTTGGCAAATGGAGCTTTGTTTAGCAAAAATGTGTGTGTGCGGGGGATGGGAATCGCCCAGGTCTCTCTGCATCTGAGATAGCAGGTAGGCCTGGGTTATTCCAGTAAATTGGTATTCATGGTGTGTTCCATTTTGTTTCAGTCTTCTGAACACGTACTTTCACGGGGAACCATCACTATAATAAAACATTCAAATACAAGAAGCAGTAAAATGATACACCATGAAAACAAGAGAAAACTGGTGATGCACATGAGACCAGAAGCACCTCTATATTCTCTGTACAAAATATGCGTTGGGAGGTATTAACTTTCTGATCAATAATATCATGGTGAAGTGTACGCAGCAACATTGTATGTAAAGTTAAAAATTGCTCCTCTGTGATGTGGTTAGCATGTGTTCAAACCCATGCAGCCCTGACTAGGCAAAAATTGTTAAACAGGTTGGTTCTAAACAAAGAAATGTGTGTTTACTTCAATTTACATATGAGTATTAAACAAGGTCCTTGAGATAGCAAAAGGGGGAAATGGAAGGAGACAAGGCAAATCTGCATTTCAACATACACAGGGGAGAAGAAAGAGCATGGAGGCACTTTTACCACTAGACTTCATGTTGCTTTCTTTATTGTTTGAATGAATTTTGCTCTGACGGGTAATCATCAGCAGAATTCATTTAAAAGGATGTCTCGACTACAAAAGTAAGGGGAGAAAACACCTCAAGGTGTCACTTCATCTCTCGCTTTCACCTAAGGCCTTGTCTACATTAGCATTTATTCTGGAAAACTTTTGTCAATCAGGGGTGTGAAAAAAATCACACCCCTGAGCAACATAAATTTTTACCAGTGCAGACAGCGCTTTCCCACCAACATAGCTACCGCCGCTCATTTAGGAGGTTTTATTCTGTCGGTGGGAGTGCTCTCTCCCGTCAACATAACGTGGCCACACAAGTGCTTATGCTGGCAAAACTTCTCATTCAAAACAAGTTTTGCCAGCATAAGTGCTGGTGTAGACAAGGCCTAAGAAGACAAAGGAACCAGCCCTCTGATTTTAGGGGGAGATCCTGACCTGAGAATTTGGTCAGCCATGTTGCTGGGAAGATGAGATTGTAGAGTTCAGGAATCTGACAAAAGGAAGAGAGGAGAACAGCAGGATACAGACCATGGACTTCAGAAAAGCAGACTTTGACTCCCTCAGGGAGCTGATAGGCAGGATCCCATGGGAGGCTAACATGAGGGGGAAAGGAATCCAAGCGCTCTGGCTGTATTTTAAAGAAACTTTATTGAGGGTTCAGGAACAAACCATCCTGATGTGCAGAAAGAATAGCAAATATGGTAGGTGCTCAGCTTGGCTTAACAAAGAAGTCTTTGGTGAGCTTAACCACAAAGAAGAAGCTTACAAGAAATGGAAACTTGGTCAGATGACTGGGAAGGATTATAAAAATACTGCTTGAACATGCAGGAATGAAATGAGGAAGGCCAAAGCACAACTGGAGTTGCAGCTAGCAAGGGACGTGAAGGGGAACAAGAAGGGTTTCTACAGGTATGTTACGAACAAGAGGAAGATTAGGGAAAGTGTGGGCCCCTTACAGAATGAGGGAGGCAACCTAGTGAGAGAGGGTGGGAAGAGAGCTGAGGTACTCAATGCCTTTTTTTCCTCTGTCTTCACAGACAAATTCAACTTCTAGACTACTGCACTGGGCAGTGTTGTAACAGTAAAAACATGTTTGTAAAATGAGTTCCCCAAGTCCATCTTGAGATAAGCTACAAATCCATGTGTGAGGGACTCAGAGACAGCAAAAAGAAAAAACCTTGACCAAGAAGTAAACCCATGATAACAGGAACTTGCCAATGTGGCAAGTTCCAGATCCAGATATGGGAATTTGCAGTCACTGCAAAAATTAGCTTTGCAAGTCAGCAATACATTTTTGAGGAGGGGGGCTGCTGATAAGATGGTAAAGGAAGGGTCAATCATTGGCTTAGCAAACACATTGTCTGGAGTAGATATAAATGGGTTTTCAGACCAAAGGCAAGTCAGAGAGCCACGAATCAGGACTGCATCAGAATCGCACTGTGTAGAAGGTCTGATCAACCATCCAGCCTCTGTCCAGCTTGTCTCTCAAAGTAATAGGGTAGGGTGTCAGAGCTGATAACGCATGGGGCTCTGCTCCGTGGATGATATCCTGGGTATGAATACAACAGAGGTTCCACCTGTATGAAAATATAGCATAAAAGTAAGGAGAACCTGGCCATGGTATGTTTATTTTTTTGCTGTGGTGAGTAGTGGGCGTGAATGTAAAACCAGTAATAATTCTACTTATATTCCAGGGGTAATTGTCACTGTAACTCTTGGGGTAACTTCTGTGTACATGTGTTATAGTAATTTGCTGTTTTTTAAGTTTCATTTGTGTATTAAGGATTTGTAAAAGAATAAGAGAAGACAATTTGTGGTAAGGTAATCCCCCCCCCAATAAATAGTGGATTTAAATGATATAGAATGTATGTTATTGTGTAAATGAATGACAGATTTATGAACCGTTGACCAGGTCTTGGACTAGGACAGGTTCTAGTTGCCCTCATCCATCCACAAGTTGGTCGGGTGAATAGCAAGGGGGGGCCTGTCTGAACCTAGTGACTCAACGGGCAGGCGGATCCCTCAATAAGTCAAACCTAAGTTGCGTAAGTGTGTGTTTGTAAGTGTGTGTTTTGAGAATCAATCTCTTTAGAAAAACCCACAGTCTTAAGCAAGGAATAACCCCTCTCCCTCCTCCCTGCAACAGGCAGTCACACAAAGCAATAAATTAACTAAAGTAAGATAAGAAGCACTCCCTCTCTCCTTTCCAAAACTTCCCCGAGATAGGGAGCTCTCTCTCTCCGTTCCAAGCCCTCTCCCCCGCCACCCGTCTAAAGTGTGAAAAATAGAGTAACTAAAAAGTTTTTTAACCCTTTGTCACCACAGGCAGCACAGAATGGGGAGGAAGTAAACATCTCGCAGTGCTGAAGGAACAGGTTCAGGACTATTAAGAAAGATTGGACATACACAAGTCCATGGGGCCAGATTCAATGCATCCAAGGGTGCTGAGGGAGTTGGCTGATGTGATTTCAGAGCCATTGGTTATTATCTTTGAAAGCTCGTGGCAATTGGGGGAGGTCCCAGATGACTGGAAAAAGGCAAATATAGTGCCCATCTTCAAGAAAGGGAAGAAAGAGGATCCAGGGAACTACAGACTGGTCAGCCTCACCTCAGTCCCTGGAAAAATCATGGATCAGGTCCTCAAGGAATCCATCTTAAGGTACTTGGAAGAGAGGAAGATGATCAGAAACAGTCAACATGGATTTACAAAGGGCAAGTCATATCTGACCAACTTGATTGCCTTCTATGAAGAGGTTACTGGTTCTGTGGATGAGGGGAAATCGGTGGAGATAGATATACATTGACTTTAGCAAAACTTTTGATACAGTCTCCCACAGTATTCTTATCAGAAAGTTAAAGAAGTATGGGTTGGTTGGATGGATGGATGGACTACAAAGTATACAGAGAACTGGCTAGATCATCGGGCTCAACAGATGGTGATCAATGGCTCCATGTCTAGCTGTTAGCTGGTAACAAGTGGAGTGCCCCAGGGGTCGGTCCTGGGGCTGGTTTTGTTCAACATATTTATTAATGATCTGGAGGTTGGGGTAGATTGCACCCTCAGCAAGTTTGCAGATAGGGATAGGATAAATATAGAGATAGGATAAAGAGTGACCTAGACAAATTGGAGGATTGGGCCAAAAGAAATCTGATGAGGTTCAACAAGGACAAGTGCAGAGTCCTGCATTTAGGATGGAAGAATTCCATGGTGCAGCTACAGACTGGGGACCGAAGAGCTAGGCAGCAGTAATGCAGAAAAGAACCTGGGGGTTACAATGGATAAGAAGTTGTATATGAGTCAGCAGTGTGCCCTGGTTGCTAAGAAGGCAAATGGCATACTGGGCTTCATTAGTAGGAGCATTGCCAGCAGATCGAGGGAAGTGATTATTCCCCTCTGTTCGGCATTGGTGAGGCCGCATTTGGAGTATTGTGTCCAGTTTTGGGTCCCCCACTACAGAAAGGATATGGACAAGTTGGAGAGAGTCCAGTGGAGGGCAACAAAAATGATTAGGGGGCTGGAGCACAAGACTTATGAAGAGAGGCTGAGGGAGCTAGGTTTGTTTAGTCTGTAAAAGAGAAGAATGAGGGGGGATTTGATAGTAGCCTTTAACTATCTGAAAGGGGGTTCCAAGGAGGATGGAGCTAGGCTGTTCTCAATGGTAGTAGATGACAGAATAAGGAGCAATGGTCTCAAGTTGCAGTGTGGGGGGGTCTAGGTTAGATATTAGGAAAACGTTTTTCACTAGGAGGGTAGTGAAGCAATGGAATGGGTTACATAGGGAGGCTGTGGCATCTCCATCTTTAGAGGTTTTTAATCTGCGGCTTGACAAAGCCCTGGCTGGGATGATTTAGCTGAGGTTAGTCCTGCTTTGAGCAGGGGGTTGGACTAGATGACCTCCTGAGGTCCCTTCCAACTCTAATTTTCAATGATTCTATGTGGTGAATTTTACCTGGAATCAACTATAGCTTAAGTTTAGCTACTAGAAAGTGCTTTAGCTTTATTTCTCTTGTAAACATTTCTGAGTTTAATACCTTATACCCATACTCAGTTGAAATCTCTCTCTTTGAAGTTAAATAAACTTATTTTATTTTTTAAATCAACACTAATTCATTGTTATGTTTAAATTGAACTGTGTGGCAACTCGTTAAAATAGTAAACTGTTGAATATTGACCCCGTCCAGTGGCTACAGCCCTCTAATATCTGAACTGCCCCAGAGAGGGCTGAACAGTGCAGAACACACCTTTTGGGACTGGGATGTACTGGGGCCACCTTACAAGTAGTAATGAAGGTTGGTGGAAGCCAAAGTGTGACTGGAGTGTTGCTGACAGGCTGCTGGAGTCAGAACTGCTGGGTCAGGGCTAGAACTATATACACACACTCAGGGTGTGTGTGAGCAGCCCGGGTTGCGAGCTGTAGCAACAATACATTTTGAGTCAATCTGAAAGCAAGCCAAGTCCTTCAACTTGGAGACTGATTTTTGATGGGTGGGGAGGGGTTGCTTAAACAAATGATCCTCTAACACAGAATCCGAGCTTTCTCACTCCACCTCCTGCCAAATAAATAAAAAATGACTATTTTAAAAGCCATTAACTTCCTCAATTTTGCATTATTTCACGTGATTTTTCTAAAGTGGCATTTAAAAAACAAAACCAATCCTTCCTCCCTCTGACCCCCACAACACACATACACCATTACTCAAAAATATCGGATGAACTACTGGTTTGTATGACAGATGGGCTAGATGCCAAATTTGGATTCCTCGTGCACACACATGCTGATAGTCAAGGTATCTGGAATTTCTTGGATAGTGGGAGTTTTAAAATCAAAAATGAAAAAGGAGAGAATTGGTGCGGTTATGAAAGAGTATCTCATCCAAACCACTGAAACCTGTGTGAGAGCACCCAGTACGTAGCTTTCGTTGCGGAGTCTAGGATCAGCTGAGTTGGGACAGTGACTGTGTGGAAATGGAAGCTAATGCCTTTCAGGATTAGTTTTTAACACACAATAATGTAAGCTTTTATGTATCTGCAGAGTGGCAGATTGTTATTGCATACTCCAAAATACGATTTGGCAAAACCTTCAACAAAGCCCTGCCTGACAGATACGGATCAGTCTGTGGATTATTAAGTGACACAGAAGAGATTTAGAAATCAAGGGGTCTGTTCTCTGAATCATGCATAAGGAAATCATTAGCCGCTACCAGTGCGAATCCCCCATTGTATCCAGATGAAGGGGAAAAAAATGATTCTCGGGTAAGGATGTAATTTAATATCCTCACTGATCCCTCTTCCTGACGGAAGATTTTCCAGACTGAGTTATTTCCTTAGTACCTGCCTATTTTCCAGTGTACAAGTTCAGGCTCTGAACATAATTAAGTTACTGAACAATTCTGCTCTCTGGGCTAGAATTTTGCATAGTTTCAGGAGCTGATCGTATGCTCCTCTCATTCAAATTACATAAAGCTGATATTCCACGCTGGAGGCAGAGGATTACAGGAAATGGGGGTGTGACCTGCTCAACCAAGCAAATTCCTCACTCAAAATGCAAACGTGGGCTATAGCCAAGGATAGGCTATAAAAGTATTGATTAACATCGTAACAATAAGGCCTGTAAGATATTTAGCTTAGTCAAACAAGGGCTTAGGTCTAAAAATAGGTTGACATGAGTAGCTGACTGATAAATGTACCTGTAAAACTATTGTGTTACAATAAGTAGGTGCGTAAACTGCTAATATTTAGGATATGTATATATGTTGCAATGTACCAGTTAAAGGCGGTTAGAATATTTTGCAGATTTTTGCCACCCTAGGTTGCCAGGATTCAACTAGCCACAGGTTGTTATGATGATTACGTGACATAAATGTTAGTGTTTAAAAGGGGAACTAATAAGTTTGTTGATGAAAACAAGGCACCCCGCATTAGTGGTGTGTGGACATGTACAGAAAAGGAAAAAGGATCGAAACCTTCTTAACCACGTATGAACACTAATGGACATCGGAATAACTCATTATAAAGAGTATAACCTGGCCTGCGCACCATGGAAGATGCCAGAATGACAACCACTGGTGATGATGACGATGATGACGATGATGAAAATGATGATGAGGAAGATAGCGACTGACACTCCAGGGTTTCCCAGCAGGAGATGTGAGTGGTGCCAGTCACAGGGCCAAACAGCCTCTGTAGCTGCTGTTGTATTTCAGTGCTTGAGGGATTGTTTCTCGGCTGAGTGGATTTGTTCATAAAGGGACTTGTGGTAAATTGCAACTGGTTCTCGTGTGATCCTCAGGACTCTACTGCTAATAATACTGGTGATAGTCTCTAGCCACTCAGGAGCCTGAACTTTTATTCACTGCCGCAATCTAAACAAATTAATTAATACACCAATCCATCAGCTAGGCTGCATGTCCCTTCTCCCCGCAAACAACTGTCTCTGCTCACCACACAGCCCAAGGAGCATGCTGGTTTCATAGACAGACCAGTCTAAGCATAAGTATTGAAGTAGCTTTCCCACAGCAGAGCGTGCAGGGAAGTCCGTGTGTACACTGCCATGCTCTCCCTATACTGTGGATTCATTGAACATGACCTTCTCAAGGGCTGCTACTCTAGGATCAATGCTAGTGAACGAACAAAGGCGCTCGCACAAAACCTTAACAGCCATGAACACAGAGGGACTGGCGAGGTTTGGCTGCGCAGATGTAGAGCAGGCTGCATTAGCCCACACCAGCCTCTATACTGCAGAATTTTGCTCCACGAGGACTTATTCCACCCCAGCTCTCAGAGGAGATTGTGGGAGTGGGACAGGCTGATGCATTCACGGACTTACGTTTTCCACTGGCTGACCCTCCCCATCCATTGGGAGATTCATGGCAGCTGCAAACACTACTGCATCTGACTCTCCTACTGCAGTTGAGACTGGGCTGAAATGAGAGACCCCATTTTCTTGACCACTGCAGGCAAACCTTGCACACAGACCCCACACCACCAGCATCCCATACTTGTCAGGCCATACACAGCACCTGTGATTCGTCCATGAGAGTAAATTACTACTGTGCATTCCCTAAGAAGCCATCTACTAGTTTATTAAAGATCTGTTAACATCGGTTGTGAGATCAGGAGATTCCCCTCCTCAATGAGGAACAATTCAGATGAGACCAGATTAGCAGGAGGATAAAAGTCAGGGGGCAGCAGAGAAATCACACTGGGGGTATCTAAAAACTGCTGTATTATGCATTTAGGCCGAGTAACCCTCGTTCATTTATCCCACCTCTGTTTTAGAACCACAGCATCTATATGGGGAAACTATTGCTGAAAAGAAAAGAAGAAGTCTTCTGGATTTATTGAGACATTATAATAATGGAAAACATAAGCCACTGAAAATATGTACAGATATTAATGAGGAGCATAGTACTCCCATCTATGAAATGGCAAAACATAATTAACATTTCAGATCCATTACATTAATATGAACGCTATTTCTTAAAAATAGCTGTTGAGCAGAATTCTCAATGATCAGCAAAGCTCATGTTCTCTGTGGCTATTGAAGTAGGTCCCCCATCTGCTTGCTGAGAGCAAGGGTGTAGGCTCTCCCAAATTCAGCTGCCGGAGACCGTGTGTGTGTGGCGTGTGCGTGTGTGCGCACACGCGCGTGTAAAAACTTCTACACACAGCTTCATCATCAAAACTTCCCTAGCACGGACAGAAAAGTTATTAACTTTGCAATAAAAAAATGTTTAAATATCATTACAAAGTTTCAACTCTATCATAATTCTCCTTAATGGTGCAAATTTCACCACTGGTCCTCAGTCCCGAAATTGCATTTTCAAAGAACCCTGTGCTTTAAGTCTCAAATTACCTAATTACCATATTTATTGCTGGATTCTGTTTTCTAATCCCCGATGACTTTGTCTGATATATTTATGTTCCATTCATTTCACTCTTATGCAAGGAGGACATACAGTAATTTGTAAGGGCAGCATGTTGCAGCTTGAATTGGATAGGTTCCTGTTATCACACAGTATTAATCCCTATTTAGTTACTGTGAACTAGAGATTCTGCAGACTATACACACGCACATATGACAAATTATCAGCATTGCACTTACAGCATTGTCAGAATTGTTATAAGTTAAATTTCAAAATTAAACCATCCAATCGCAAATTGGCAGCACCAAGAGCAGTTTCATTTCCAACAGGATTCAAAGAGGAACTTTTCTTCTACTTCATGACTTCTTCCTTTAATTAAAGTATTGCCTCCCCCTCAAAAAAAGTATAATTCAAGACAAGAGAGGAGTTAAATTTTAATAAGTGTAAGCCCCATTTGTGCAGTCCAAGAGCTGGAAAGTTGGAGGAATAAGACTGATTAACAAGACCCTGTCAGCTATTTTACATCCCCACATTTAGGTTCTGTAAAAAGATTTTTTTTAAACAAAGAAACAAAGCTGTTATTAAACTCTGACTCTCCTATGAAAAAATGACTATATAAAAAGTGGCATATAAATTTGAATGTTTATTGCCTCTCAGTGACTTACAGGTTACTTTACAGGTATGAACATGTGTTTTTTCAAACAGCTAATCTTGTAAACTCAGCCTGCAATCTGACCCATCAAGATGGCTCTTATTACAGCTGGGCAGGAAACAGTTTTCCCATCCTACAAAATATTTCAAGATTTCAAATATTTTTCCAGTCCCAAATTGTGACAGCAAGTCAAAAATCTTTAAAATGTTCACAAACTGAGAATCTGGAAAAAAAAAAAGAAAAACCAAAAATTACAGCAGGTCAAGCAAAATGCGTCATTTCCATAATTCCAAAAAGCTTTGTTTACATGGAGATATTTTTCTCCTTTCTTTTTTACATTTTAAAATATAAATTAACTTAAATTTCAATCCCCAAAAATGAGCTTTTTCATTTCCATTTTTTTAAATGGGAAATTCATCAAAAATGGACCCTTTCACCAAAATAGTTTCAGTTTTGACAAATTAGTAAAAAAATAGTCAAAGAATTCCCAACTAACTCTGGTTCCTACCTTCTGGCATATAATCCACACCAGCACTAATAAATACTCTATTGGCCAAATTATGTTCTTGCTGATCTCTGGGAAATCCCTGTACTGTCAGTGGGGTTGCACAAATGTGACTGGCTGGCACCTCTTCATTTTAATTCTGTTGATGTACAAAAAGAAAACAGAATTGCAAACTCCTTGTCTTTGCAACACTGGTTGTGCAAGGCAAACAAAAGTGAAACATAAGGCTTGGTCTACACTGCCAGCAGATTTCAGCAGCAGTCTATGTAGCTTGTGTATCTCCCGTCAACTTCCTAACTTCTATTTACCATGGTGTCCCCCCTGCACTGTGCCAACAGGAAATGTCCTCGGACAATGCAGCATTACTCTTCTTGAGAGGGTGAATTAATGGCATCAACTTCCGGGTTCAATAGAGCAGGTCTCCACTGCTGACCAATTGATCCTGCAGAATCGATCGAGCCACCGGCAGTGTAGACATACCCTTATTTTACTCACCAAAAATCAAGATATACAACTCTGAATGCACACAGGGAGCAGATCAGGTCCCATTTTTACACAATCATTTTTCAGAGGAGAACCTACCTCAAACCATAAGAAGGGGTGAGCTGCAGAATTCGGATCTGAATGATCCAGAAATTCCAGAATAGTCAGAACTGGAATTTGGGCTTGGTTCCGTATAGAGAAAGGGGACAGATACAAAGGCCCATATCCTCAAAAGATATTTAGCCACCTAACTCCCACTGAAATCCCTATACCTTTGAAGACCCGGGCCAAAGATAGGATCAGAACCCACAATTGCCCAAAACTCCGTGTTGTTCAGATCTGGGGTTTTGACCTCTTCCTTCTTATTAAAGATTGATATGAACAGAAATTTGGTTTTTAATAATTACTGAACTAGAAACCATAGATCAGAGAGTAACAGGTGTTGGAGATGGAAAAGAACACTTAGTACAAATACTGGAAAAACATAAGAGTACATAAATTGTAGAAAGAGAATTAAAATTTTCCATATCATCCAAGGATGGTTTCCTTTGGTATCACTCCAGAAGAAATCTACTTCCGCTCACTACCAGAAATGTCTTCAGATTTTCTTTGTACAAGCGAAACCAAGGAGGTTTTTTTTTACTATTGCTTCAAATGGATGGAAGCTGTTAACACTCATTTTAAGTTTCAAGTTTTTGGTTTTAAGAAAGCAAAAAAAATTCTATGCAAAAAAATTCCATACCCTCCCCCTCAATTTTTTAGCTTGAAAATAGGAGTATTTTGATTGAAAGCAGCCCAAAATTGAGTGGCAGAATCCAGAAATCACAAGATCAAATCTGCACTTATTCCAACAGGATCTTGAGACATGCTATCATTTCCCAGTGAAGCCTCTGCCAGCTTAAATTGCAAGAGAAACACTAATGCTTCAGTGGGAGCCATATGCCTATAGGAGCAGATAGCCTTTATTATTATTACTGCTTTGAGCCTTAACAAAACAGCAAATCAGCTGATAATTATAATTGCAAAGAGAGCCATGGAGTTCGAGTCCAGAAGGGACCACCTAAATGACATCTATATCACTACATGCATTTTCGGCTTTATTAACTTTGCAGACATGCTAGTTTCAGGTGCTCTTTTTATCATTTGGTACCAATGTAGCTTCACTCACTGCACATAACGCTGTTGGGTCACAGTACACTTATGCTCTGAACTGAACAGTAAGATGCAAGAGAAGATTTATCCCTTTTTTGTATTTAACAGCACAGTAGTTACTTAAAATACAGGGCAATGTTTACTTGGAAAATACTATAAAACACAAATAAGTTTTTCCATTCCACCTAATTAATAAGATGTAGGGACTTTCTAAAAAAAATATTGGCAAATGTAAAAGAAAATTCACCCTGTTTTCTAGTGACTGGGAGACAAAGGAAAATGTAGGCAATAATGAGCCGGCAGGTAGTTTTCTTTTCTCTATGTTAAGAAGTGAAGAAAAACCCCAGTGTGGTGCTAGATGAGCATCTGCTGCTGGAATTGCTAACTTTCAAATGTCAATGGTAACACCCTGACCATTTGTGGTCACCCGCACAGCATTTTTTTTTTAAATAAAGGTAACGGCCTTAATCTCACTGTCATAGCCAAATCTAACTACATTCTTCAACCTAATGTCTCTCTGTAGTCTCTTCTGCCTGCCATAGCTCTCCACTTGACCACACTGATTTTACCTTCCTTGCGTTCTGTTAAAGAGAGGATTCATTCTGTCCCAGAAACGGCTAGTTTCATCGGATGTTTACATGTTGCTTTCATTTTTTGTTCCCATCCCCACCTCACAAGGGTCTTGAAAGACTTAATTAGCAGGTGTTTGTAAAGTAGCTTGGGAACTTGGATGGAAGATGTGATGGGATAAAAAGCATTTGGATGGTGTAAAAGCTAGTCTCCAACCAGGGGCACTCAAGGTAACAAAAATAAAATAGCATCCTGACACTAAAGGATAAGGAGATAGAAAATCCTCAAGCGATAACAGAGATGATTAAAAATACAAATAAGACTGGAGACAAAAAGATAAGCAGTATTACTAGTTGTTAACATTAATAAATCAAGCCCGAAGAGCTGACTCAGGATTGGAGTCCCATTGCACTCAGCATTGTACAACGATAGACAAGACAATCCTCATCCCAGCAGGTTTACAAAATTAAAGCAAGCGAATGGGGAAAGGGATATAATACACAAGCAAATGAATGTGGGGCCAGATCCTCCGCCGGTGGCAGCTTCCCCAGTGGAAGCAGCTTTGCTAGAAGAATGTTTTGGTTTTATGTGCGGGTAGAGGCAGGGTGAGCACTGACAGGAAGGGAGATGTCCCTTGCTTCCTGGACATAAACCCTCAGCCTCAAACTAATGTGCGTCAATAAGCAAGACAAGAAGGTGAGTTTAAAGAAAGCTCTGTCTGTGTGCGTGAGTGAACGCTCTCTTATATGGCCCCATTGAGATTTTAGCGGAGTACCTCACGATCTTCAATGGTAGGGCAATGCAGTTGTCCCCATTTTGTAGCTGGGGAACTGACACATAGAAACTAGAGACTTGACAGAAGTCATACAGCAAGTCTGTGGCAGAACGGGGCTGACAAACCTCTACAACAAGCTCTTCCTTGTACAGTTAAATATATTTATAACATTCTAGATTACCTGAAGTAACAAAACACAGGTAGATAATATTCCACAAATACATTTATGTCAAAGAGTTACTGCGTAACTAGTCTATAGCACTGTTTTAAAAAAATAATCACCCTGTATGTCTTTATAATTAACATGAAGCAGCTACCAGACTTCAGATGTAAACAGAATACAACTTTTTATATTGCCTTAGTGTTTCCTTTGTGCAATAAATTCCTTTTCAGGGTACTAGAATGTTTCCAACCTGGCAACTGTGCGGTGGCAGCATTTTCCTGAGTCACACATCCACAACTCCATAGAATCAAAGTTTATGATGATTATTTCTCCAGTTGGTATCTAATCTTTACAACATCACTATAAGTCATCATTACATACTAACATTTTTACCAGATGGGTTTACAGCGCTTGAAAACTCCAGCAAGATGCAGCTCAGAAAGGAATCAGTGTAAGAAATTCAAACCTCTACAGAAAGCTTTTCCAGATCATGGCTATAGCTGTGCATTTACTGACCCTGCAGCAAGAGCCCAAATTTAACACAAACTGGCTAAAATGGCAGAGGTTAACATTTCCAGATCTGTCTGAATTAGAACAAAACACTCGTCTCAAAGAACAGGTTGCCATGTACACTGAAAAAAATATTACCATGAGCAGTTACATTTTGGAATGTGACACTACCACAATTAGGATGACCAGATGTCCTGCTATTATTAGGACCATCCCAATATTAGGCAACTGTTATATACTTACAGCCTTACATACTTACTTACATAGGCAACTATTAAGCCGCCCCACCCCTCAAAAAGAAAGTGTTTTTTCACACTTGTTCTCTGGTCACCACTATACAATTACTAGTAATAATAAGGATGAAGGGAGGAAGTTACATCATAGCCAAGTCCTGTTGTTTTTATTCATTCTGTAATTTGACTCTGACCCCCAAAATGACTTTGCACATGTAAAGGTGTTTACACGGGGGTGAACCCTTTCACAAAACGATTGTTCCATATCGGACCTCTCAGTCCTCAGCCTCAAATGAAAACTGCACAATACCTTCAAAAGACAAGCTAGGAAACTTAAATTCATAACTCTGCTGGAACTAAAAACCATGCACTTAACAGAGACACTGGTTTTATGGCTCATTACAACAAGCTGTAACCGCTAACCCTAATACCCTATTTCATTTTAAGTGCTCTCCTATAGCACTTATGCTTAACAACCTGTCCCACCTTGTAGCTCTGTGAAGCTCAGGGGCGTGCACAGGGAGGGGAGGGGAAGCAGGGGCATGGGCCCCCCCAATAATCATTGGGGGCATGGCCCCCCCCAATAATCATTGGGGGCACAGAACTCCTCTGGCACCAGGGTCGGGGAGGGAGAGCAAACTCCCATGGAAGTCAGGGAGGAAGAGAGAAGGAAGCGCGAGCTCCAATAAGTAGGGGTTGATAGTTCCCCTTCAGCTTCAAACAAAGTAGCATGAACTTTTAGTAAACAAAGTAAACAAACCTGTCACGGGCACAAAGAATGGCAAATAGTACAAAACATTGCAAACTGTATTCAGAGTACTTAGGAATAGCTGGTAGGCAGTAAATCTATTGGTGTTCCTCGTACAGACTTCCCCCCTTTTGGTTGCTGTTACATATTTAACCTGTCTGCCCGGTGGAGTCAGCAGTAACAAGGGTTGGGTTCAATATCTAGGGTTTCCTCTTGACAATACAAAACAGAACCAGATGGAGCCCCTCCCCAGTAATCTGGGAACACTAAACATCATCCCTGGACATCTTATTTCCTGCTTGTTAACTGTGTGTGTGTGTGTGTGTATATATATATATAGAACAAAAGAAAATTTGTACTAAAAGAAAAAGGTAACCCAGCATTAACTTCAGAAAACACTGCAACAGTGATTCAAAATCATGCGACCATAGCAAACACCCACCCCACAGGTTGTTGGGCAGAGTCCTTTGCCTCAATTTCCCACCCTGAGGTGCGAAAATCTTACAGGTGAATGTCCCTATAACACACGACTCCCCTCTCCCTCTGCTGCACCTTGCTCATGGTTCGCTGTCCTTGTTTAGTGAAGACCCAGAGCTCAGAGGGGTGTTCGCATGGGTTCACCTTTCTGCCCTGGGAGTGAGGGAACACATTGACCAATGCTGCTGCTGCCCCCCAGCACCTCTGCAGCAGGTTCATAGGTGCCCCTGTTTTTCTCTGCCTCTGCCTGCCACTCACTGTTACTTCTGCCTTGTCTCATGACGAGGTTCCACCACTTAAACCCAGTTCTGAGCAACATCAAGAGGGGGTGGAGAACCTTACTGCTTGCGCTACGTCATTCACTGCCACCCTGTACCCACCCCAGTTCTAAGGCTTAGCCCCTAGACCTGCTCATCAGTGAGTGATATCATCTCTAGTGATCACTGAACAGAAAAAGGTCTCTCATTTGAATCTAGGCAGCTCTACCTTCAAACATTGCATAAAGGCAGAGCAAACAGTACCTACAGTTTTTTAGGCAGAGTTGACACCACTGGATAGGAACACTTTCTCTTGCTAAGCAGGGGGTGAGAACAGTTCAGGCTGGGGTGACCCTCTCAATCATGGCAGGCTAAGTACAGTTTTGCTGCCCTTTACTCATCCAATAAAGATAACAACATTTCATTGCCCCCGCATTCAAATTTACAAATTTTATTAAAGACTGTTAAAATGATCTAAAACATAGGTTAATAAAGAAGTTCCTGTTCTCACCTTCCACAGAGCCACTCAGGTACATGGCGACATCTTGGCTGGAAGAGGTCCTAGCAATTTACTTCCTAATGACATCATGCACTGCACTTGCCCTGATGTTCCTCATCATAATGTCCGGGCACATCAAAAGACAGAATGCTTTAATTATCCCAAAGTAGTAAGTCTGGTTTAATAAATCACAAAATGGATATAATACATAATCTGCAATATCTCAAATTAGGGTTAATAAATTTGACAGTACAGCTTAAATACAAGTATTTAAATACTCAGGTACATCACTCATGGGAAGTTATACTAGGAGTACCTTGTGGAAAATAAATTCAGCAATGAGTGTAGATTGTCCCTGAGCAAATACAGTCCACTAGGGAAGTATTCCGGCTACTTTCCTGTCTTCACTTCTCATTGGTATGTAGCTCGTTTCTCTTAATATTGTCGGTTTGGTGATATGTTCTAAATAATTGTCCCTTGACCATCTGATGGTGTCTGACCCCTTGAATCACCACATCAGCTGGGCATAGCACTGGCTGATTCCACATTCCCCGTAGCACTCGCTCATTACTGAGATCCCAGGCGCGCTGGGCTGACGGCCTGCACGTGTATTTGAGCCTTGTAGCCCTGGCTCTCATGGTGCCAGCCAGGGGGGTATATTTCACCAGCTTTCAAGCTCAGGCATCGCAGAAGGCCTGAGTCTTGTTCTCAGAAGGAACTGTGATGTCCACCACGACAACCCTCTTCTGTTCCTCATTCGTATTGACAATGTCTAGTCAAAGATGGCTCTCCATTCTAGGTATGGTGGACTTCACGGCAACCTTCCCCATGGGTGGCAGGATGGCCTTGATTAGGTGGTCTTCTATGGCACTGTGGCACAGCTGCCAGGCTCTAGAGTGGGGCTTGCAGCTGCACAAAATGTAAGGTAATGTCTCATTAGCACACTCACACTTTCTGCATCACTTCTCCTGAATCCCGTGGCGGATGGCTCCACTCTGCAGGACGCAATTGAGCTAGGCCCTGTGGATGAATCTCCATGCAGCAAATAAGGTGAAGCTACCCCTGGAGAGGAAGTGATTACCTACATTTCACTTACATGTCACCTCAAAAGCCTTGCCCTGGTCCAGCTTCCTTCTCAAGTTTTTCACATACTGACGAAGTGTGGCATCCGTCAAGGTCCTCCTGAGTATGGTCCTTGCTCTTAAAGTAATGATTGTGTGCTGGGTGCTCTTGATTTGTGGCACCAGCACCGCCAACTCCTGACGTTCCTCACACCATGTCCAGTGGCCGCCAATACATTTCTCCAGCCATTGCATTGTGTTGTGTTGTGGGCACAAGTCCAAAGTGAAGCAAAGTCTCCCCTGTCTCTTTCAAATTTGCCTTCCAGAGAGCTGCTCAGGTACATGGCAACATCTTGGCTGGAAGGGGTCCTAGCAATTTGCTTCCTAATGACTTTACACACAGCACTCACTCCAGTGTTCCTCATCAAAAGATGAGGCACATCAAAAGATGGAATGCCTGAGCAATCACTGCAAAATCACACAGATCCCCCAGTCAAGGAACATTGGGACTGCCCTGCCCGTGCAAGATGGGCCCCAGTTCATTACTTGTCCTATAGGGGAAGTACATCCACTTTTTCACCAACTGCCTTATGGTGCCATCTGCCTTGTTGAAAGGTACCTTCACCATGGCAGATCCCCTTAGAATGAATGAAATATGGAGGATCAGGAAGGTGTTCAAGGCAACAATCTTCTGTCATAGAACAAGCAGTGAGGAGTCGATCTTGGCTGTGTCCTGTAAGATCTCCAGGATGGTATCCTCAGGGGCTGCCGGACATGAAAACCCATGGGCATGCCGAGATCTTGGTACACTTACCCATCTTCAAGGAAAATCATGAGACTCACCCTGGATCTTAAATATCTCCTCTACTGTTTTCAATTTGCAGGAATGCATACTTCCTGGCACTGAAGTCCCATCTAGCTGGCAACTTGGTTGGTGACATTCAGCATTTTTGGAGACTCTGTTACCAGATTTGCCTGTCACCTTGTGGTATGCTCATTAGGGTTACTTTCCTGGAAGGGGGTGTGTGATTCTATTAATGTGCTGCTTGTGTTACTTGTGTGTTCATATGGCTACAAGTCCCCTCCCAATGGAGCTATCCTGCAGGACCTAAGGTTTTCAGGGCTGGGTTCCTCCAGCCCCAGATTCACATAAACCCTCCACGTAGGCACACACACATGCCATATTAACAGAGTGTGTCTGAGTGAACCGGGCTATCAGCACTCTCAGCTGACCCTTTATGTGTCCCTGAACTCAGCAGGCTGGGTTACACAGCACTTTTAGGGTCCACCCTTATATGTCCCTTTGCACCGCAACAGAATAGAGAGCACTTCTGAGCAGGCTGGGTCCAAATAGCACTTTTCAGCTGCCCCCCTTACATGCCTCTGGACTCCACAGGCTAGGCAAAGCAGCACTTCTCAGCTGCCCCTCCCCACCCGCCACACACACACACTCTACAATTGTTCTAGCAGTAACCCCCTTGAAGAGCAAACCTCACAGGATTTTTGAGCACTCCAGGGATCTTTGGCTTAGGTAAAAGAAGCGTTGCTGCAGAGCTAGATAGGGAAGCCAAGAACACAAAGGAGTACATGAAGTTTGGAGAGAGAGACTGGCAACCAGCTTGATTATAACAGTTAGTTTATTGCCAGGTATATAAAACTTATGATACTAATAGTAATGCCATACAAGAAGAGGAAAACAATCGCTTACAATGCTACACAATTTCAGTTGGGGTATTGGAGAAAGCTAGCCCAAGTTTGATTACGAAAGTTATACCTGGACTGAAAGAGAAAGAGAGAGAGCGAGTGTGTTGGGGGAAAATTGAGGGGAGGGGAGAGTCTCACCACTCCATGCAGTTCAGAGGTTCCTAGGAGACAGGCTGTTTAGCTTAGGGGTCCAGAGCGCTTGAAACAGGCAGAGCCCCCAAGATGATCAGTCAGGAAAAGGGGAAGATCCAGTGGAGCTGATGCTGCATTTGGATCCAGGCATCAGAACTGAGGTTTGAACTTGGGGAGGGGTTTTTGTAGGGAAGAAACAATGGTTCAAGGGAGAACACTAGGTTTGTTTATGGATAGACAATGACTCAAGGGAGTCAACCAGAGTGGTTTTCTTTATGCTGGGCAATAGGAGCTGATCATTCCTGGCTATGGGCAGTGTTCCTTCAAGGGAGCTCACAGTGCAATCAGGCAGATTCAGTGTTTTGGAAATCAATAACTAGAATGGTCTGGTAATTGCAGAGCTGGGTGTGTGTAGGGATGCATTCATTAACATCAGGAGCAGAGATCTCCCATCATGCAGTGAGTCCCTGCTTTGCCAATCCCAGAGTTCAGTGCAGTTCCTGCTTTGGAGCTTGGTTCTCCATTCAGTATGTTAATTCTTGTTCCCTCTTCAATGTAGATGAGGCTTCTGTTCTCCATTCGATGTGTTAATTGAGATGCCTCCTTTTTACATCTTTGATGTAGATGAGGCTAGGGGAGTTGCCTTAATCCTATTACCCTTGTCTGGAGGGGTTTAGGTGTGTCCCCCACAGCCTTTTCATTGCTTTTGGTTTCTAGCTCAAGCAGAGGCTGAGGGGGGATTCAGGTGTGCTAGAGAGAGAAGGGGTTTTGCGCCCTGGTTCCCCAAGAACACAGAGCTGACAGGTAACAACTCTTGGGGTTATCTATGATCAGGACCAGATGTCCTGGTCTATGAAGACAGTTTACCGTGTTGCTATACAAGTCTGTAAAGAGCTGATGGCTCCTCCGTTCACCAATCAGTCTGTAATCCTAGCCACAATGCAGCTGGCATAAAGTTTGTACATGATGGAGCAGAGAGTGATGGGTCTCCAATTACTGGGCTCATCCTTTTTGTAGATGAGCACCATCATAGACTTCTTCCAGGAGCTGGGAATATGGTAGAATAGTTTGCATTTGTTAAAGATGGCAGTTAGTACCATGCAACCGGGATCTTGTTTTTCAGGAAGTCATAGCGAATGCCATCTTTTCCTGGGTCAGTGTTTTTTGTCTTCATGAGTCTGGTCATTATTTCCTGTGGTATGAAGTTTCTTCCAGACCCACTTCATAGCTAATCTGCTGAAAAGAATGAAGGCAGCCTGGATGCTGCGTATCATTCTGGACTACACAGTCCAACACACCCTTAAAATATAAGGAGAGTCTCTTGGATGGGGTAGTGCAAAAGTATGAGGGCTCATTGAGGAGCTCCCTCATAGCCTTAGACTGATACAGTTTCTGGATCCTGGATGCTGCTGCCTGATCGTAGCAGCAACTGGTGTTTCTTCTCCTGGCTTCCTGGCTATAGTTATTATACCCGGATGCAGGGGTTCTGTGAGCAGTCAGTACGTTTTCCTGATTTCCGTTCCTCCCCAGTGGAATTTCTGCAGACAGGGCTTTCGTGATTATGTCTACAAGGAAGTCAAAGCCACTGAAGGATTCTGTCTTTGTCATTTCCTCCATCCAAGTGGCTTGCCATACTGTGGTGGCCTTCCCCCTAGGCTGCTGTTCCTCTAGCTGCTCCATTGCAGCAGGCATAAACTTCAGGATTGCTGGGAAACTAGTCTGTGGCCTCTTTTTCTCCTGGTACAAAGGACACAGTTGTTCCAGATCCTGAGGGGAAATCTCTGGTATGATGACAATGCCATTGCCAGTGGTCCCCAAAATGTGGGGTGCTCCATTTATCAACTTTCCCTCTCTTCTGCACTTGGATCGGCTCAGCTTGGAGGGTGATTTCATGTGACTAACCAGGCAGCTTGCCCACGGTGAGTGAAAACTTCCTATACAGCTTCAGAAAAAGCAACTGAGAGTGTCTAGCAATGACCACACCATATTTCTGAATGTTTCTGTGCCCTTCTAAATGAGTTGACCTTCCCTGCCATCCGCATTTGTGCAGGGACATGGCATATTAAAAAAAAGGTCTCTTTCCCACTATTTCTCTTCCTTTCTTTGCCAATACCTTCTCCCCTCCCCCTTCCAGGCTCCCTCATTCCCTCCCAGATATTGCTGAAGTATAAAGCATTTTGGTTACACATAAGCCTTTGCAGGATTTGGGCCTTAGGTGAAGCTCCATGTGGGCAGCACTTGCACACAGCCCTACTGGTTCTGCACGCCCACAGAGGTCCATGTGTGGCTCTATTTGAAGAATTGGGGCATTAAGAAGATGCATGTACCAGAAATATTACATTTCCCTCCTCTGCTGTTTGCTTTTCCTCTTAAACCTAGCCAAATCTCACAATGCATGTATTTAAATTGAGCTAAGGAATATAAAGAGGTGGGAGTTGGTTCTGAGCTCTTACTACAGTTTCACACAGATGTAGCACTATTGACTTTGACTTGCTCCTAATTTATATGAGTGTGAGCAAGAGGAGAATCAGGGTAATGTTAATGGAAGGTACATTATTAATCCAAAACGGAAACGAACTGTTTCTCCATCACTCCAGTTGATCATTCACTTTGGAGTCATGTCCAACTATAAAATACACAGGGATAAATCAAAGGTCGCACCAATTTCAAGAGGATTTTTAGGGCACACATTATTAAATGGAAGTGGTGATGGGTCCCAGAGGGCTTACATACTTAGGACTAAGAAGCTCAGGGACATAATCAAACTCAATCTGGGGCCAATAATCAATAAATAAAACTGGACCTAGTGTGGGAAGCTGGGAAGAGCTGCAGCATATTTTTTCATGGAAAATCACTCTAATCCAAATGACCATAATTCACAAGATAGCATACAGGAAGTAGTCACTGTGGTGTCAGTAGTCCATTCATGTAAATGCTTTCCAAACACCTCTCAGCTTCCGCATCATCATGCCCACTGTATCAGAGTTGGGACTGGAATTTAGGAGATCTGGACACCTTGTCACGGTGCTCAGGCTTTTAGATCCCTAATGTGCAGTTCCACAGAGCATGTTCTGTGTGATGTGGATGCAGGCGAGAGAATCTGAGACCCGAAAACGAGCTGGGGCAAGGCATGCCTGATGAGCTCTGGAACTGGCTCCTTGTTCTGTTCTGACAAGACCCAGTTCTGCTGACCGCCAGCTCACGCCCAAAGAGAAAGTGTGTGTTCTCCCCAAGGCTTTGCCTACAGGAAGGAGATCTATGTTGATCTGAGGTAGGTCTATCTTCGTGGGGCCTGAGAATCTGATTGGGGAAATGTTTTGTGGGCTATTGGTAATTTTGCTGAATATGATTTAAGGGTGCCTATAGCACCCAAAGTGCTGAGTGGTCACTCAGAAACCTAAACCAACCAACACATTGAAATAAATCATATCCCAATAGTGGCAGTGGTGGAGGAAAAGCCCTGTGCTACCCAGTAGAGCACATAGAGGGCTGAGCAAGAGGATACACACTGAGGGCCAATCGTCCCAGGGTTGGACAGAGAGGCAAAGGGCAGGGACGACCTAAATCCCTGCTCGGTCCATCCACCTTGGGGATCCACATTACCCCCCAAAGAGTCTTTGGAAGACAAGGTGCCATGACTTGCCCTTGGTTCAGAGGCCAGGAAAGCTGAGGGAATCAGGAAGGGATGGTGAAGCATTCATACCAGAGAACTTGGAGTGGGATTGTATATTCCTGAGGTGTAACCATCTCACAAACTCTCCCTTGAGCAAAGTGGCTCTGCCCTGGCTATGGCTAAACATCACATGACAGCCCTTAGTGTCCTTGCCTAACTCAGTGTGGGATCAGTCCCTTGAACATGGACATTTTGCATGGCTGGTTTGTGTTCAGTCTTGGGTAATATGAGGAAGTCTGATGGCTTATATAGCACTGCCACTTTCAATAGGCATTGCCGCCATTAACTAGTTCATCCTCGTAGCACTGCTCTGATGTAGGCAGCTGCGTATTATTCCCATGTTGGAGAGAGCAGAGCCCTTCAGTGGGATTGGGATCCCATGGGTCCCGCAGGACCCTCTGCCATAATATTGGGAGCAGGTAAAATGTATTTTGTTGCAGGCAGGACTGGGTGGGCCAAAAAAACAGGCTGCGATATTTTGTGGGAAAACACTATATCTCTCCTCACTTTGTCATGAATAGAATGTAAAGCAAGGCTTTCTTTTTTAAATAAAAGTTTTAATACTTAAATTTAAGCAAGGGATAGAAAGAGATTTGATGTCTATTATAACAGGAGTTAAAGTAGTTTATTACATGGTTTAAGCAAGATTTGTTTTATTCTTTTAGTGGTAAAAAATTGTGTCTGAATTCCGTTTATATATATATATATATAATATTAACAGACCATTTTGCTGGGTTTTTTTTCAGTAGCATGGGGGAATTTGTCTCTCTTGCAGAATTTGATGGATCTAAGATTTTTGTGGGGGAGTGGGATAAAAATGGAAGAAGCAATGTGGGAGTAGGTTGGAGTGGAAGTGAGTATTGTAGGGCAGGATAGGATTAAAAAAATAATTTCGCACAGGGCTTTAGGAGATAGCTTACTCTTTGGGTCAAATTTTGAATTGCAGCCTATAATTTGGGGTGCCTTCTTTCTAGGTTCCCTCTGTCAAAGTCTCTGCCAACATTGGTTTTTTTCACTTTCGCTCAGACACCTAAAATCCGATTGTCTCACATGATCAGCATCCTTAGCTCCCACTGAATTCAACTCCCACTGAGTTATAGCTCTTCATGGGCTTAAATATGAGTGAGGCTCATTGTTGTACCATATATCAGAGATTAGGACTTGTCCCTTGTTCTATAAACCTACTTACCACATTTCTGAGACCGATGACCCACATGTATATATTTTCTACTGAATCCACATACCAAACAATGTGGTAACTTTCAAACTATGTTCATTTGCATATGAATTTAGTTAATGTGTGTGTGTGCTTTTAAATTAGTCATTATGTAAATTCCCTTGATTTTAAGCAGAATAAGCTCTGCTGTGTATAAATTGTTTTGTGCGACTCACAAAACAGAACAATCATAAAAGAATACCCAAGAGAGCATGTTTGTTGGAGGGGCAAGCGATACGTTTTAGACTTTGTTTTTAAATAATAACCAACCACTAATACACAGTAGTAATTTCCCAGAGTAATACATTGATTTATCCATAGCTAGGTGGTTTGAATTTCCCTCTGATTTGATGAGCTGTCGTCTTTGATATTAAGCCACTGAACTTCTATCAGGTATCTGTCAATCTTTGTTAAGAAGAGGAAGGCAAGGAACAGCATGAAAGAATTGTCATTTTTATGTACTCTGTGTCAGAGTGTTGTTTTATGCATTGCTTTATTCAAAGGAAGTCCCTGTGTAAATCAGTCAGTATTTTCTTTTCACTGAACTGGAAAACAGAGTGACATTGCAGATAAAATAAAGCCTTGGTGAACAGTCAATTTTCACTTAGCATAAGACCTGTAGGTAAACTTTCTAAACTTCTTTGTATGCAGTCTTGTTGTAGCTGCATCAGTGCTAGAATAGTAGAGAGACAATGTTGGGGGGGGTAATGTCTTTTATTGGACCTACTTCTGTTGAGGGAAGAGGTGAGTATTAAATTGCTGATAGAGACAAGCTTTTGAGCTCTCACCATCAAAAGTTGGTTCAATAAAAAGTCTGACCTCACCCACCTTGTCTTTCTAAACTTTAGGCATGTGAGTCATTCAGGTTAAGTCAATGAGACTTAAAGTTAAGCAGCTGCTGAAGTGCTTTGCTGGATCAAGGCCTTAAAGAACAGCCTAATGTCTTTTTTATAAATAGATGGTCTGATCTTGCAAACCTTCCCTCATCCAGGTCGTGCTTACTCACAAAGAATCCCACTGAAGCCAAAAACGGCAACGGTGCAGGATTCACAGCCCTAAAGTCAATGGTTTTGATAATACTACTTAGATGACTAAGGATTTACAGGGTTAGGGTCTGAATGACGAATAGGTTTTCAGTGCTCTTGCACCCTGTTGCAGTAGTATTAGCCTAGCATGGCAACATCTAGATCTGACTGAATCATGCACTACATAAACCATGGCACCTGTGTACCAGATAAAATTTTGTCAGAGTAAATCCAAATTGCAGAACATTTACAGAGGCAATTAAAGCAATACGTGCATGCTACTAAATGCTTCAAAAACTTACTTCCTGGGTGATTTTTATGGGAAGCTATTTTGATTTGTAATAGGACTGTGGAATGTAAGATAGATAGATCGATAAGATAGATTAATAGATTAGACAGATTGTTAAGGTTAAGATTGTTAAATTCTTGGTTCAATGACAGAAGCAGAAGTCCAGAGTCCAGCAATAGGCAATAAAATGAATTTATCGGGATAATCAAGCAAGCATCAATTCCAGTTCTTCATACCAGTAACTTTTCCTTTCCCTAGTTCCTGTTTGACCTCACTTTTTATAGTGTATCTTAACCAATCATTTAAAAAAATTATAAGATAATTCTTTAACCAATCCTAACATATTGTAACATAATTCTCTAATCAGTCATACCCCACCACCTTAACTTACTACAATTAGTTATGCAACAGACAGAAACAATCAAAGAATCAGACAGAAATTATCAGAAAAGAGGGTACCATTATGACGAAACAATATGAAGTGCAGATTCTACAACCACAACCGTTGACAAGTGTTTAAAAACCAGACAGAACGCTATAAAACAATGTTTTCTTTAAGCATTCTAGGGTCTTTTCTTTATCTAGAGACATTAGACTGCATCGCCTTCTTAACAGCCTGGTATTGCCTTATTTTAATGTAGTTTGTTTGGAATGTGTGGCTGTGACCACACGCTTCCCACCTTACGGCTGCCCCTGCTGCTTCTGTTTTTGCTTAGCCAAAGTACAAGGCCTCAGACTGTCTCAGCCCATAGAGAGACAACCTGTGATTTTGATTCTTTGTTTCTACACCCCTATAACTAGCTAAGAGATAAGAATATACTTAAAAATCATAGGCCTTTACAAACCCCGACTTAAAAAAAAAATTAAGTTTTAAAAATGGTGCATAGGAAGTATAAATGAAATCACAAATCTATCATTCAAGTTGTCATGGATTGGGAGGGCGGGCATTTGTGTTATTTGACATTAATATGTCAAAATCATAATGATTCATGTAAGACATGCCATTTCAAGTACTGTAAGAAAGGTTATGATATGCTGAATAAGATGATAATATTGTGTTCATGTGTAATATGTGTGAGGAAAGTTATAGAGATCTTTGATATACATGCATTTCAAAATGTGCTGTAGAAGACACACCCCAGACAGAGAGGCCGCAGGACAATAGCCGGCTTAATGGCCCATCAAGACCTTTACAGAAGCCAAAGGCCTAGGAAGAAACTAAAGGCATACCTGAAGAGTTACCAGGATTGGCCCATGTGACTATGGACTCCATTTTGGGCCCTGTAAAATTCCACAAGCCACATGGCCAGTAACAGAGGGTATATAAGATCAAACCACAGAAACCATTTTGTCTATGTCTTGTTCTGTGTTCCTGTCCTTCTGCGTACACACCTCTGGATCAACACACTTTGCAACTGAATTGAAGGACTTAGACCCATCCAGGTACTGGATGTATACCAGAGGGACTATACAACTCCACAATTGTTCTAGAAACCTGATGTATATGGACTTTTAAATCATTTGTATGATCTGATTGCTTTAAGCCTTTAACAGTTCTCTTATTGTTTGTTTTTCTTTTATTAATAAACCTTTAGTTTTAGTTACTAAAGGATTGGCTGGCAGCATGGTATTTCGGGTAAGATCCAAACTTATAGTGAACTGGTACTGCGGCTGATCCTTTGGGATCAGAGGGAATCTTTTAGTAAAGAGCACAGAGTTTAAATAACTGGTCTCTTTACTGGACCTAGTGTCAGTTTGGGGAGCCAGAGACCAAAATGCAGTAAAGGGGGCTGTGTGTATTTGCACAGCGGCTTCTTGATGACCAGTGTGAGGGAATCAGAAGCATTGTTTGTGGCTGGTTGGGAAGTCTGACTGCAGTGTCACCCGCCAGTGCTGGGAGAATCTGCTCTCCTTTTACAGCCTGCCCTGACCCTGGCATTATCAGTGGGCTACCCTGGGCACGGATGGGTCACAGTGGCGTAGTCGTAGCAGGATCCACAGAACCAGAACACTTGGGTTTTGGATCAGAACCCCACGCTATTCCAAATTTTAAAACTTGATATTGAAAGTGTTAAAGATTAAAGTTAGACAGAATGAGTGATTCACAATCAGATGAAGTGTTCAAGGAGGAACTCAGAATGCTAAGACTAGAGTCTGAGGTAAGAATTGCCAAAATAGAAATGATAAATGAACTGAAGGAGAAAGTTCATCAAAGATGGATGGAGCTGATGGCAGCTAATGAAGAAATTGCTGAAAGAGAGCATCAAAAGTGGATGGAAAAAGCCAGAATGGAACTCCAAATCCTGGAAAATCAGAAAATGTATCTTTCTGGGAGCCCAGCTTCTCTTAACAATGATTGGGAAATAATCTCTCCAGGTTATAGCAAGTGTGAGATGTTTGATACTGATGTGGTAAATATATGTAACCAGGTTAAGGGCACCCAGTCCCAGACTAAGTATGAATGTAAATCTTCTGTGCTGCCTGTAATCAACAGGGAAGTTTGTGAAGTGGGGGGTGTGCATGACTCCAAGTTGTCTGTGTCTAGCCAGGTGTGCTGTAACAGGGAAGAGACTGTCTCTAGCCTTGGAATTGTGGAGAATAGCAGCTTGTCTGTGGGAAATGGCTCTTTGCCTGTTAAGGAAGCCTTCCCACTCTCCCGGGATTTGTCTGTAAACAGCCAGGTGGGCTGGGGCAAGGGAGAAAAAAGTTTAAAGAGTTTGGATGTTAAGAGTAGCAGTTTATCTGCTGGGGGGAATTGGTCTCCAGTGTAATGTCTGTTAGGGGTAATGACTTGCCCATGGAGGAAGCTACCCCAGTCTCCAACGGTTTGTCCAGGAACAGCCATGTGGGCTGGGACACAGGGGAGGAAGTTTCAGACTGTTTAAAAGGTAAGAACAGCAGTTTATCTGCTGGGGGAGAATTGGTCTCCAGTGTTCTGTCTGTGGAGCAGGCAAAAGATACCTCTCAGCTTATGCTGGTGGAGGATTTGTCAGTTGGGCCAGAAATGGTTCTGGGTTCAACTAAGACCCAGGAAGGAAGGGTTCCTAAGCCTGTGTCTGGTGGGGGTAAAGACTTGCCCATGGAGGAAGTTATCCCAGTCTCCAAAAGTTTGTCCAGGAACAGCCATGTGGACTGGGACAAAGGAGATGTTAAGGTTAGCAGTTTATCTGCTGAGGGAGAGTTTGTCTCCAAACTTCTGTCTAAAAAGCAGACAGAGTGTGCCTCTCAGTTTATTCTGATTGAGGATTGGTCGGTTGTGCCAGAAGTGGTTCTGGATATAACTGAAACCCAGGAGAAGTCTGTCAGGGCTCAGGAAAATGTTTCTTTGAAGCGGCCTCTAGCTGAAGAGGGAAAGGGCTTTTCTGTGGAAAGTGGATTGTTGCCTAAAAATGCTCCTGAAGGAATAAAACCTCCTGATAGCATTTGCAAGCAGTTTTCTGCAAGGGCGGGGTGTGATAGTGAATTGATTAAGTTAGCTCAGGATAAGTCCCTGCCTGTAGCAAGCAACAATTTATATGTTGGGGAAAGTGATTCAGTTTCTAACTGCCAAAGTTTTTCCAATGTGGATGGATTCACTGACTTTGTTTTTGAAAGGTCCAGTTTGAATATCTTGGAACAGGTTCCAAATGGAGTGGAAAGTATTAGAAAGTTTAAACAGCCCTGTGTGGCTATCCTTGGTCAGTATAAGGGGGACACAATGATGTTGGAACATGACTGCCTCCAGGTTGTTAGCTCTATAAGTGATTGGACAGTGTCTCAGTTTCAGAGAAAGGCCTGGGCAGCTAGAGCTACACAGCAGAACAAAGGTGATGTTGATCTCTTGAGAATGCAGGGGGAGGTAGGCAAACTCTCACCTCTGAATGTTTTGGATATATCTTGTAGTCTCTTAGTGGACTCATGGGCATCTAAGGCTACGTGGACTCAGAAATTAGCAATGGAAGGACATCAGAACCTTGTTTATGAGATGCTAGTGAAAATGGTTGATATCTCATTAAAACCAAGTCCAGACTGGAAAGGGGTGGCAGTTAAGAATTTGAAAGCTAGTGAACTAGCTAGTGGGAGTGTAGATGCAAATTACCTGCCTGACAAAGGGGGGAAAGATCCACCCATAGTTGTTAGCAAGGAGAATTCCTCTCAGGTGTGGCCAGCTAAACCTGAGTTGGGCGTGCCTGGAACAGCTCTGAATTGGAGCCACATGTGAAATGAGTTTGTTAGAGCTCAACGAAAAAATGTTTCTTTGGAGGGGGCCAGAATGGAGGCCCAAAGCTTAGTTCAAGCAGGAGGGTGATGTAGAGGTAACAGAGCAACCAGTGGTGAAGCATGTGCCACTAGTGAACTAACTAAACCCTTACAACTGTTTGTAAAAATTAGACAACATTGTTACCTCCGTTGTAAACCTTACAAAGATAAAGCCTGTTTTAGTTAAACATGATTTTGCTAATATGTGTGCCATTGTTAAGTCTTGTAGTTAATTTGTTGTTAGTGCAAGAACTGTAGAAATGTACTATGTGCCTGATAATTTGTAAAACCCTTGAAACATGTTAAAAACTGTGTTAACATAAAAACTGAAAAGGGAAAGTTCCTGTGATGCATTCAGCAGTGTATAGGGACACTCCTTTCTGCATCAATTTTGCATGGGGAGTATCATGCTGACCCGACGGGGGGGGGGGGGGGCC